>OY288278.1:61198014-61693967 GCA_958450335.1 Hibiscus tridactylites | reverse complement strand
TGGCTGCCTCTCTCTCACTCCTCTATAGCCTCTATCTCATCCGGGATACTAAAAAATCGAATCCAATGACCAAATAAAAGGAAAAAAATATACTATATTCAAATACAAATTATTAAGTTCAAAGGACAAAAATTACATTAACCCTTAACAACCATATAGATTAATAAATAATCATCTATTTACCATTCAAAACTTCATGGCTATATTAATTTTGAGAGTGTATATTAAAACATAAGCCAACTGGCATCTCCATTAAACAAATCCAAGTAGGACACTGCTTTAATGTGTAAACCCAAACCTCATTAGGGTTTCTATTTGTTGGTTAGGAAAGAATATTAGGGTTTTCAAAATTAAATGCATTGCACTTACTTTGGGGTTTGTATGTGCTGGTAAAAGTTGGACAAGTGGAGTTTTCAAATTAAACAACATGAAATTGTATTAAATTAGACAAACCTTATGATCTTATCTCATTTGAGTTTTAACCAAATATTTAAATTCAGTGCTCCCATAATTCAAAGTTTGTTAGATTTTAGAATTTAGACCGTAATTTTTTACAGAGTTTGTGTTAAAAAAACTTTTAACTAAAATATATTCGAATTCAGACCAAAATAAATATGGATAAACTCGAACCTGGACACTCAATTCTACTATTTCGACATTTACTAAAACAAAAAATAATTCTTTAATATTCCGTACATAAAAGTAACTAAAGCCAAGAGGATGTGCATGTAGCAAGGGCAGCTCGCTTTGCCCAGATTGAGGATTTGATTTTGCAGTGGGTGCTCCATTGGGTTATTGTGATTAGATATAAACGGATTTGAGTTATCTATTTGCAAATATAATTGAACTTAAAATGACAAAATCCGAAACTTATGCTTTAGATCAGACTAGGCTTGAACATAATGTCGATAACATACTTAAACCCGATTCGACCTATACACCGAGTGTACTCCATTAACAATTATTGTAGCCACAGATTTTTATTTGCAATAATAATAGAACCAACCTCATATCCCCGTTCCGTCCCGATTAGAAGACGGGTCATCTTTTGGAGGACCAAATCGAGTGCTAATGGGATAAAATTTCCTTCATTTGATCTAGTGCATCTGGAGGTATCTCTCTTCCTGGGATATGGACTTTTAGAAGATTAATGTACCTGTTGAAACAACAGAATGATTTGTCGTTAAACCGATATGGAAATATTTAGGTTCGACTAGGAAAAGATTAGTTGATACTACTAACTCTCCAGGTGTAAACAAGTGCTCGTGCTCCGTCACAAAGGCAAGCAAGGCCTGAGAGCATATGGAAAGAACAAATAATCTGTAATGGCCAAAATGTTCATTCGCTAATCACGAAAAGGAACTAGGAGTTCATATATCTTGCCTCGAATTTCATATTTAACAGTTCGTAATAACTTCGAACATGTTCTAATTTCTGCTGTATAGCTTCACCGTCAATTGAAGGGATTGCTGCAAGGGACTGTAATGGGAACATAGATTGTAAATCAGAACGAAAAATCCCAACCATTTGGATTTTGACAGTATGACTTGGAATCTAAAGCTTGAATTCTGGCATATCTGCTAAAAATAAAGGGACATACTGACCTGTTCTAGAGCAATTGAATTCCGACATATCTGCTGAACTCCAAACAGGTTGATCGATTTAATGTCAACCAAAGCCTAATCAGAAGTATTCTCCAATTGGTAAGAGAAGTAAAGTAGATGCCAATTAGAGTCAAAGATAACTTTACAATGTAAGTCCAACCTTAATGGATGCATTTGCAGCAATGCTACATATTCCACCAAATATGTAATTCCGCTTCGCTCCAGCAACAAAAGGCGCGATTTCTTCGTCCCTGCGTGTTATCTGTACATAGAGAAAACCAAAAGGAGAATTTGAATGATGATGACTTATAATACTCATTAAAGCAGGCCAATGGAACAAAAATATCACGTTGATAAGAGTTGGAGAATTTGACCTGTGCAGCTAGTGAAATAACAAAGTCATCAGGCTCTTCGGCATCTTGATTTTCCAGGTATTCCCTGTGTGTCATTTGCTGTTTGAGCCATAATGCTTGGTTAGTTACAGGTCCTTTCACCAAGTCATTCAAGTGTTTCTAAATTTTGCTTTTCCGACAAACCTGCAGGTGGAAAATCGTCTCCAATTGCATCTCCACGCGTAAAACTTTCAAGCAATCAATTGCTAGTTTTCTGTACTCGTTTGCAAACGACGTCAGAGCCTTTGTAGGGGAACTGCTTGTTCGGCTAGGCATGCCACTATCCATTTGATTGGCTGTTACTGGCATCATTTGTACAAGTCTACATGTTGAATCAGATATGTCTAAAATGTAAGAAACGGCAGAAAATTTGCGAATAGGAAGTTCCCAAAAGCATAATTGATTATCATGACATGCAACTCTTGCATAAGGATCTGCTCCATTATTGAATCCTAAAGTGACAAGCTAGTTGGACAAGGCAATTCATAACTCATTGGTACATGTAGATAAACATCAAGATGCACATTCTGGAATGGAGGGAACAGATACTGTGCCTCATATTTTATACACTACACTCTAAAATCCATTGTCACTTCACAAAATTGTACAATATATCCGAGTACCGACTTAAGTGAGATGAAAGAACTTGCCTTTCAATTGAGTCTGCAACATACTCCAATGAATCACTCAGGGATGCCAGCAAAACAAGTTTATTGTTATCGCGTATTAGATTTTCCTGCATGTGAGATGTGGTAAGAGAAAAAAATGAACAAATCCAATTGATACTTTGAAAACACAAAATTATATGAACAATGGCACCTAAATTTCATTTGCATGTGAAGTTCAAATGCATGATAAAGTTATTTTTTTGGAAGATAAAGTAGCAGATAGCTAGAAAATTTACTCGAGAAATTTTGAAATGGTAGGGCAGAAGCCGTTACCAAGCATATGTGTACCTGCTTAATAGGACGCAAATTTAAGAGAAGGTCACTCAGTTCTGATTCAACATCAGTGCTTAACGATTCATAAGAACTATTTCTCACATTTAACTGAACAGGTGCACTCGGTAAACATGCACTAGCGGGATCCCGTCGCATCAATTTATCAATATCATGCCTCCCAATGATCATATAACTCTGCTTCTCAAGAACTGCCTGAAATATTAACAAAATGTTCAATGAATTGTTGATTTCCATATGCATAGTAGAATGTAAAAAAGGTTGCAGACCACTTCTGCATTATATTGTCACTAACAATAATGCCAAGCATTAATTTCAACTATCTCGATCAAATAATTTTTATAAGAAGCATGCACATAGCTGCTTTCCAGTTCACACAATGGAATAACATACATAACGTGTGGAGTCAATTTTGAGTCTTATTTTCAGAAAGAAAAAGCGGAAATCCCTCCCTGCATCCTTACGCAAGGTTTTCTTACTTCATAATTTCAGAAAATGGACGCAACAAAACCAATTAGAAGTGGTTACATAAACAAAACCAACAACAAAAAAGTATGTTAGAAGCAAATGTAAGGACATGTGTGTATACAGAAGAATCCATACCTCCGTGTATGAGGTACGGCATCTTTCAAATGTTCGCTCGAGGAAAGTTTGCACATGCTTCATAAGTTCAGCAGCAAATTTAGGCATTGCTTGAGCCCAACCAAGAATCTAGAGTTCAAGTAAAGTTTACAATTAAGAAAAAGGAAAGGCCGGAAATGGAGGTTACCAGATTACAAAGCCTCTCTTATCCTGAAACATGTATGGAAGATGTTCAAGACAAAAAAGAAAAGGAAGAAGCTAATAGTCACTTATTGAAAAAGAAATTGAATAATATAATGAGATTGAAAGCAAAGGAAAAAAAACGTTTCTTCAGGAAATAAGAAGGATAAATATGCTTGCCTCTTTTGCTAAGAAATCAATGGCCAGAAGACCCTGCAAGACAGGTCGACCCTTCTCAATAGATGAAGCATATGTAGCATTGGGATGTGCCCGTGGCCGAAATGCAGCCGGACCTGTAAAAATCATTTTCATGTAAAGTAAGGAGAAGAGGGAACCAAAACTGGAGCATCACATATGTGATGCAACTGACAGTTTCAACCATTTTTGAACCCCACATTTCTGGACACAAATCCACCCGTCACTTGCAGGCATGGTTCTTATTATTCTCTGCTTTCTAAAATGAAACTACTCCACTTCGGTACTCAGAAAGATGGACGTGTACACATTCTTCCGTCCAATCCAGTAAATTAGTACCGAGCATTCCACTAATTACATTGGCACTTGATTCAAATTAGCATCTCATGCAGGTTTACTTAAATACATTTTTTAATTATATTGTGCCAACAATCTTTTCGGAGTACTGACTCACTAAGACACTAACACTGGTAAAGCAAACCTAGCTTAACATCCATCAAACTACATCTGATCACTCCTTATCTTTCTTGTGATAGCCATCATAAGATGCCAAATATTGAAATTTCCAATAGCATGGTAAATAAAAAATGAGAAAGGTAAACATAATTTTTAATCAATAAACTGTTAAAGCAATTTATATGAGGCATGGATCGAAATTTGACAATTAATGACTGACGGGATTCAAATGGTTACGGAACTTGCTTGATATAGCTTGTTGTACGCTTTTCCGGTAGTCAACAAACATGGTTGGTAAAAGGTGATCTTTCACAAAGGTCTCCACAAAGGATAGCAATCCATCATTACTGCAATCATAGAAATTTAACAAAAAATTAAAATCAATGTCAAAGTCACAGCTCACTTGCCAAAGAGTTGGGCCACATAATTTACAAAGTCCACCTAGATTAGATGAAATGAAAAAAAAAATTCCAACTTATACACAGTGTCAACTATATAACAACCTAGATTTGATTAGCAAGCACACAGGTCCAGATCACCATGATCCATAATACTATATTCAAACCAGAAATAATTACAAAAAATTGAGATATAACTACAAAGATAGCAAACCATGGAAGAACCCCAGCAAGTTTGCCAACTTCATACCATAAATAATGGGAAAATTCAACAAATAATTCCTAAAAAATTATGGGAAAACCTAGTCTAAAGATAAGAGGGGGGGGGGGGGGGGGGGGGACAACATCTCACTTTAAACCCAAGCATTGCAAACAAGAGATTGAAAAAAAGAAAAGCATGAAGTGAGAAATTAAAACTACCTATATGCTTTACCTAATAGCTATCCTTAAATACTTATCATATCATTCACAAGAAGTGACTCTTCTTTGTACCACAGTCAAGCTTAGAATGGAGACTTACCCAAGCTGGGAATTCCTTTTCGGCAGCATTGAAGCAATCCTATCTGTAAACTGCACCACTCATCAGATTAAAAAAGGCCATTACAGAACCATCTATGAATCAGAATCATCAAGTGCAAAGAGCACACTCTAGGCACTAGAACCCTTATATTTCCTTAGGCGCAGGCGCATGATAAGCACTTTCCTAAGTGAAGTAAGACGCAATATGAAAATGCGTATCTACAAGTATATGCATGTGTTTCTGTGTATATATATAAAATAAGTTTGATATTAAATTATGATAAGAAACTCTAAAGAGTGTTCCGATTTATCTACAACATGAAAAAGTGTTTTTTCCAATATGCATGATTTCCTTATGGTCTCGTATTTGTCGTCGAATACTTAAATATTGAGAGTAGAGTTTGATACCATGCCTTTTGTTACTGGTTATATGTAATGGAAAAATGTTTAAAGTAACTAAAGATAACTTTAATCAGGCATATATTCTTAAGCCTATCGCCTTACAAAAACGTACAGCTAAGCGCACCAGGCGTGTGCCTAATCAAATGCACCTTGCCCAAAAGGGTCCAGGGCACAAGGTGTAGGTGCACACCTTGACAACACTGCTATGAACAATGTAATAGAGAATATAATTCAAAGCATAATGTTCGATTCTTATTGTCTCAAACCTGGTGAACAGGTCGGTATATAGATGCAGCTAGATAAATGCCTTGCTCAGGCAAGACAGCCCCAGAGCCATAACCTTCTTGTAGGACATTGGAACCCTTCTTACTCCATCCTTGGCCGATAAGATTAGCTCCTATTATGGAGATGGTTAACAAATTGATTATGTGAATAAGTTGCAGCTACAAAAACTGGAACAGAAGAAAGAAAGGGAAGACAAAGTTTCCAATCACCACACAAGTAGAACAGAAATCATAAACAGCTGCTGCTAAAGAGAGAAAAAAAGAGGGGAGAGAATATCTATTAAATCAGAAGAACAAAAAATCTTCTACACAACTGCTTGCTGAAACAAGCAACTTGATTAAAAATTGAGATCATTTGAAAGAACCAAACCTGTGGCTTCCCCTTGCCAGCTAAACATTAAATATTTCAAATGAAAGTTTCACCACCATACAAACTGTCAGTTAAACGTAAGCAGGAACCATAGTTGCACAATGTTTACAGGGAAAAACAACAAAAATCTACCACATACTGTTTGGAAATGAGATGAACTTCGGTTGATTTATGTTTCTTGTACCATTTCTATTTTCTCCAAAGGAAATGCCCGTAAGGGATGAACCCTCATTCCTATAATACCAAAATTTGCTATAATTGTCACTCTAAGGATTTAAACTCAAATAGTCAAGCTCATCAGCATGGATTTTATCTAATTGGACAGACATAAAGCTTTTCTTGGCTGATTAATACTTATAATCACAATAAGGAAGCTACGCCAAACAATAAACTAAAAGTGAGGAGAGCAAAACATATAATATATCAAATTAATAACTTTAGATAAATCATGGAAAAATAACTAATGATAATAATAATTCAATAAGTTTGAATTATTCAAATTTAGCTTACCCTGGTTAGGAGCTGACGAGGTAGCATCTGTGAAACGGAAAGAAAAAGTGAGGCCATCTTCTGATCCATCACTGTAGCCAAAACTATCAACTTTCAAGATTGCATGACAAAAAATGAGCAAAAAGAAAATTAAGAAGAAAATTATTGCAGTTATAATGGCACAACCGAGGGGGGGGGGGGACTAGTAATGGTACATAATGTTAGGCATCAAATCTAAAACCTATAGACTGTAGGAGAGAAGCCCGACCTAAAATAAAACCACAGCAAACTAAAGCCTTAACTGACATGGGATAAAACCATTTAATACTCTGGCTCATCTATAAACCAATACTAACAAACAGGCCTAACATGTTCATAAAAACATAAAGGGAAATACACAACAAAACAAACTTGGGCTCTAATATTTATTAAAAGCAAAGCATCCAACCATAAACAAAATGGCTATAAAAGGAGGTGCGCAACTTGAATGTAGAACACAAGAAACGTAAGACTAAACTGACGTGGGATGAAACCGCCTAAAGAAATAAAACCACAATATGTAGCCTATAAAAAAAAATAAACAGATAGACGAATGCTAACATTTCAAGTTCTTATTTATAAACTGCTGCAATTATGATGAAAATAGTGTTTCACATTAGCAATGACTGTATTTCTGGTATAAATGATTACAACAACTTAAGCCCATAGGCTGAACTCTGAATCAAAAAGTGGTAGGCCAGTATCCATGAAAGGAAAAACGCTACATGAAGATTCTGGCTATCCAGCTGATTTTTTTTTTCATTTTGGAAGACATGATACCCTGTTTTATATTTTTATTTATATATTGTCATTTTTCAACCAATATTCTGACATGGGCATGGATGGAAATAGAGATGATACAAAGGCATATTTACATCAAAAGAAATAAATTGGGGGAAAGAATCTTAAATAACAATTCTGAATTCCTCCAACACCAACATCATCAATATTTACATTCTCTCTCTTTGCAATTAACATCATGCCGAGATTATGAATAGGCCTTATCCTCAGTGATCTACTAAATATTGTCGAAGCAGTTACTCTTTCTCACCCCTTCCTTGTAAGATTACGCAAAGATAAGAGTTAGTTTAGGAATTAAACTCTATTAGAAGAGTTGTATGTCTTGTATCTAAGAGATAGAGTTAGAAGTCTAAACTAAGTAGGACTCCTTATTAAACTTAAAGTCCTGTCCTATATAGTCTGTAAACTACTTGTGTATACTACTGAGTTTTTCGATTCAATATAAACAGAGAAGATTCCGTCTATCTTCATTCCTAAATATAAGAGAAGATTTAAATGGGAGCAACTATCTCCCCCCCCCCCCCCAAAAAAAAAAAAAAAGACATTTCAGGTAAGTGAAACATACAAATACATTATCAATGTAGAGATCGCCAATGGAAACTATAACTGAATCCTTACTTTATCTCTTCCTCCAAGTATTATCAAAACAGACTCAATTACTTGCCTCTTTTCTTTGGTAGGACCCATGCTTGCAAGCCTGGCAGTTTGTACAGCAGCATCTGCTGATGCAGCCTCAGGGGTTGCTCGAAGAATCTCGCATATGAGTTGTTGTATTTCACTCTATATCACATAATTGGATTAAAAAATGCAAATTGAAGAAATAAAAAGTCTAGAAGAAGTTATTGGAACACCATTCTAAAAAGAAACTCCGTCAACATTTAAGCAGTAGAGGAGAAAAATGACCTGCAAAACTGTCAATGAAAAGCCAATGCTGTAGCGTCCAATAGCTTGAGATGCTTCAAAATCAAGGTTTCCATCTGTTGACATTGACTTTAGAGTCTTCATATCACTTTGCAGGGAAGACTTCGACTCAATAAGCTCCCCAACGACAACATGATTTCCTGACCAATTACAGCTCAGAAATTTAGATTCAGATCTTAATTTAAGAGTAAATAAAATAGCAAGAAACTAAGAGTAATAAAAAAAAGTATTCAATGCCTCACCAAATATCCGAACAAGAGAGTCCAAAATTGAATCAAGAAGCTCTTTTGCAGCAACCTGTGATTTTCCTGTAGGAGCCATCACAGGCGAGACAGGGCTCACTGCTAACAGAGTCCCAACCAATGATATCCCATGCTGACGCTTTTGTTTCGATAATTGGTAGCTTTCAAGCTGCCCCTTCAAAAACTGGAGACTGGTGGTACCAGTTTGAGTGACCTGGTCAATTCCAGACCTTGAAGAATTTATGAAGCTTGCATGGGCTTTAATCCTGGATGTGATGATCTCATGAACTGTGGGTCGCAATCTTTGGCTGTTAATAGGTTTTGACAAGTAACGATCCTTAAATAGATAAACATCGTGAAGACCCACATAAATAAAATTTTAAAAATATTACAATAGTAAAAAAAGAAATACATGAGTATTTGAAATTCATGTCATTAGTTTGTTAAATACCAACAGTTCTTAGAGGGGAAAGAAGCTCAAGAGTACATTTCACCATGCTCATCATGTTTTAGGTTCCATTAAAACATGTTACTACTACATAAGCAAAACAACTAACCATATTAAAGCACCAGCTGCAGGTACTTTGTGAAGCAAGCCGAGGCACTCCACCATAGTCTGCAAATATTTCACGTGAAGTGGAGCATCACTCTTTTTAATTGTTTCCTAAGGAAAGTAAAAACAATTCTTCAATGCCAAAGTTCAGAAATTTTAATTAAGTCAACATTATGAGATGGGATAATATTAATTGAAGTATTCATACAACAAATTCATCAGGAGTGGAATTAAAAAGCCACACTGGGATTTTATGGGATAAGACTCTGCCATCCTTTCCATCACCACCATTAAGCTTTTCATCATTTGGCTCTGAAGAACCATTATCAGTATGACCATCATAAGGTGACCTGAAAAAGGAAAACATATAGATAAAAAATTCAGACAACTGAACCAAGTCTTAAATATAAAATTTTAAAAACAATAATAACTAAAATAAGAACCCTGGAGGAAAAAAAATAAAAAGCAACAACAATTACTCTAATGACCTCTTTGCACTTCTACACTACCAAGCAGAATAGGCTTCTGATGATTTGCACATAAATAAAATATTGATTATGATGGAGCAAATAAGTTGCAAGATCCTTATAAGATGTTAGTAATTTTACAGGTTCAGAGATAAAGATTAACTAGAAGAAAAAGTTAAATCCCATCTGAGATTGCATGCACTGTATGACTATTCAAAAGAAAGTTTGGCATCCATTTCATTCCTCCATACATGGCAGAAACCATAAAACTCTACTAACTAAAACAAAAACAAAGCTTTCTTTTCTTGTCATTAAAAAATAAATTCATTAATATTCGGATAGAAATTGAAATATCATTGTTAAACATCAAACAAAAAAATCAATTTGTGATAGGCGGAGGGGCCAAACTTTAATAATAAGACCATAAGAAACTTGATACTTAAACTTATGTGGGATAACACCACTTAACAGTCCCCTTATGAGCTGTTCACAGGGCCTACACGTGTACAACTTTACTAGGAGTTGTCAACTTCACACGGGTTAGATAGGAAAAAGAGCATGACAAAACCTAAGCTCTGATTCCATGTTAAGCACCCAACCTAAAACCATTGGTAATAGGTGGAGGGGCCCAAGTTCCCAACTTTGATATGCAAACATGTAATCCTAAATCCTAATATTTAACTGATATAGCTAACCTTTTACCGATTCCATTTCGGTCACTAACTACTAAAGTGTTCCATTTGGACCCTTAACCTTTTCATGCAGTTTCACTTTGGTAAATTTTATCACATTTTCCCATTAACAATCAAGGAAATTTTCCATGTGACAACGGAATGTTTACATATTGTGCTGCAAAAGCTACGACTTGGACATTACTTCAGTATTAACCAAATTATATGCAGTAAGGGCTAAAACGGAACCATCTTAAAAGCTTAAGGACCAAATGAAACAGTTCACAGATTGAGGACCAAAGTAGAATCAAAATTAAACCTTAAGGACTATGGATGGAATTCCGAACTATTTCAAGGGAAGACCCAATAAGTGAAGGATCAGTTCAAACTTAAAGTAAAGTAAATAACTGATGTGACGTTTGAAACTCATAAAATTCTTCAAGTGGAATATGCAAACAGACAACCAGAGAAGAATGATTAATTTAATTTTTACGAAGTAAAACAAGGAAAAGTCAATAGTACATTAATAAAAAAACAAAACAAATGAACCATCTGGACTTACCCTCCATTAATTGAACTCATTCTATATGATCCATCAACAATTGCAACAGCAGTGGTTGTTGGCACTTCATCATCCTTTTCAAGCATGCTTGATGCAACTGAGCTGCAGAACTTAATCAGCTTAATGACCAAAAGTTTTGTTAAAGGGGAATCTCTCCAGAAAATGCTTGCAGGTAACATGTTTAATCAAATATCTTTTTCTTTCCTATTCAACGTCAATAGATGAGACAATGAATCACAAAAAGAACATGACAAGGAAACTTAAGCCCTTAATAGATAGAAATACCTGTATTCACCCTTATTGTAAAGATGTGCATGCAAATCCTCCAAAACTTTAAAGAACAGATTACCGTGCAACTTTGCCAGTTCAGATCGAATGTCTTGGAGAGCACCAACCTAGATAATGAGTAAATGCAAGCAGAACATCTTAAAGCTCTCTATAATATCAATTCAAAAAAAAAAAACTGAAGTTGTAGAAAAGCTGAACTATTTATAAGTTTGAGATTTATTCCATGGCTAGGTTGATTATTTGCTATTTTGAAACCTCTGTTTTATGAACATATGAAATAAGGCATCAATTGTTCCATTTTCATTTGGGATAAATTTGCAATTAACATATCATTAGGCTTCTAGCTTTTAATCGACTTGGCTCCCATCTTTTTTTCACTTATTTATGTACCCCTGGATTATTTTGCATGTTCAGCATAGTTTCAGACATTTTAATGGTTGAATATTATTTTTGTTGCATTATACCATAAATAAAGAGATAAAAGAAGGCCAATCAACAGTCTACTTAATTTAAGGTTAAAACTGTATAACATATTTAGTTTAGAGGTTAATGTCCTCACTTTCTAAGCATTGGAGTCAACGTGAAACAAGGCCAAAGTAATAAAGTTTTTTCTTTTTTTGCATTTTTCCAGATATTTAACTAACCCCTTATGCTGAGACTTAACCACAACTGTTTCATAAGTACGGCCATTTAATTTGGAAGGCCTAACAACTTAAAGATTGACACCTGATCTGTTTATGCCAAAGCAACAAGTTACTCTAAAAGATAAAATGTAAGAGAAGCTAAAACAACAAGTTTTGGTAACATTTTAAGCCAACAACAATCTAATATAGGGATCAGCAGCAACATGAGTTAAACCAAAATTTCACCAAAAACAAAGTAAAAAATAGAAACATATACACTGCTTGCAACATCTTAAATTACCGTTTGAAGGCCCTCTCGCTCAAGCATCAATGCTGATTGAATATGCAATTGAACTGCAGCATAAAACTGCTTATCTGAAATGAGCTTCTCAATACGAGCAGGAACCTGATCCAGGTAACAAACTAGGTGATTCATCATACTTACTAGTGGATTAATTGCTGGAACACAGGAAGATACGATGGAAGTGAAAGTGCCAAATCCTAATGAAGATAAAGCATGAAAATATCATTCGAATGACAGAAATAATGATGAACAAACCTGAGCTATGCCCTCAATCTGATCTAACGAGGAGATAATATGGCGCAATGTAACAGATCGATACCACAACTGATGCAACTGTTTATTGCGTGCAGAAAGACGTCTCTTTGCCTCAGACAAATCATCCTTTAAGACATCAATACTTTCAGAAGATTCACTGAATAATCGCAAGATCTGAAGAATAAACAGTAATAAAAAATGTAAAGCTCGTTTTCCACTTTTGATTTCAACATATAAGAAGGAAAAGATAAAGTGAAAATAACATTAATCATTACAGCAAATAATAGGTAATTCAATCAGAATATTACTGGTAATATTTTCCAAAAGAAAAATAAAGACTATTACATGTTTCCTTCTTGTAGACTATACAAAAAGAAAATAAGGAAAAGAAATATACCAATATTCAAGAAAGATAACACCTCATTAAAGTTATCATACCAGAGATAATTAGTTTCAATGCAAATTTAGTTAGTTAGTTAGTTAGTTACTCCAAGACTTGTTTATTCAGTGATATAATGTTATCAATCATTTATCATGTAATAGGATTCATTACCATGAGTATCCAGTGAGCATGATATTGATAGTGGACTCTATCGTACAAGATTGACAATCAAAGGCATAAGTAGAAATCAAATACTCAATCAAGATAAATCTTTTATATTTCTATGCCAAATGTGTGTTTTGATTTATAATTCATATTTTTATTATTTTGCTTCTGTGAATAAGTAGAATTGCAACTTTTTTCTCCCTGGTATCAGCAGAATTATAGGATTCAAGCACAAGAACTACAAAAGATAAACCACAAAAATGAAAAATCTCTTGGTTCGGAGACATTCAAAACATATCTATCAAAGGTTCGAGGGGTGTGAAATTTTTATTACCCTTTTACTTCTAATGAATTACAATTATGTTGTATGCCAAAGCTTGTAAAACCGTGACTATATTTTCGTCACTGCTAACATCCCAAAGCTTGTAAAACCATGACAACAAACAAATCCACCTTTCGATTGAACATCATGCCACCAGCCTAAAATTCCCAACAAACTAATACAGCAACAAACCAAAAAAGGGCAATAATCAACTAAATTGTTGTATGCAAGAATTCATGAGGATTAAGTCCAGGAAGATGAATCCTGCATGCTAAAACACATTTCTTCAAAAACACTTTGTGTTCCAGTAGTAGACACCATTATATAAAACATTCATTCCAAAACATTTTAAGAGCGCAAGCTTGTGGGAATTTCTGGCGAGGATGATCACCATTCAAACTTCATCAGAAAATAAAAAGAAAAACATAACAATAATCTCAATTCTGATGGCTTTAACAAAATAAATAACAGTAGAAGGGTCACTTAATCTTCTATGAGGTTTACCAATATTTTCAGTGTCCCCGCATCTAAAAGTAAGTAATTCATAAATGATGGAGAATTGCTAAGGGGTATAAAGTCCCATTCCTATGAAGCCTAATGTTTATTCTTAAAAGGCATGTTTTTTCATTTACATGCAATTTTACAACAAGATTTAGAATAAAAATAAAATGATTCTATGTCTGAAACTATAGAGAAAAACATTCTATATTCATTATCCAAGTGTGGACCCAACATTAGCAGAAGAAAATAATTGAGAAAAATAAGAGTACTGGACACATATAATCAGCGAAAGGATCATCAAAAATGGGTTTTGAAGCAAATCAGTTTGCAGTTTAACCAAGAAAATAACAAAAAAGAGCCATTACTATATAATAAAACAAACTTGAGAAGCACACTGTAAAAAGATTTAGCTTTGCAGAATATACAAAAGAACCTGAGAATAATTTTGGATTGCTTTGTTGAAGCCACCATGATAAGTGTGAACAACTTCGTCTACAACTTCCTCGACAACATCGATTTGTTCCTTTAAAATCTCGAGCTCACCTTCGCGATTTCTTGATGTCAGGATACGGACAACATGAGGCAGTGAATCAAAACGTGTAGCATTCCAACACTCGTCTACTCTTGAAAGCTCACCAATTAAATGCTGGTTTTAACCAATATGTAAACAGAAGACGAACCATAAGAAAAACCATAACACATAAATGCTGCTTCTTCCCCCACACTTTATCAAAATTTTCACCACAAATGTGTGCTCGATAACAATAAACCAAGAACCCCACAATTCAATATAATAACATAATCCAAGTAAGGCATCCTATATCAAAACAAATAAAAACCATTATACATTTCCAGCTCCATCAACCTCAAGATGGTTGCCAAAACATGCAACAAATTACAAAACCATTTTGTTGTTGCTTTTAGTACTCAATTTTTTAGTTCAGATTGAAAAATAAAAACACCTGACTTTACAAGTATATAAAAATAACTATATTAGAATTGGTATAACGTTTTAGTCATTTATTTATTACCGATCAACTATAGTTTTACATTTCGGAAAAAAAATTACAGGAAAAAAGCTTTAGAAGCAGAGTAGCAAAAGCTGCAGCCAAACAAAGCTTAAATGATTGGACTAGAAGAAGAATGAATTAAACTTACTGCTTTCTCTTTAGGCACCGGAAATTTATCAAACATCCCCATCTCAAAAAGCTTTTTTCTTGTCCCGACTCCCGCGCTATAAAAATTGAAAAAAAAAACGCCCAGACTCAAATCATCAGAAACAAAGCCTATAGTTCCACCTGAAAAAGGAAAATAAGAGGGGGAAAATTAGAAATATATAGATATAGATATAGATATAGATATATTATTAGCTAATTCGTTAGAGCTCAGTTCAACAAAGGATGAAAAAAGTTGAGCTGAATGACGTATAATAATACCGGCAGGAATTATAAAATGAAAAATGTGTAATGTGAAGAATTTCTATTACGTTCAATTTTCAATTGTTTTTCTCAGTAACCAAACAAGCAATGCAGAATAAAATTAAAAGCTAAAAATCGAGTGAAACACCTTCGGATCCTGGAAGTTGAGTATCAGAACAGATGAATTTCAAGCAATGCAAATCATTATAATATCTCCAAATAAGTATATAAAAATTCAGAAAAAAAAACATGAAAAAGATTAAAAAAAAACGGAAAATCAAGTGATTCAAAGAATTCATACCAATTCTCAGATTAAAAACAAAATCCTTCAAGGATGAAACGACAACGTGCCTTCTGAACAATAAGCGAATCAGAATAGTGAATAAGTGAAGAAAAACATAAATGAAGTGAGCTTTTTATTTATAGTTTCAGTTACCTGCTGGAAAAAAGGCTTTAATGGCGAAGAATGTGAGCAATGATCGGAGCTGCTGTGAAATATTGATTTTTTATTTATTTATTTGAATATCGTGTAATGCATAGGTTTATTTTAATTATTCTTATTCATATTTTATTACTTAAAAATCTATTTATACAATGAAAAAAAAAATATTTTTGAACAAAAAAAATATTTTATTAACCCTTTGATATTGTACCTACCTTGCAAACAAATTGATTGAACACAGTCTTCTACAATAAACATCATCCACTTTTTCACTTAGAGCACTTATTGGTTTCAATTAATATTTATAATGATGCATATATATTAGTAAGTTCAAATTAATTAAAAGATTTCTTTGTGTTATTTATTTTTATTCGAACCGAGTTAAACTCACATTCAAGTAACATTAACGCTTTGTTTGGTAGGGAGGAAAGAAAATTGCAATGATGGAAAATTGAAGCGATAGAAAAATGAAAAGATGGAAATTATATTTTTTTTCTTTCCATCGATGTACTTGGTTGAGAGGATGAAAAATTAGAAGGAAAATAAGTTTCTTTCCTCTATTGCTGGGTACAATAGAAAATTGAGAGGACGAAAAATTAAGCTTTGAAAATTATAATTTATTTTTAATTTTTTTATAATTTAGTGCAATATTTTTAATTTGATTATTTTTATTCAATTTAGTTGTTATTTTTTAATTTAATCTAAAATAAACTCATATTTGTTTCTAATGTTTATAATTTAATTTAACATTTTTAATATAATTCTATTTTTGTTCAATTTAATCCCTAATTTTTCTTTAATTCAAAATTAACCTATATGTACTTCTATTTTTTATAATTGAGTCTAATATTTTTGATATAGTTTTATTTTTCTCCAGTTTAGTCCATAATATTTTTATTTAATCCAAAATTAACCTCTATTTATTTCTAATTTTTATAATTTAGTCTAATATTTTTATAATTTAATCCCGCGAGTTTGAATGTCAATGTAACACCTAATACACAGTACAAATGAATCCAACCCGAATATTAAATGCTACAAATGGCCCATTTGTGGCCTAAAACAAATTAAAAAAAACAAGCATATTTGTTTACATGAAAGTAAACAACCAACATGAAAATAAAGGATAAACAATTAACTAAAGTCATCCGAGAAAATAAACCTTTTAAAAAAATTTAGAAAATAAACGATTTAACAAAAAAGTATGTTGGTAATTTTACAAGTTTTGAACCCAAAAAATATTCAAAACTTAAATAAAAGTTTAATATAAGTAGAAACATTGTATACCTCTGTTTTGCCAAAAAAAGTTTAAATTGAAGTAAATTTAACCGAATCAGGGTTTAGGGACTAAAATGTAAATAATTCATAAATTAGATTTTAAGTTAAAAACTCAATTTTAGGTCCTTTTAGACTCATTAATTCCAATTAGACTTAATGGTAAATTCGTGTTGAAATTGAATTTGAAATAGAGTGTTAGTTGCAAAAAAATAAGTAGTTTATGGGCCATTTTGAAAACATTCATAAAATATAGGGCCATTTTTTCAAAAAGTTAAATTAAACATTCCTTTATAAAATAAATATCATCACTAACATATAGACCAAGTTTCGAGTTATTCTGAGTTAAAACAAGTCTTTAATTGCAATTATAAAATTAATGATTGAAATATAAAGTTTGCTAATATAATTGAAGGAATTATAAAATAGAGGTCAATTCCAAAGTAAATAAAATTTTAGGGATTTAAATTGAACAAAAATAAAATCATAGTAAAAATATTAGATAAAATTATAAAAATTAGAAACAAATAGAGTTAAATTTCGAATTAAATAAATATTTTAGGAGTTAAAGTGAACAAAAATATTATTATATTAATAATACTTAATTTAATAATAAAATAAAAAACAAATGAGGGTAAATTTTAGATTAAATAAAATTTGTAGGGACAAAAATGAACAAAATAAATCATAATAAAAATATTAGATTGAATCATAAAAATTAATTATAAATATGGTTAAAATAAAATTAAAATTTTTAATCTAAAATCTAAAAAAATTGGATTTTTTAAACATAATTACATAAATTTATTATTAAAGTGAGATATTTTTCACTTTTCTTTACTATTTTCTACTCAATTTAGAGAAAAAAATTATTTGTATAAGAGCAAGAAAAATTATCTCTCCTCCTATTTTTTTTCTTTCTAATTTTCCATTTCATCAAACAACCTTTAAATTTGTTTTTTTTTTCTAATTTTCTATTTCCTCCATCCTCTCTACCGAACAAAGCCTAAATTCAAAATAAAAATTTAAAGTTCTAACCAAAGTTTAAACTCAATTATTAATGTTTAAACTCGAAAAACCGAAAGCATGACGAAAAAGTTATTCAAGAAGCAGCAGGCAGCAGGAAGAATAAGAGTGAAAATTGAGATGCAATTTATTTTGATATTGAAGAATGAAACGATGAATGATGTTGATATATGTATATGATTATTATGTGCAGATATTTACAGAACTAACTTTCAACTATTGTTCTAATTTCAATTCTTCATTAGTCTGGAAATCGTCGCAGGACATGGAACTGGCTTCCGGGTTCCTTGGACTCGGGTTGTGACACTTATAGACAAAAAGGGGGAAATTTTGCATTTTCCTCAAGGTCTTACATTTTGAAATCTTTTCCCTTCAATTCAAATCCATCGTTGTCTACGCTTTACGACTCGTTTTGTAGTTTTCGGATCTCATATCAACACATACATGAGAATAAACCACTATTTTTATTTTGAAATTTTATGTGATTTTTTTTATAAGTTTCTCATTTTTAGGATTTAGAGGTTAAGATTTAGTGCTTAGTGTTAGTATTTTAGTATTTATAGTTAGGTTTTAAGATTAGTCACTATACATAACAGTTTTAAAAGTTTATTTGTGAAAAAAATTCACTGACGGTGCATCAAATAATTATCATTTTATTTTTTAATGATAAATTACGCCCTATATCACTTAACTAATTATAAGTTAGATAATAAATATGTCACTCGATTAAGATATTGTCATAAATAAATCATTGATTGTTAAATATTACACGAGAACAATATTTTGTCTTAATTCAAAACAATTCAACAAGATTTACTTTTCATGTTTAAAAATTTCATCGACCCTGTTTGGCAATTAGCAGATACCTGATTGCATTAGCTGATTTGACTAGCGGGTTATATTAGCTAATTGTATAAAAATGTTTGGTAAAATTAACTGATAGCTTATAGATGATTGATTATTTAAACAAGCAAAATGACATATAAGGACATGATTGTATTTGATACCTGCTTGAATAGTTTATTAATTATCAATATTTTGTATCTATTAATATTAATTAGATTATGAAAAATAATTTTTAATATAACATTACTAAGTATATTTGAAAGATCTATATATTAATTTATTATTTATATAATTATTTTTAATAAAATTTAATTGATTATTAAATTTAAATACAAATATAAATGTGTAATAATAAATAGAAAAAAAAGAAAAAGTATTAGTTCACAAATGTACAATGTAAGTACTTGAGGTTGAAGAATTAATATAGAAAATGTTAAATTTAGGTTATTTTGAGATTTTTGATAATTGTTAAGGATAAAAGAGTCTTTATAATTCTTATGTCAAAATCTCTAATTTCAAAAAGCTCCTATTAGCAGTTTATTTTTTAAATTAGAGATTTTACCCCAATCCGCTCTTTACCAAACATCTAAATTAATGAATTTGACCGATCAAACCTCATTTTTTCTAAAACCGCTCTTTACCAAACAATGTCATCATTTTAGCCTTTGTTCTTCTCCTAAATTATTTGTTCTTTTTCCCAAAAAAAATGTTTTAACATTTTCATGGCGGCGAAATTGCTTAAACTATCCCCCTATCGGCAAAGAGGAAGGTGACTCTGGAAACGGACTGTAGTAACGTTGCGATGTGGGTGAGCACACCTTGTAATGCCCCTTGTGTTTTCAAACCAATCCTCACTGAAGTATCGAAGTTCTTAACGGGAGTGGGGTGGGAAATCAGCGCGCGAAGCTAATACAACGGCGGATAAACTGGCCAAGTCAGGAATCTCAAGGATTACCCCTCTGTGCTGGGTTGCGGATTCACTAAGCGGCTAGGACGGTACTGTGCATGGTCGTCGGCAGTAAGGTCGGATTGAGGGGCAGCCTGCTGTGTATTTTTGGGTGTGGGTTGGGTTTCTCAGTTACCCGAAAGTGTATTGAAAGGGACAACCGTCCTGGTGATCGTTTAATTTTTCCGTCGTTGGAAAGCGTGTGTATCTCTACCCTTTCCCGGTTGCACTCTTTTTCCTCCAATATAGGTTAGGGAAGTTTTTTAATGAGGCGCCGGGATAAGGGTCTTTTTAATAAAAAGCGTCTCTTAACTTTAAAAAAAAACATTTTCATGGTATAATAATAGTTTAAGAATAACTTGTTGTTTTATGGCAGAGTGTCGCTATCCAACTGTTGTTTTAATTCAATGGGTTCACTTGCTTCGATAGTATCACAAAAAATATTAAATTGATAACTTTTTAAGTATAAAAAATTAAATTTACTGAACTTGTTTCGAACTATTGTTTGTGTAATATAATATTGTTACATAAAACACTAATTAATTAACATTTTTATTAACACGGGATATGAAAAGAATATATTGATAATTTGAGGATAAAATTAGATTGTCCAAAGATTTAAGACCAATTTAGAATGAATGCCATAATTTATGAATAAAATTAGAACAATAAAAAGTTTGGGGCCAATTTAAAATAAAGGTCATTGTTTGAAGATAAAATTAAAACATTTACAAGATTGAGGACCATTTTAAAATAAAAATCATAATTTAGAGACATGTTGTACAATTAACTTAAAAAATAGATTGATTGTCTAATCAAGTGTTTTGTAATATAGTTAGTTAAAATAGTTATATTACCTGTTTTAGACTAAACCGGAAATGTTTTAAAACTAATACCGTTGATTAGGGCTTTTGGTTGGTTAAGGCCCATATTTTTTATGACAAAAAAATCCTTCGACCAGCTACCTGGGAGTGAGCTGTTTGGCTGGCATATCCGGAATTAAACTTCTGGAAAGTAGGAGTAGAAAAGGAAACCGAGTAAAAACAAAATATCTTCGAAACCAAGTAAACTATAAGATAACGCTCCGGATGTAACCGGAACAATCGGTGACACGTGTTAGCTGTCTCCCGGTGACAAAACACCATCGAACTCAACTTAGAAACCGACACGTGTCCTAAATAGAACTAGGAAATTTTAGTTATAAATATCTTCACAACAGGAAAGAGTTGTATTTCAAATATCCTCATCGGTTCAAAGATCATTCTTCAAATTCACAACGGTCACCAAAAAAACAAGAAATAATCGGAAACTAGTTGAGTTACTGAGCTTTGTGAACAATCTTTTCATTGTTATCGGCGTTGATTCTCCGCCTTTTCGTTATTTTCTTTCGCCGATCATCACCTTGCATCAAAAACCCTGGAGTTTTTCAGTTGAAATTCTGAGGTACTGAGATTCTTGAGCTTTGTGAACAATCTTTTCATTGTTATCGGCGTTGATTCTCCGCCTTTTCGTTATTTTCTTTCGCCGATCATCACCTTGCATCAAAAACCCTGGAGTTTTTCAGTTGAAATTCTGAGGTAATGAGATTCTTGAGCTTTGTGAACAATCTTTTCATTGTTATCGGTGTTCTTGACCTTAATCTTCTTTGTTTTCCTTCTTTTGTTTCTCTGGTTATCAAGAACTTGGAACCGTGCATTAAAAACCCTGTTTTTTTTTTTTGCGTTGAAATAGGTGGAAATTTGTGGGAAGTACTGACTGAGCTTCGATCAATCTTGTCGTTGTTCTTGACATTGATCTTCTGGGTTTTCGTTGTTTTCCCGTTGGAAATGAGTTCGACCGGGGATCAAAACCCGAATACGGGTTCGGGTCAGATATCAGGTTCTTGCCGTAAACGGAAGCGTGGCGGGTTGTCCGTGGAGGATACTTTGAAGAAGTGGCTGGATAACCCCGATGAGAAAAAGGCGCGAAAGGCTCCGGCCAAGGGTTCGAAAAAGGGGTGTATGAAGGGAAAAGGAGGGCCTCAGAATCAACATTGCAATTACAGGGGCGTGAGGCAGAGGACTTGGGGTAAATGGGTGGCGGAAATCCGGGCGCCTAACAAAGAAAAACGGCTTTGGCTCGGAACTTTCCCGACGGCCCTGGACGCTGCTTTGGCCTATGACGAGGCTGCAAAGGCTATGTACGGCGATAAGGCTATCCTAAATATGCCTCAAGGTTCCGACTCGGTTCCTCACCTTCCCTCGAATGAGGTTTCGACGACGACGACTACTTCTCCAGGATCTGTGTTTGTGGATGCATCCAGCCAGTCGGATCTTTGCGATAAATACGTGGAAGGGGGAAGCGACACAACAACAGCGGATTTCGAGTTCCCTCATTCTGGCGCGCAAGATTATAGTTTCTTAGATGGAGTAGATGTTTTTGGAGATATTCCAGCAGATATCGGCATATATGGGCTATGGGAAGCGTCTGAGCTTTATGATTCGCACGAGTTTCTAATTTAAAAACTCTGCATTTCTAATTCTATTAATTTCTCAATACAATGTCAAATTTAATTCATTTCTAATATCCTTTAATTATATTTTAATATCATTATTCAAAAACTTATTTTATAATCAATTGGTTAACTAAGGGTACATTTGGTTAAAAATTTAAGTTTCTTTTTAAAATATTAAAAAAATAATTTGTTTTAAAATCAATTAATAAAAATATTAAATATTTTATTTATATAATTTAATGAGAAAAATACTAATATAACTAAAGGAAGACACAAACCTTAAAAAATTCATAAAAAATTCCGTTAGATTTTCGGTTAATGATTTTCAAATGCTTCAATTCGAAGAGCAAAATTCAATCAACTCATTTTTTTAATCTGGTTTAGTCACCGAACGAATTAAACAAATGAACATCCATAATTCATATATAGATAATAAATTTCAGGATCTTATCAATTCGCTATTATAAAATCATTATGATGAGTTTTATAGCAAAATATTTTTTTACATACGCTAAATGTCTGTAATAACAAGTAATTCAAGTGAAAAAAAATATTAATTTAAATTTTATGAATCAAATTAAACCTAAAATAATGTGGACCAAGTTTGGTTATTGAATTTGAAGTATCGTTATAAACTTATATTTCCTCTGTTTAGTAGGATAAATTATTAGATAAATTCGACTTATTTTTTTAAAAGGAAAATGATTGATTAATCGGAAGAAAAGCATACACCCATCGCACGGATACGGGCCTCATTAAAAAACCTCCCTAATCCTAGATGGAGGAAAAAGAGTGCACCATATCCGGCTTATATCGAGAAAATCCTGTGCGACCAATACATTCGAATACAGTCAAAAGGCAAAAGCAAAAGCTTTGCCTCACTCAATCATAAACAACAGTAAGTATCCACTGTTCCACAAGAAACGCTTTACCTCACATCATCGAGAGAGTGCCGAAACATAGACTTCAATCGAGTATAGGCTCCACCAAGATGCTCCCTAAATATAACCAAATCTGCACATGATCACATATTACCCTGCTCTCTCAATTTCAAAAGTCTCAAGCCTCCTGAGGAATTTTCCTGTCATGCCCTCCTCTCTTCCGCACAAATAGCTACAATCATCACTGCATCGGGCCTTCTGTTGAAGCAAGAAAGCTTTCGTGTTTAGGGATTTTGCAGATTGGGGATTTTCGTATGAAAAGGAAATGTTGTAAAGCAATTGAGTATTGCTGAATATTGGAAGAGCAAGAAACGACAAGAAGTAATGCGTTTTATTTAATTGAGTCAATATACAAAAGCAAACTTTGACTTATATAATAGTCAAGATTCTGAAACAAGATTAACAACTAATCTAACTGATTTTCCAGCTAATTATAACACGTGCAGATAGTTTGTTAGCCCCCCTCAAGTTGGAGCGTATATGTTATGTACGCCCAACTTGGAAATCAAAGAATGAAAAGAAAAAGTAGGCAAAGCTTTGGTAAGACAGTCTGCAAGTTGATTTTGAGAAGAAACTGGAAGCAAAACAATGAGGCCTTGGTGAATCTTTTCCCGAATCAAGTGGCAATCTAACTCAATGTGCTTCGTACGCTCGTGATGAACAGAATTTTCTGCAATTTGAATGGCAGATAGATTATCACAAAACAAATTAGCAGGCTGAAAAGATATATGAAAAGTTTGTAAAAGATAAAAAATCCATTGAAGTTCACATGTAACAGAGGCTAAAGCACGGTATTCAGCCTCACTAGAAGATCTAGATACAGTTTGTTGTTTTTTAGATTTCCATGATATAAGGGAAGATCCTAAAAATATGCAGAAACCAGTAATGGACTTTCTTGAGTCAGGGCAAGAGGCCCAGTCAGAGTCAGAGAAAGCCTGCAATTTCATTTCATTATCAGCAGCAAAGAAAAGACCTTGACCAGGAGTTCCTTTCAAATATCTCAAAATCCTATGAGCTGCTTCTAAATGAACATTAGTAGGACAAGATAAGAACTGTGAAAGCTGCTGAACAGAAAAGGCAATATCAGGCCTAGTATTAGTTAAGTAAAGCAGTTTTCCAATCAGTTTTCTATAAACTTTAATGTCCTCTAATGGAGTACCATCTGCCCTAGATAATCTTTTAGATCCTCTAGTAACAACAATAGGAGTACTGACAGGTTTAGATTCAAGAAAATTTGTTTCTTTAAGAAGTTCCAAGGTGTATTTCCGTTGAGAAACATTAATACCAGCACTAGTTCTAGCAAATTCAAGCCCTAAAAATATTTTAGATTTCCTAGATCCTTTATTTTAAAAAAATCATGTAGAAAATGTTTAATAGAATCAATCTGAGCTTGACTAGGACTAGTTAACAGGATATCATCCACATAAACAGCAAGGGCTATAAAATTATCATTTTCACCTTTAGTAAAGAGACTAGTGTCAGAAGGGCATTGCTTAAAACCTTGAGTTATTAAAGCAAGAGTAAGTTTCTCATTCCACTATCTACTAGCCTGCTTTAGACCATAAAGGCTCTTTTTTAGTTTGCAAACTAAAGGGGATCCACTATTAACAGAATCATTGTTAACAGAAAAACCTGGGGGCATTTTCATATAGACTTCTTCATGAAGGGATCCATGAAGAAAGACATTATTAACATCCAGCTGCTGTAATTTCCAATTTGTTGATGCAGCAATAGAAACAAGAATTCTAATTGTAGTCATCTTAGCAACTGGACTAAAGGTACTTAAGAAATCAATGCCACATTGTTGAGTATAGCCTTTAGCTACTAGTCTAGCCTTGTATCTATCTAAAGATCCATCAGACTTAAACTTAGTCCTAAAAACCCATTTGCAGCCTATTGTTTTCTTATTAGGGGGGTAAAGGAACTAGGTCCCATGTTTTATTAGATTCTAGAGCTAGAATTTCCTCTTGCATAGCATTCTTCCAACACTCATGTTTTATAGCCTGTTTATAGGTCTTAGGAGTAGCTATAACATCAATATTATTGATATAAGAGAGATGTTTGGAAGATATGTTCTGATAGGAAATAACATTAGCAATAGAATGAGATGATGTATGTTGTTTAGGTAAAGTTACCTGATAATCTTGAAATTTCTGAGGTAATTTAACCTGCCAAGATGGTCTAGTAGACACAACAGGAGCAGATGGAACATACTGATTTTGTTGATCAGAAGAAAGACCATTTGGAGACTGATCTGACAGATTAGTATCACTATGGATATGATGATCAAAAGAAGTTTTACATTGTGAAGAACAGGCAGGATCATCATATATAGGAATTGAATTATGAAACACAGAAACGAGATTAGAATCAGAACTTTTACTGAATGGAAAAATGGATTCATTAAAAGTAACATCCCTAGAAATTATGACTGACTTTGTTTCCAGATTGTACAACTTATAACCTTTAACATGATGAGGAAAATCAAGAAAGATACATTTTACAGCTTTAGAATGCATCTTAGTAGCTGACTTAGGTAAACAAGAAGCATAAGATAGACAACCAAAAACCTTAAGATTATCTAGCTCAGGCAGAATGTTGTACAAAACTTCATGAGGAGTCTTATTAGCTAAAACAGGTGTAGGTGTCAAATTGATCAAACAACCAGCATGAAGAACACAGTCAATCCAGAAAGATAAAGGTAATGAAGCATGAATTCTCAGAGACCTAGCAACAACCAATAAATGTTGGTGTTTCCTCTCTACAACACTATTCTGTTGTGGAGTATAAACACAAGAGGTTTGATGTATTATGCTTTTACTTTTAAAAAAGTCATCCATTTTAAATTCTTGAGCATTGTCAGTTCTGAAACACTTAATCCTTTTTGAAAATTGAGTTTCAATTAAAATGTAAAAATCAGTAACAAGCTTCCTAACTTCAGATTTATGAGTCATTGGAAAAATCCAGACATACCTACTTTTATCCTCAACAACAGTTAAGAAGTAATTATGACCATATATGCTTTTAACTGGGAAAAGTCCCCAGACATCTAAATGTACAATGTCAAACAAGTTTTCAGAAACAAAATTGCTAATAGGAAATGGCAGGCGTTTATGTTTTGCAAGATGACAAACATCACAGGATGAAACATTACCAGAAGGAACATGCTTATTCAATTTAGAAAAGAAAGTCATTCTTTTACTAGAACAATGACCTAATCTAGCATGCCATAAATGCAGAGAATGGGAAGAAGAAACATTACAGACAGTAGATGAAGGAGATGCACAGGGTGAAAAATGATAAAGCCCTCTGACTAGCTTAGCTGAACCAATCTTCTTCAAGGAATGAGGATCCTGAAGAATACACTTATTGTTAGAAAAAACAATAGATATATTTGTAGTCAAGGTAAGTTTACTAACATAAATCAAGTTAAACCCAAAATGAGGTATATAAAGGACATCTTTCAAATTATATCATTGTTTAAAGAAATATTACCAACATGTAGAACTTGGACCAAACTACCATTAGGAAGTTTAACAAATTTATCTTTAACATCATAATAACTATAAAAAATAGACAAGGAATTACATATGTGATCTGTAGCTCCTGAATCTATAACCCATAAAACATTATTAACAGCAGATGTAAAAGAACAGTTTAGGATTGTACCTGAATCAGTACTGGCTGCAGGAACATTCTGATTGTCAAAGTCAGAAGATAGAACATTGACAGCAGAAGGAGAAGCAGAACTAAGACTAGAGATACCTTTCTCTTGAAGTAAAGAAAGCAATCCTTTATATTGATCCTTAGTGAAGGATACAAAATTATTGTCTGACTTATGATCAGCAGAAGACAAAGAATCATTTGCAATGGTGTTTTCAGTTTGAGAAAAATTAACAAGGTTGGCTTTACTAACAGGCAACCTAGACCTATAACCAGGGGGATAACCGTGCTTCTTATAGCACTTATCAACAGAATGCCCTTGAATACCACAGAAAGAACAAAAGGGTCTTCGAGAAACAGAATTAGAAGAGAAAGGTTTCTTTTGAAATTTTCCAGAATTATAACTTCTGTCAACAACAAGGACATTAGACTCAAAAGGAACAGGCACATATATCGAACGCTCATGTTGAACAATAACAGAAAAGATTTCATGGGTTTGGGGAAAAGGCTTAGTCATCAAGATTTGAGATTTGGGAATAGCAAAAGAATCATTTAACCCTCTAAGAAACCTAAGAGAAAAATCTTGATTACAAAACTTAATAGCATCACAATAGCACGAATTCAAGGCACGCAAAGCACATAATTCATCCCAAATAACCTTCAATTGCGTGTAAAATGTGGTAACAGTGTTAGTACCTTGGTTCAAGGAATAAAATTCCTGTTGAAGATCAGAAACCCACATCAGGTCTCCCTGACTAAATCTG
Organism: Hibiscus tridactylites; assembly: GCA_958450335.1. Taxonomy (NCBI): domain Eukaryota; kingdom Viridiplantae; phylum Streptophyta; class Magnoliopsida; order Malvales; family Malvaceae; genus Hibiscus; species Hibiscus tridactylites. The sequence continues at coordinate 61,666,226 of OY288278.1, read as the reverse complement.
TCACGCAAATCCGCCCAGAGTTCATAGGCGGTGTCGAACCACAAAACGGACTGAGCAATCTCCTGACTCACAGCTCGCTGTAACCACGATAGAACGAGGTTATTGCACTTAACCCACGGGAAATAGGCATCATCATCTTCAGGAGGCTGCCTCAACGACCCGTTAACAAAAAGAAACTTGTTCTTGCTGATTAAAGCCATCCGCGTGGATCTCGCCCACGAATGGTAATTTCCACCGGTAAGAAGAACAGAGGTCAGCACGAGCGAGGGATTCTCGTTCGGATGTATATAATACTCGTCGGTAGGATCAATATTCTTGAAACGAGTAGACGCGGAAGATCGAAGATCAGAAGTACCATCTGATACCATGTTGAAGCAAGAAAGCTTTCGTGTTTAGGGATTTTGCAGATTGGGGATTTTCGTATGAAAAGGAAATGTTGTAAAGCAATTGAGTATTGCTGAATATTGGAAGAGCAAGAAACGACAAGAAGTAATGCATTTTATTTAATTGAGTCAATATACAAAAGCAAACTTTGACTTATATAATAGTCAAGATTCTGAAACAAGATTAACAACTAATCTAACTGATTTTCCAGCTAATTATAACACGTGCAGATAGTTTGTTACCTTCACTGCAATAGATAATATGCTCACTTATTATCATATTTATGGTCCCAACTAATAAAATTTATTCATATCAAAACAATTCTCAAATAACTATCCACTCTTTCATTTATATGTAGGAAGAAGATTCTCCTTGAAAAAATAAATAGATTGGATGAGACCACGACGTGGTGAGCCGAGTCTATTTAATAATTTTTCATTTAGTAAGATTATATAATATTAAATATCTAAATAATTTACAATCGTTAATGTTGGTCCTGTTTAATCTTCTCCCCCATTCTCAAAAAAAAAATATTTCTCGAGAAAAAAAGAAAAAGAAAACAAGGACAATAAAACCAAATGTTCACGAATAAAGCCCACAAAAAGCTTTAGGGTTCTCTTGTCTCCTTTTTCAATTTCACATTTCATCTTCTAATCTCGACGAATTGATATTCTTCTCATATTAGTATTTTACGTATCTGAGCATACTTCGTCTACTTTAGTAGTACAAAGTCAAACGGCCCTTTGCGATTTTCTCCATTAACGACCTTAATCGAAACCCTAAAGATTTACAACTCTTGGTTGTGGATCGCCCTTGTATTCAAGTGAAGGAGTGGGTCTATCCCGATCCTAATTATCTTAAATTTAATGTGGATGGAGTTGTATGTGAGGGCTTTGGAAAAGCATGTATAGGGGGTATTTTTAGAGATTCGCTTGGAAGAACTCTAACCTCTTTCTCTAAAGCAGTGAGAGTTACGGATGTCGCGTTTGCTGAATTGTTGGCAATAAAAGAAGCTTGCACACTATTTATATTGTCTCTTTGGGTTAAAAGTTCTTCTTTGATCATCGAGTGCGATTGTTGTTAAAAGTGGTACACATGTAAGTTTAATATCTTCTCACTTGTATATTAAATAAATATTACAATCACTTATATACAAAATCAATGAACATGTTGAATGTAGCTAACTAATTTGTACAAAGCTCGCTAACTATACAACAAACTAACTGATCTCTAACTATATCCAACACTCTCCCTCAAGTTGGAGGATGAAAGATGTTCTTCATTCTCAACTTAGACGTTAGATAGTTGTGTTGCTGAATACCGAGTGCCTTGGTTAAAATATCTGTCAACTGCTCATTAGAACCAATATGTTCTGTTCTAATTATTTTTTTGAATCTTCTTTCTAATGAAATGACAGTCAATTTTGATATGCTTTATCCTCTCATGGAAAACTAGATTAACAATAATTGTAAAGTTGTTTTGCTATCACTAAACAAGGTTGTTGGCAGTTCAATTTGTATCTCAAGTTCTTGTAAAAGTCTGTTTGTCCAAACTATCTCTGCAACTGTAATTGACATGCTTCGATACTCAAATTTTGTTGAAGATCTTGCAAATGTACTTTACTTCTTAGATTTCCAAGAAATCAAAGATTCTCCCAATTTAATACAAAAATCAGTTACTGATCTTCTTGAAATGTGACATGATGCCCAATCTAAGTTACAAAAAGCAATCAATTGACATTTGCTAGCACTGCTTAAGAGCAAACCTTGGCCAAAATCCTTCTTCAAATATCTCACAATCACAACTCTTAAAGCAGCTTCCATGTGAGTTTCTTTAGGCTGTTGCATAAACTTGCTGAGATATTGTACTGCATATATTATATCTGGCCTAGTGTGGGCCATATACAAAAACTTTCTAATCAACCTTTGAAACCTTGATTTGTCCGCAAGTAACCCAGTATCAGAGTTCTGCTGCAATGCTTCATCATATTCAAGGGTAGTAAGATGCATATTATGTTCCAAAGGAGTAAAAGCTGGTTTGGCTCCCCCTAAACCAATTTCTTTTATCAATTTTAAAGTATATTTTCTTTAATTCAACAATATATCCTATTTTGATCTCAAAATTTCCAATCCTAGAAAGAATTTTAATTCTCCTAGGTCTTTCATCTTAAAATTTTGATTCAAAAGACCCTTTAACTCTTCAATCAGCTCTAAGTTATTTCCAGTTATGAGTAGATCATCCACATATATGAGCATTATCACTATCTTGTCATCTTACCTTTTTAAAATAGAAAATAATTAAACTTACTCTGCTTATAATCTGCTGCTATAAGAGCTTCTATAAGCTTCATGTTTCAGTGTCTTGAAGCTTGCTTAAGCTTGTAAAGTGACATTTGCAATCAACATACTAGATTCTTCCCCTGACTACAAAATCCTTCAGGAAGCTGCATGTATACTTACTCAAAGAGATCACCTTAGAGAAAGGTATTATAAACACCCATTTGAAATAATGGTAGGCAAAAGACGCAACAAGGGCTGGAATAATTCTGACAGTAACTAATTTATCCACTAGTGAGAAGGTTTCCACATAATCAACACCTTCCCTTTAACTATAGCCCTTTGCAACAAGGCGAGCTTTAAATCTCTCAATAGAGCCATCGACATTGTGTTTGATTCTATAAACTCATTTTCAGCCAATGGTTGTTTTACCTTGAGGTAAAGGAACAATAGACCATGCTTTATTTGCTTCCAAGGCTTGCACCTCCTCTTCCATTGCTTTTACCCAGACATAATTTTTTATAGCTTGAGAATAAGTAGAGGGTTCAAAAAGAGCTATAGAAGCAATGAAAGAATAAATAGAAAGAGGTAAATGATTATAAGAGATATGATCAGTAATAGAATGCAGAATCAGATGAGGATTGGTAAGAACAAATAAAATCCTGCAACCATGAAGATGAGTATCTTTCTCTAGAAGAACGTCTAGGTGGTTGTGGCGTTGGTATAAAAGAAGATGAAGAAGAGAAAGAAGAAGGAGCACTTGCTGAGATTGATGCATTTCCAGAAAACTAGGGAATGAGGTGGTGACAAAATCAAAAAATCAAAATCTGGAGAAGAAGGAGAAAAAGGAGAAAAAGGAAAAATGACATGAGAAGGAGAATTAAAGTGAAAAGGAAAATAGTTTCATGAAAGGTAACGTTATTGTTAACAAAAAAGGACTTGGTTTCAAGATTAAACAAAAAATAACCCTTTTGATGAATAACATAACCCATGAAAATAGATGGAATAATCTTGGATGAAAAATTGTTTGTGTAATTAGGTTTTGTTGCATAAGCTAAGCAACCAAATACCCTAAGGTGAGATAAAGAAGGTTGTTGACCATGAAAAATCTCAAAAGGTATTTGCCAATTTAAAACTGAAGAGGGCGGTCTATTTATCAAGTAGCATGCAGTAAGAAAACACTTACCCCAAAATTTTATAGGAACTTTAGAAATAAATCTTAATGCTCTAGAAACTTCAAGTAAATGGCGATGTTTGCGCTCAACAACACCATTTTGTTGAGGTGTATGGACACCACTACTTTGGTGAACAATACCAAAAGTATCAAACAAGGAAGGATATTCAGAATTGAAAATTTCTGTCACATTATCACTTCTTAGAGTTTTAACAGACGTGGAGAATTGGTTTTGAATAAGCTTAAATAAAGACTGTAAATGAATAACGACATCTGATTTTAATCTCAGCAAATGCACCCATGTTATTCTACTATGATCATCCAAAATTGTAAGGAAATAACGATAACCACTATGAGTGGATATTCGATAGGGACCCCAAAGATCCACATGAACTAATTGAAATATAGATGAAGATGTAAAATTACTAATTGGAAATGGAATATGGTTTTGTTTAGACATTGGACAAATAGTACAATGTTCAACATGATCTTTATTAAATGTCTTATGAGAGAAACAAGGCAATTTATTCATCTTAACAATGGTGGCATGACCCAATCTAGCATGCGAGAGAACAATTTCATTTGCAGTGGAAGAAACAGAAGAAGATAAAAGATGGGTAGAAGGCATACTAGAAGAAAAATCCAGAAAATAAAGACCTTTATGTTGTTTACCAATCCCCTGAATCTGCCCACTTGAGAGGTCATGCAATATGAAGAATTTAGGAAAAAAAGAAATGATACAGTGAAGGTTAGAGGTTTATTTCGAAACTGACAACAAATTATGTGTGAATTCTGGAACAAACAAAATATTATGAATCAGTATGAGTGATGAGAGTTTTTACCATTAGGTAGAGAGACATATCTAGGCAAAACACAAGGAACATGATTAAGCAAGCGATTAAAATCAAATACAACATGATCAGTTAAACTCGTATCCAAGATCTAAGAATCAGTACTCACAATAGAAGCTAGGCAAACAAAATTACCTACAAAAGATGCTAGATTCACCATCGGCTCATTGGAGGGCAACTTATGTAAAAGATTAATAATCTGATTGTACTGAGCTTGAGTGAATACTGGAACCGAAGAAGTAGGGTGAAGTTATGGGCATACTAGCTTCAGGAAGAGCAGAATCAAAATCCTCTTGGGTAATAGTGAGTGCAGCACAAGAATCCTTCGGTTTGGTGAACTTAAAATCAGAGGGAAATGCATTCAATCTGTAACAATGCTCACGTTTATGACCACGAACCTTGCAATGAGAGCAAATACCATTGAAACGATGCTTTCCAGAACCACCATTGATAACTAAAGGGCTACTAGAATAAAACGCAGAGGCATCAAAAGCAAGAGAAAGAAAAGAAGTATGAGACCTTTGTGATTCCTCCTGAATCACCATGGAGTAAGCTTGGTTGACAGATGGCAAGGGTTTCATGAGAATGATTTGACTCCGAACGATGGCATAGGTACGTTGAGGCCCATCAGAAATTGAAATAAGCGTTGTTAAAGAGCATGAGCAACAAAATCTTGAGATTGCTCACAATTACAAGAAGGACGTGAAACAAACACATTATATTCATCCTACAAAAGTCGCAAACGAGTAAAGTAAACTGAGATTGAAGGATCACCTTGAACCAAAAAGGAAATTTCTTAGTGAAAAAAATAAATTTGAGAATCGTCGACTTTGTCAAACCGCTCCTTTAAATCAGCCAAAATAGACACCGCGCTAGAGGCAAAACGATGCCGATAGACAATTCCTTGCTGACAGTGTTGAGAATCCAAGAAAGGACCAAAGCGTTGCAACAATCCCACTGAAGACGACGAGCCGCTTTAGTATCTTCACGATGATAGGAGCCATCAATAAAGCCAATCTTGTTCTTAGCAAGAAGAAAGATTCGTAGCGAACGACTCTAGAGACTATAATTTTCAATGCCAGAGAGCTGATGAGAGGTAAGTAACGCTCCCGACGTGTTCGAGGGATGAAGATAAAGAGGATTGTTGATATCATTATCATCCATGAGAAAAGAGAAACAACGAATCGAGAATCCAAAAAGTAAATTAGGGAAAACTAAAAAAGAAAATTAGGGGGAAAACGATTATCCCGAGAAAGTGATGGGGAAATGAAGGGCCTAAATTTAATTGCCTAATCTTATACCGTGTTAAAAGTGGTGCACATGTAAGTTTAATATTTCCTTGTATATTGAATGAATAATACAATCACTTATATACAAAATAATTGAACATGTTGAATGTAGCTAACTAATATGTACAAAGCTAACTAACTATACAAAAACTAACTGATCTCTAACTATATCCAACAATTGTTTTGTGATTGTTAGCTGGTTTTCTTATCCCTTGCCCGTGCCTGCTCCGTTCAAACCATTAATGGATGTTTGTAGAGCATTATGTGAAGGTTTGGAGTGGAAAATCCAACTGGTCTCTCATTTAGGGAATGCTACAGCAAACTCTCTAGCTGAGAAAGGTATATCCATGAGTAAAGAACATCTTTTCTTTGCTGATTCTACATGTGGTTAGTTGGTAAGCTGATTATTTTTTATGTTTCCTTGTATTTTTTAGTGAGAATATACTGCTAACTATGAGTTGAGATTTAGACTTGGTATAGATCGGTTTTATGGCTTCTTTGGCCATAGTGTGGGTTGGTTTGAAACTTTGTATTAACATTGGCATGTTGCACTCATTTTCCTCCATCTAGGATTAGGGAGGTTTTTTTGAGTGAGAATATACTGCTAACTATGAATTGAGATTTAAACTTTGTATTAAACTTAGAGGACAACATACTTACATGTTATATTGTTAATTCTAGAAGAAAAAAAATCCTCTTTACCTTGAAAACTAAAAGATTTCACAAGCGCTTTAGTTTTAGGGTTTAGTGATTCAATTTAGGGTGCAAGGTTTTTGGGTTTAAGTGTAGGTGGTTAGAATTTAAGGTTTAAGATTAGAATTTAGGGTTTATAAATTAAAATCTAAATTCTTACCATATTACCCTAAAAACTAAACTTTAACCTCTAAAGCCTTAGTTCTAACCTTAAACCTTAAATTATAACCGCCATCCCTAAATTCTAAACCCCTACACCTAAACCCCTAAATTATGCACCCTAAATTAGATCTCTAAACCCTAAAACTAAGACGCTTGTGGAAACAATGTTGAATATAAATCCTTGATGTTATATATATCCTTGTGACTTGAGGAACTAAATTGTAACACCCTGAAAACTGGCCTAGTCAAAATTTGGTTTCTGATGATCGAAAATTCGATTTTCGACAATTAAGTTAATCTCTGTAAAAAGTTAAAGGAAGGGAGGCTTATCTGGACAATTATAAAGTTTTAGGTTTAAATCAAAAGATTGAAGATTAATGATTAACTTGTAAAGCTTTGAAATTCGGAACCATTGGTTAAAATGTGAAATAGTAAGTTTTAAGAATGAGGTATGGAAATTATAAGGACTAGGTGAGTAATTAGACCACCTAGTGATTAAATTGAAATAATTGAAAGTAAGACTAATGACTAAATTGTAAAGATTCAAAGTTAAGGAGACATATTATAAAAGGTAGAAGATTCAAGGGCTAATGATGTAATTTGGCCATGACCTTTCTTCATGTAAAGAAAAGGTAGATGAAGGATCTAAGGTGTAATTGATCCATTTTCCTTAAGATGATTAATCATCTATACATGTGGCAAGATTATGATTTCCTAAGAATAATAATAATAAATAAAATAAATAATTTAAAAGAAAATAGAATGATAAATTGGTTTGAAAGAAGACCAATTTTCAGGGCATCTTAGGGGGAGAGAGAAAAGTATTTTGGTTGTTTTTAACCTTTGTTAACTCATCACTAGAAAATCTTCTTTGAGTATTCATGTTCTTCCAAGCCAAAATCCTTGTCGTTTAGTCATTGGATTTTGATGATAAGCATATAATTGGTAAGCATTCAACCCAAAATTTCAATCGGTACCAATCTTGTCATGTTTAAGGTATATGTGTTTGTGAACCATAATATTTAAATTTAGGGTTTTGTGAATTCAAGGATATAGCTATGAGAATTAAGATAATTATGAGTTTCATGGTAATATCCCTATGAATTTTAGGGCTTCGGATGATCAAAGCCTAATCCTTTAAATTTAGGGATTTCATGTCAATTAGAGATTATGTATTATGATGTTTATTGATAGAATCCTATGTTAAACCATGATTAGATCAACCTTCGGATATGAAGTCTTCATTTCGGTAAATGGATGCCATGAGAACTCTAGCTCGATTTGACAACTTATTGTTGGAGTATGCCCAATGACCAATCATGAGATGGTTGTAAAAGACATACTTATTTTATCTTATTTTATTAATATAAAGCCAATATTATTAATTCAGTCTTATTATGCGCGTTTATAAATAAGCTAAATTATAATAAAGTCTTTAGAATAATATAGTTATTCTTGAATGTTCTTAGTCGAGTATTATTATGGGCATGAAAAACAATAATATATTAAGACTAATATGTGTTTGATTGATGACAAAGTGTTGTCATTGACATGAAGATGTCAAAATCAATATGTTAAGTGTGTAAAAGTCTTACATTTTTACCCTTTTTCTATGACAATTATTGCTAAACCTACACCATCTTGAGTTACATTATAGCCTTTATGCATCAATCACAGTGATCTCATGTTTATTATGCTTGACCTTTATGTTTTGATTAATTGGTGGAAAAAGGTACTGTTCTGGTGTGTTTTGTGCTTTGCAGATCTCATCCATTGCCCGGGCAACCACTACCGCGGCAGCAAAAGAAAGGAAGATTCAGTGCAAAAATCATCCCCTGATGGCCCAGATCAAGCCAGCTTCTACTGGGGGAAGTTGAACCAAGAATTCGAAGCCCTGTCGAGCTGAGAAGAGCGACAAACTATTGCTGAGGCAACAACCTAGCCGCCGCCACGGCAATGCCTAGTCAGATTCGACAATGGTGAAAACATGCAAAGTGGTATGCGTTTTGAAGATCACGAAAAGCTGGATTTTTCTACATACTTTGCATGAAGATTGGAACACGTGAAGAGCACGAAAAAGCCGAAGGAAGGTCAAGGGAGCATTCCACGCAAATAAAAGAAATTTAAGGAAGGAAGATCTAATACTTAAAAGAAGATCTTTTCTTTTAAAGTATTTAATTCTAACTTTATTTTCTTCTCAAGAAGGACTTGACCTAGACCACATCTATAAATAAGAGACCAAAGCCATGTATTTAGAACATCTTAGCTTCCTTAGGAATTCGAGAGAGAGCTTTTACTTATCATCATGTTCTAAATTTTCTTTAGGGTTAAGGTTGTGTTGTTGAGTAGTTGTGAGAAAACAAATGTACTTTGTTAAAAGTTTTTGTTAATTCAATTTAGTTCAAGGTTTGCTTATTCTTGGCATTGATTCTATTCTTGCAATCTCATCGGAAGAGGGTATTGTGAGGTTATCCATTTGTTTAATATCGGAAGAATTAAACTCAAGAAACGAATAAGCATGGTTTTCATCCGAACGGTGGAAGCTAACTCATCTTAGGGATAAGTTGGAGTTTCAACGGCTAAAAGGAGCGTGAGATTGGTTGATGTTCACTCTTGGTTCACACTGGAAGGTATTATCAAGACTTGCACATCAACAGTGTTTCAAGTTAGGGATAAGAAGAAGCTATAGAAAAACATTCTGTCGAACCTTAAAAGTGCCACTAGTTGCCGAGGCAAGGGATTTCCGAGGCAGCTACTGGGTTTCCTCTCTGCCGCGGCAGCAGCGAAGGCTGTTAACAAGGCAGATTGATGTCGTTGCATTCAAAAGCCAAGACAAGTTCGATTGGATTTCACACTAAGACTCTTATACTTGTGTTTTTACTCTTAATTTTCTTTTTCAGTGTGAGAAGATAAACGAAGGAAGCCATCCAAATCCCTTTGGAGACGATACTCTAATACTCATCATTATACTACTTGAGACGTATACACTTGCAATAATTACGGAGCACCTTTTACACGCAACAAGTTTTTGGCACCGCTGCCGGGGATTGGCAATAGCAACTTTCAATTTTTTTCTTGCACTTTTATTTTTAGTTTTTCAAACACTAATCAATTTTGGTTTTACATTTGTGCATGACCAGGGCGAACCTAAAGTATCCATTCTACGAACTTGATCACGAAATAGATTGTAGTTTCCAAAGACTCAAGCAAAGGATAAGAGGAGAGATGGCACATCAAGTTGGCAATAACAATCGGAATGCCGACGGGTAACAGATTGTCGACGGTGCTCATGATGCCCCAGCAGGAGATGAAGAAAATCTACAAATACAATTTGCTCCAATACGAAACCCAACTGTCCGGGATTACCTAGAAGAATACCTGAACGGACTGAATCCAGGAGTTGTCACACCTGAAATAGAAGCCGCCCACTTTGAACTAAAGCATGTAATGTTCAACATGATCAATACTATGGGGCAATTTGGCGGCTCAACAACTGAAGATGCTAGACAACACCTCAAATCCTTTCTGTATATTTGCAATTAATTTAAAATACAGGGAGTACACGAGGACATTTTGAGGCTGAAACTATTTCCCTATTCACTTAGAGATAGGAAAAAACCTGGTTGAATAGCATTCCAGCAGGATCAATAGGATCTTGGAGTGATTTATGTCGTGATTTCCTTGCACGTTTTAATCCTACAAATTTAACTGATAAATTGAGTAATGAAATCACTTCTTTTCGATAGGCTGATGATGAATCCATGTACGAGGCCTGGGAGCGATACAGAGAGCTATTACATAAATGCCCCTTACATAGATTCTCATTGTGGACACATGTGACAATGTTCTACAATGATGTCAACACGCCAATAAGGATGATGCTTGATGCCTCGGCAAACGACATTGTCCTTGACAAGCCTCCGAAGGAAGCAATTGAGATCCTGAACAGGCTGGCCAAAAATGACTATCAATTCCCAACGACCAGAATAGGAAGAATCAGACGCCAACCCACAATAAACAAAATAGGGTCCTCGAACTTGATTTCAGCCCAAATTGCCACCTTGACAAAGTTGGTCATGAACATGAAAACGCAGAATAATCACCAGGAGGTCAAGGTATTGAATTTATTTTGTGAAAACTGTGGGGGTAACCATGTTTCTTCTAAATGTCCACAGAATATAGAGTCGAGTTGTTACATTGAAAACTACAATCAGAACAATAACATGATGTCCAACAACTACAACCTGACCTAGAAGAAACACCCGAATTTCTCCTGGAGCAACCTCAAATGGCAATTTTTTTTGCCAGAAAACTGACGAACATCAACTCCACAAGTCAACCATTAAAACAACTAGCCGGAAACATGTCGAAAACACACTGGATTTACCTGAAATACCAAGGAACGACCGGAAAGCAACAAAGCTCCGACGAGGCCCTTAGCGGCAACAGATCAATGATTGGCCACCTGAGTTTTACTCGCATCGGCACCGGGAAATCGCTGAAGGCGACGGTGCCTCAAACGGGCGGCGAGGGTGGCCGAAAAACACAGAAAATAGAGGGCGCTTTTGGCTTCTTCGATGAAGCACGCGAACATCAAACCTAAAAATTTAATTTTTTCGAATTTCTATTTTATAATTCAAACTTTATTTTGAATTTTTGAGTCGAGTTTATGAAATTATGAGTCGTGTATTTTCACATCAAACCTAAAAATTTAATTTTTTCGAATCAAGTCGAGTGTTGCACTTCCCTACATATGATTTTTAATTTTAAAAGAATTCTTAACCTGGCTCATTTAATTCTTTTCGAATATGAAAAAAAGAGAGAAAAAGAGAGAAGCCTTCCCCGACCCTTCACCTAACCCTATCGGGCACTCCTCCGATCGCCTCCACCACCCCGTCGTGGCATGCACCGCCGTCACCTCCTTGTTCGCTGCCGTGCCATGAATCGAACCCCGAGCACCACGCGTAGAACTGACGCTTCGTCTGCCGTGGAGATCGATTTAAAGATTCGACGGAAACCTCCCTCTCACCTCTGATTTTTGAGTTTTCCGGCCGCCTCGACCGTCTTTTCGCCGTGCCGTCAGTGCCATCGTCATCTCTGAGCCATGGCGAGCAAAACCCAATTGGGAAATCGACCGATCAATGTCGATAAAGGCCTGTCGGAGTAACGCGAGTTCGACCGACTTTGGTTTAAAAATTATATGTAGGGAAGTGCAACACTCGACTTGATTCGAAAAAATTAAATTTTTAGGTTTGATGTGAAAATACTCGACTCATAATTTCATAAACTCGACTCAAAAATTCAAAATAAAGTTTGAATTATAAAATAGAAATTCCAATAACTCGAATTGACTCGAAAAAATTAAATTTTTTGGTTTGATGTGAAAATACTCGACTCATAATTTCATAAACTCGACTCAAAAATTCAAAATAAAGTTTGAATTATAAAATAGAAATTCCAATAACTCGAATTTTTTAGTAGTTAGTGGACTAAATTTTTAAGTTTGAGTTATTAAATAGGAGCAATTTGGGCACCTAAGTTTCAAAGGGTATACTTTGGGCACCTATTTTTCATCTAAGCATTTATAATATTATTGTACTAATTGATTGTAAAGTTTTAAGATTGAAAAATGAATTTTTAAAAATTTAAGGGTGAAATTATAAAGAAATATTTTTATTAGTGACTATAATGTTTATTTTTTTAAATTGAGGAGAAAAAATGTACATGAGATAAATTTTAATGGCTATTGCAGTAATTTATCTTTATTTTAATTCTGCCACATCAACAATCCGTTAGGGGACTAACGGACTATAACGTCGGAGTGACCAAGTCTTTACACATCGAAAACGTAGATGGCCACTTATTGACACTTTTCAAAAGTGGTGACTAAATCTGTACAAACGGGAAACGAAAGTGACCCGTGCAGTAGTTTACCCTTTAATAAAACTAAAACCAGAGGAAGTTTGGTGAACGAAGGGGATGTGGGAAGAGGACGAGGGGTGGGTTTGGGACGAGAGGTAGAGGTATTTTGGTAAAATAAAATTAATTTAATATATTAAATCAAAAATTAAGAAAATAAAATAATTAGGTGATGTGGCGCATTCTAATTGGTTAAAAAGAAGTTTTTTAACGGTAAGGGGCAATATGAGTATCGACGAAAAACGTTAGGGAGCAAAAGTGGTCAAAATAAACTTTAAGGGCAAGTTGGGAAAACATGTATAGTTTAGGGGGAAAAGTGTATTAAGCAAATATTTTACATATTACGTATATAGAAAATTTTAGAGTAGACGTCGTGTACCAATATGTACCACTAATTATATGTATTGATATGCACCATTAACTATTTTAATAACTTTTGAAATCATAGGAACTTGAAGCGTGATTATTTCTTTTTAAGAGTAAAATACGTAGAATATTTATTTTTTCCATTTTTAGATTTTTTTAATTCAAAAATAATAAAAACTTTACTAAAAATAATTCCTAACTCAACTTTTAATTGAAAAATAAAAATGGTACAACAAGGGTTTTAACGTATTTTATTCTAAAAAAATAATCATGTTTTAGGTTCTTATTATCTAAAATTATTAAAATAGTCAGTGAAACATATCATTGCATATAATTAGTGGTACATATCTATACATAGCGTTTACTTTATACCCATCATACATATTTTTAAATCTATACCTATTAAAATGTCAAGAGTTCTAATTAATTTTTAATCCTAGATACAATAAGATTTCAAGACCTAATAATCAATTTGTAATTTAATAAAAAAATACTCAAATTCTAATACAACTAAAAGAAAACACAAACCTTAAAACATTTATAACAAGATTCGGATATATTTATGTTAATAATTTTCAAATGTTTTGATTTGAAGAGAAAAATTCAATTTTATTTAATTTGATTTAGTCATCGATTGAATTAATCGAGTGAACATCCATAAAATTATTATGATGAGTTTTATAGCAAAATATTTAAAGTTATTCGGGCGAGCATATTTAGTCGGTTGGTCAAGCTGCTCATTTTTATTTCCTCATATTTTCCAGAGTCCACTTTTCCCGCCCTTCTAGGTAGGATTAAGATTAAAAAAATCAGTTTCTTTATATTAATGAAAACTCAAATTAGTGGTTGTATTAAGAGTGAAAAACGGTGAAACTTTTTTTTTAAATAAACAGCCTTTGTTTTTTTTTTAAATCAATATTCAATTTATGGCTAACTAATTCAGATTGATAATGTACATGCTTATTATGAGGACACCCTTTCAACTCAATTTTCTTCGTTCACAACGCTAAATAAATTAAACTCGAACCCTTTATCTTACTTAAAGAATCTTGTGTCTCATCTCACTGAACCAACTGATTATTAATATAGCCTTTGATTTTATGTCTGGTGATATTTTATCTTTTTAACTTTTCTAAAAAATATATTTTAATCTTCAAATGTTTTCTGTTTTTTTGTCCTTGAACATTTAAAAAAATTAAACTAATTAATTAGAAAATTAACATATAAGTTAAGCTGACTTAGGTATTTTGCCTTTTTAGTAATTTTCTTATTTTTAATAAATTTTACAATTTCATTACAATTTAAATATATTTAGTTTTAAAATTTTATCATTTTAAATATTATTTTTGAGTTTTTACGTAAAAATTACAAAATATATTACGTCAACTTAACAGGTTTGTTACCTTTTTTCTGTCACTTGATTCAACTTATAGAAAATAAAATAAACAAAAAAAAATAAAAGTAAGACTTTTTAAACTAATTTTAGAAAGAAAAAAAAACAAAAAACATTGATTTTTGTGTAATTTAACCACGATTACAACATTTTCTCTCCTTAAATTCCCTTTTCCGTTTTGGGCTATACGGAATAATTAATTGATATTTTTCTTTTATTTTGTTGTCATATGATTTTTTAAGTCAAAACTTAACAAAATGAATGGATGGAGGATTCCTTATCGTCCATTACTTTTTGTCAATATCTCAACTTATTGGTACCAAAATATTTCTTTTTAGTTTGATTTTCTTCCAAATCTTCTCAAAATGACAAAATTCAAATAAAAAATCTAATTTTAACATGATCTACAATCTACAATCTCCATCGAGATATATCATTTACCTATCCAGTGGATAATAAGGAGTCTGAAAATTTGGATTTGAGAAGAAAGTTTCAAAGCTAATTTAAACGGGGTTTAAGATTTAACGGTCCAATGACCAAATTGAGTGCATTTGAAAATTCAGTGATGAAATTGATCAAAACAAAAATATGAACAAATTGAGTGACCAAAAATATAACTTACCTTTATGTTTTGAAAATTATGAAAATATATTAATATAATTGTGTAATCAATGAGTAACAATAAATAAATAAAAAGCTTCTTTAAGTTTTCTAATATTGCTTCTGGCACTTCAGGATTTTAAGATTATATTTCTCTTGATACAATTACATGATATTGCTATAAGAGATTAACTAGAATTAACAATAAAGGGAACTTTGAGCTCATCTGTTGTGTTTGAGACTTCGAACCCACCATTCAATGGAGACTACGGGAAAACAATGCTTTTACGATCGAACTCGGGCAAGCCGTGCCCTAATCTCTTCTAACTCTTCCTCATCATCGGCACCCTCGGCTATAGCTTCTTCCTATAAAATTCAGTGGAGATTTAGATCCTTGTGCTTTTGCAATGACAAGTGAAATAAAAGGGTTAAAAAAATTTCCAAACCTCATGGGAAGTGCTTTCTTTTTGTGTAGGTACCCTCACTCTTTCCTTCCGAACAGCTTCAGGAAGCTGCGCCGCAGTCTCACCGGCTATTTCCGAAAGAACCTTGTCAACTTCTTCTTCGGTCTCTTCTTCGATATCTTCCGAATCCAAAGCCGAGTCAAGGGAATCATTTACTATTTCTTCAATAATCCCTGCCTACAAACCAATTCATGACAGATCAAATAAAAAAGGTTGAATAGAGGCATTTCTTGAAACAAGAAATTCGAAAAATATGTAGACCATGAAGAATGCAGATGCTTCTCACATGGCACTTAAGTCCCTTGTACTTTAAAAAAGGGGATGTTCCTCAGTTTACACATGTTACTAAGTAGTAGACCAGTTCTATTCTTTCAATCTATATTACTCGAACTCAAATATACAACAGGGGAATGTTTCTTTCCTTTTTTGAAGTTTTTAAGATCTTTACGGTGACATATTTGTACTCATGACAGAAAAATTCAATTCCAAAAGTTGCATTAACTGAGTTTAGACTTCGATTGGATTTGGACATGTCCTAAAATGAATTTTCTTGACCAAGTTTACTTCTGTGCAACTTTGGGCTGAAAATGCACCAATAAAGAACCAATCTTGAAACAACATAATGATTCCAAACAACAACAGTAAAATATTAAGTGTTCTTAGTATGTTACTGTCAATTCTGATGCCGATAAAACACACAGTAGCAACTGCTGAAACAGGATTGTGGACGAAGATCATAAATATTATGAAATAAAATCTGGCACATAAATGCAACGGAATTACGAAGTTGAAATTTACCTTGGTCATTTCTTTGCTAAATTCTTGCATTGTGGCAGCCATTTGCGGTGCTTTCATGAGGTTGTTTACAAGTTTCATGACTTCGGCACTCTTGGACAAATGGCCAACAGTTCGAGCAATCGCTTCAAATATATTCCAGCATAAGAACATTTAGAAAGAAAAGCAATTCTTCCAAGAGACGGCAAAATACATGTTTAGTTTAGGCATGTCAGATTACAAATCTAATAATACTAGTATTGATAATGATATGTTACTTGGACTCGGGTATGTCTCCTACACAAGTATATGATTAAATTTTTCTAAGTTCATCCATACACTTCAAGAAAAATGAAGAGTCCAAGCAACAGAGCCGATATGTTCACGGAAACAAGCATGTGTTCAATATAATTCTTTTTTTCAAGGTATGGGGACATAATAACATTAATTTGAATAATCAGAATGCATAGATTTTCAGATGCATAAGTTGTCATACCAACACTTTCCCCAAGGTGCATTGATATAGAATTGAGCTGCGCTTTATTCTCATACAGACGGTTCACAGTTTTTCTTGACATTGCAATTTCTTTTGCAAGTGCCTGAAAAGAAATGACTCATCATAACAAGGCAAATGCAAATCACAGACATGAGATCATGAACGTGAAGAAAATAGATAACTTTTCACATATTAACACATCCGCTAAGGCACTTGGGTTCAGTTGATCGGACCACCCAAAGAAAACATGATCATTTCTTGATGCCAAAAACAACCAACATCTTGTTTTCTGTTTTCAGTTTGCGGTTCCAACAAAGAACTAGTGAAGTGTTAAAACTCCAGATCCTAAGATTTGCTAGAGAACTTAGCATCGGATGAATACCTAAATCTAGCAGCATCCTTTTCATGCATGATCAATCATTTTATCTAAATAACCACGAACTCCAATCAACTTCAGCAATCTAAAGCACAAAATTACTCCACAGCCATATTAGGTCCTACATCCTTTTACAATGAGCTTAAATTTACAAGATGAACCAATAGGTTGGCTTCAATTCACAAAATGGAGGTCGAGGATTTTAATGTAATTATGTAATTCATCTTCCTAATCATACCATTCCAATTTTTTTTTATAAAAAAAAAGTTGAATTCCTCAATAAATATGACATGGTGAATTTATTTAGCTAAAGTTCCATTCAAGGGGAAAATGAAAGAAACTTTACCTTAGCAGAACCCATGTCATTTCTCTTAGCAGCTTCTTTAATTGCTTTCTGTACACCTTTCTCCTCTCTCTGAATATCTAAAACAACAAAAACCACATAAGAATCCCATCAATTTTCTTTTCATAAAACTTAGATCCCAAATACCCATTATTTTAAACCTTGAATCTCAAATACCCATTAACTGAAAACCCAAAATTACAAGCAAAAAGAAACGATCAAAATTTTGGGGGGAATGGAAATATCATGCCTCTGATTTGGCGTTCAATGTTACGGCACTCTTGACGAAGCTTTCTTTGCCAATCTCTTAGTAATTGTTGTGGATTCGGCTTCGGTTTCAATATATTCTTGAATTTATCCATCTTCTGCTGGGAACGCTTTGGGTTTTTAGAATTTGTTTTTCTCTCTTTGATGGTGGAAGGAAAATGGCTTAGAATCAAAGCTTTGCTTTTCCTTTTTGTTAATTTTTTCCGTTTAATTTTCTTTTACCGTGTTTGATCATTTAACAAGGGATTAACTTATTGGAATAGTGACTTAATGTTTCTCCCACTACAGAGTTTTTACCGATTTTAAAAAACGACCAATAAAGTTATTTTATATTTTTGGAGCGTAAATTTTTGGTCACTCAATTATTTGTTGCCGTTAAACATTGACGGCTTGCTAACCCGAATATTTATTAGGACTTTATCTATGTGGATGTCTATCATGATTAGAATTTTATCAAAAGAGTTTGATTTATTTATTATTAGGAATATTATCTCTATGAATTAGAGTTTAATGTATAATGTACTTCTTATGCCTATAAATAGATGATTCATTGAATGCATTGTATACAAGTCTATATTTGAGAATAATACAAATCTCCCTCTTTCTCTCATCTCTTTGTTCTTCTTGTTCTTCTTTATTTTATTCACAACACGTTATCAGCACGAGTTCGCTCAGAAGATTTTGGTTAAAGATCAAGTTTCATATTCCTTTTAATTTGACGCGTAAACATGAATTTGGTGAGAATTATTGGTGTTTTTATAATTATTCCAAACATAAGGGAAGTACATTATGATTCATCGTTTCGTTTATATATTTCATGATTTAAGGTTTGGTTATTTTTTTGTGTTAGTATATTATGATTTTTTTTGTATAGTTATGATTGTATATAATCGAATTTGGTATGATTATATGTTATCGTTTGATTAAAACCTATATATAATGTATTAGTTATTAGTAATGTTGACAGATAAATAAATAATTTTAAGTTTCATACCTTTATCTATTTATTTATTTATGAAATGATTAGATTTGTTATAAAAATAACATACAATTATTTCAAATGTCTATTTATTATTGACAATGCCATCATTTTCTTATGAAAAAGAAGTGATGTGTTTTTGGTTGTTTAATGATTGACGTTTATAGTTTGTAACTTAAAGTTTTGTTACATGATAACATATTATTTTATATTTGTGCATTATTAGAGATGCGATCATTAAGTAGTAATATTATTAATTTGTTTAATTTGATTTATATCTCATTTTATGCTTGGTTTATAATTAGGGATTTCAATTCGCAAAAAATGGTCCAATTTCATACTTTAATTGATTAAGATAGATATAGATATTAACAGATCTAGCCAAGCAAATTTTGAACATATTTATTTTTGTTGGTTAAATCAATTTTTTCTTGTTTCTTATAATTAAAGATCAAATTTTATTTATGTTATTCTATTGATAAAAGTTGGTATTTTTAACTGTGTTTTGAGTTTTACATGTATTTAAATGGCTTGAAAAGAGATGTGATATAAAGGGACTATGAGAAGCTATCTCGGTCATATGCTATGTCTCCATTGTCCACGAGAGAAAAATCAATATCGGTAAATTTTGGTTTTATTTTTTTCTTTATATTATCATTTTAAAGTGCGATAAATCATGATGATTTTGAATTTATAAGAAGATTATTATAAAGTCTATATTTGCTCGGAAGTAATATTTTTTTTCGTCGAAAAACTCGACCATAGACTTCTCCCAATTTCAAGTTACGAAAATTCGTCTTGATCCAAAAAGTTTATGGGAGGCATTCCCTGAAGTGAATGCAAAGCATGATGTTTATTTCATGCGATTATCAATGATGGGGCATTCCCTGAAGTGAATGCAAGCATGATGTTTATTCTATCCGATTATTGGAACTGTTTCATTCCCTGAAGTGAATGCAAACATGATGTTTAAAGAACCATGTGGACATGTTTAACAATGTCGCGTACGAGGATTAAATCTTTGTTTTCTATGATAAGGATATATGAAAAAGTTTCAAATGCCCACTGGCTATACTCCATTCCCTGAAGTGAATGTGAGATTATATTATGGAAGGAATAAAAACCACATTAGAAGTTGTGGTCGTGATCGAGGCTATGAATATAGACATGAAAAATATGGTCATTTTAAGAATACTTCTGCCCACTGGTAGTGAGGTTATAAGGATGACAAGAGTGATAAAGATCATTCTATTGAAGTAAAACTCTTCTTATTACCAATGCGATGTTATAAACCATTGGTCTCGTACGTGTTGTACATTGAAAAATTAAGAATCATTGAATGATAAAGGAAAGAAAATAGAAGCAAATTTTGTTTGCAAAACATGAAGAAGATGATACTGGTCCAACTTTATTTGGACATTGTTGGTCCAACTCTTTTAAACGTTGTTGATTTTCTTATAACCCTCGAAAGAAATAAATCTTCTAATTATTCTCATAACTTTGAAGAGAATTATTTATTTCACTTTACGTTTATTTATTTTACACATATTAATTATTTATGTTTTATATTTATATTTATATTTATATATTATGATATTTATTTATTTTGTTTAACATGATTACTTGTCAATACAATCTATGGTGACGATTTATGCTCAACATAAGCATAAGATATATTTTCCCATTTAAATGGAAGAGAATAATGTGAGTACTATATCTCAAAGTACTGAAAATATTGATGCTCTAGAAGAGCAATAAATTCTTGAGAGAAAGCACATTGTGAAAAGTGTAAAATTGCGAATATTGCAATAATTACCGCTAATGGTAATAATATCGTCACCACTATAAGTGGAAATTTTAAGAGAGCAATATGAGTTTGCAAAATATCCCTTTGGGAATTATAGATAACATATGTTATCAATTGACATGTGAAATAAGCCAATATGAATATAAGTTCTGGTAGCCAAAAAGTCAGTTGAAAGCTCTAGGAGAGCTATATATTGCTACCAAAAGATAATTCCAATTGAAAGCTCCGAAAGAGCTAAATATATTCCTATTTAAAGGAACAATTTTGATGGTCGTACTAGACATGTACGAGTAAGATTGAATTACATATTATGGTAAACAAGAAGTTTACAAATTCAGAGATATATACACACACATATATATAGTTGGCATGATCGGTTAGACCATCCTGATCAATAATGGTGCAGAAATTATTGAGATTTACATGCACATGTATTAAAAGAACCTATAGTTCTTGTGGTGCTTATTCTCAAAGGAATGGATTAAATTTCACTTATTAAAGAACGTGAAGTTCTTGTGTTGTTTGTTCTCAAAGGATATAGATGATCCCACTTACCAAAAGAATTAGAACTTAAAGTTTTTGTACTGAAGTTAAGACTGTATGTCTTGCATATCTGAACGAAATATGGGCCCATATATCCACAAATGTGGAAAGTTTTATATGATTTTAGTAGATGCATCTACATTGTTTTATCGACTTACAACCAGAAGTTTGTGAGATTGATTCTAAAAGATTCAGATAATGCGGTTAGACTATTCCTCTTGAAAAGCTAGTGGGTTTATATTTTAGGCTATATCAGTTGTTACAAAGCCTATTGATTATGAAAAATATAGTTTAGCAAAATTTCAATTGGATGCCTCCTATTTAATAGCTAAACTATGAGAACAAAAGAGTTATTATTTATATGGTGTTTCCACATAGCAACACTTATACACATCAAGCTAACGAGTTATAATAAACTCCTCGTTATGATTGGTTTTTGGTCAGAAACCATACATTTCCCATTTTATGATTTTTGAATGTGCGATATGAATTACTCCACCACAATGCACAAAATGGGTAAATAAAAAGGGTTGAGAATATATATTGAGTACGAGTCTTATTTTATGTTTAAATTCTTAAACATTAATTGGAGAATCATTTATGACATGATTTTTCTCAACATCAGGGGGAGATAATAATCGCTGGATAGAGGAAAATGAATTATCATTATCTAGATCCTCGTATATGAACTAGAAGTTCATAAGATAATTCATGTTATTACATGTCAACTGCCAGACATATTTACTGACCCAATGAGAGTAATTAAGTCTCATATACTAGCTAAAAGCCTAAAATGCTGTAAGTTTAAATTACATGTTAGAGCGAGAGAATGTAAATCATGCCTGAAGCATGCTAGTTGAAATGGTTCCAATGATCAAAATTCTCGTAAATAGAAAGTAATATGAGATGATCATATATTGGAGGCGGGTGCTCCTGAAGAGACCCAAGGCATAACAAATAATAAAACTCTATAAGAGTTTCAGGTACCTGAAATAAAGATTGAAATCTTGAAGAGATCTCGATGAGTTATGTCATTACGAGAATGGAACCAGAAAATTGGAAAGTTGTCGACAACGATTTTACAAACAATTTTACATAAAATAATTCTATAGAAGTAAAGAAAGAAATCGAGGATCTTGTATAAAATCTATCCAGAAGTATAGATATTGAATTGGCCAATGTTGAAAGACGCTTTGAACTTCTAAAATAGAAGTATTTGGACCAACAGTCCAAACACATAAAGGTGTAATTCAAATGAGGCACAAATAAGTAGTCGTAAATACGACTTGAACTATGATTTATGAAAAGTTTTAATTACTTCTTGGTGGATGCAATTACTTTAGCAGTTATTGAAAATTTACATGCGTCTAATTATTTGTGGATCCATATTTATCCTTGAAGGATCTAAAATGCTATAAGCATTTGAAAATTTCTGAGGAAATTTATTTAGACATGTCTCATGAATATTTTGGCGCATTTGGTATAATCGCCTTAGTGAATACTAATTGAGAAAATACTATAAGAATGATCAGATTTCCTTATGTATTTTATAAAGGAGTTTGGATCAAGATCCATTATGATAATTTTAGAACTCCTAAAGAGCTTCAAATTGGAAACTCATGAAGTACTTTCAATACAAGTACTTGAATCTTGACATCAAGTTTATCTCGACCTGAAGATCGAGCATTTTTATATATTTCTTTTGTCTATGAATAGACATAAGCTGAAAGAATCTTAAAGAAGATTCAATATGAATATAGCATATCTATTGAGTATCCCAATAGTTGTAAGATTATTGGATGTGAATAAAGATAATTATATTTTTTCTTTGTTTTGAAGCACTATATATTAGTTGGTCAAGAAATATCTATGATTATACAAAGATCATTACATTTAGATCTTCAAACATTCGTTGATGCCTCCTCAAATGTCGTAGAAATAATTGTTATGCACGAGGCAAGCCAAAAAAAATGTGTTTGGCTAAGACCATTGACCCAACATATCCAAAAGATATGTGGATTTACTTTTACAAGATATGATAAAAGCTATCTTGTGTGAAGATAATGCAAGATGTTTATCTCAGTTTGAAAGTGGATACATCATGGAACATATTACTCCAAAGTTTCATCCCTCGCGATCTTTAGAAAAATGATATTCAAGATTAAATTATGAAGATTCAAAGATCTTCTGTGATGTTTGCATGAGGGGGAGTAAATACGCGTTGCACTCTTTTTCCCTTAACCGAGATTTTGTCCCAATGGGTTTTCCTGGTAAGGTTTTTAATGAGGTAACATGTTATGCGTATCAAAGATGTGTGTACTCTTTTTCCTTCACTAAAGAATTATTTTTCCCACTGGGTTTTTATCTTAGTAAGGTTTTAACGAGGCACATATCTTCATAGACATCCAAGGGAGAGTGTTATGAATATTTATCTATGTGGATGTCTATCATGATTAGAACTTTATCAAAGGAGTTTGATTTATTTATTATTAGGAATATTATCTCTATGAATTAGAGTTTAATGTATTATGTACTTCTTATGCCTATAAATAGATGATTCATTGAAGGCATTGTATACAAGTCTATATTTGAGAATAATATAAATCTCCCTCTTTCTCTCATCTCTTTGTTCTTCTTGTTCTTCTTTATTTTATTCACAACAATAAAATCATTTTTATTATTATTAAATTTAAAATATTTAAAAAAAATACTTCTTAGAATAATTTAGGTGTTTAAAGTATTTTTTTTGTAAACATAGGTGCCCAAAATTTTCATAGTTACAATTTTAGGTGTCGGTTGTTAAATGAGTGTTAAAAAATTATCAATCAATCGGTGCTTGACATGTGGTATTAATTTTATTTTTCTTTTAAATTTTTTAATGAAAAATACTCAATTTTTTATAAAATTTTAAAATTTTACAAGCTTCATAAAACAGTCCCTAAATCCTTAAAAATTCTCAAACTTCCGACGTCGATTGCCTCCGCTTCAGCCGCCAGTCACTGTGTTAGGGGAAATGATTGCCTTGGTCCGGCTACCAAGTGGGTGTGGTCAGCGGCGGCAATCGACGACGAAAGTTTGAGAATTTTTAGGGATTTAGGGACTGCTTTGTGAATCTTGTAATTTATAAAAAATTGAAAAATCTGAGTATTTTCCATTAAAAAAATTTAAAAGAAAAATAAAATTAATGCCACGTGTCAAGCACCGATTGGTTGACAATTTTTTTAACATCCATTTAGAAATTTTGGACACCTATTTTTACAAAAAAAAATACTTTAGACACCTAAATTATTCTAAGAAGTAATTTTTACGAACGAGCCTTTTGTTCGTGTTCGTTCATTTAATTAAGTGTAAACTACCCTAGTGACCACCGAACTATATGGACGTACCTATTTTGACCACCGAACTATATGGACGTACCTATTTTGACCACCGAACTATCGAACTCGTCAATCAGACCACTAAACTTATTAAATTGACCTATTTTGACCATCGTTGTTAAAAAAATTAAATGAGGGGTGACGTGACAATTAACAAAATTTTGTAAAATTATACATTTGGTCCTTTTTATTTACCTATTATATCAATTTGATTCTAATTTTAATTTAGTTTTGTAAAATTAATTCTGGGCTTAAGGATGCACAACAAAGGGGAGGTCCCGGCAGCGGTTCAATGAACTGAGGGCGGGGCTCGACTCGCGGGTGTACGAGGAACACAATAGTGGTGTCGATGTCGCGAACAGACGACCGACAGCGATGTAAACGACCAACAAACAGAGAGGAAACCTTGGATTTTCGCCGAACCTTTAGGTGGTTCTACACGGCAGACGATAGCGCGACACCGCGACACCGTGAGTGGCTCTTGAGTTTCGATCGGGGCGTGGCGGCTGGCGATGATAGCCACGAACCGGCGGAGGCCGAGATCGAAGGTCAGACAGAGCTGAGAAGGTGGAGAGTTTTGGGGGAGAAATATATAGATATTATTCAGATCTAAGTGAGTGCAACTCATATTAATAAGAGTGGTTTGGCGTGCTGGTTAAGGTATCCACAAGTCCTAGGTTTGATCCACCCTAAGGCCTCTTTAATTTTTCTTTATCCAGGTGGTAACAAAAATATATTAAATAAATTAAATTAAAATTAAGAAAATTTATCGAATTGAGAGATGACATGTGTCATTAGGATCAAATTAATATAATAGGTAAATAACAAGATCAAATGTGTAATTTTACAAATTTTTGTTAACTGTCACGTCACCCCTCCTTACCCTTCCGTTAATTTTTTAACAATGGTGGTCAAAATATCTCAATTTAATAAATTTAATGGTCTAATTAACGAATTCGATAATTCATAAGTCAAAATAGGTACGTCCGGTGTTCAATGTGTCATTTTACCCTTTAATTAAAGTAACATAAAATCGTGTCCACTTTTTCATGAATCACATCCGTTTACCACGCTTGGTATACAAGCTACAAAAGAGACCGTAACGTTATAAAAAGGTGAAAAAGAATGTTTAATGGAGATGCGGGGTATCGATCCCCGTACCTCTCGCATGCTAAGCGAGCGCTCTACCATCTGAGCTACATCCCCTATTGAAAGAATTTCTCAAACTTACTAAATAGAACAAGTATGGAAACAGTGCGTGCAGGTTTTATATAGAAATGTTTCAAAATTTTTAGACCGTTTATTTTATAATTCAACCCACCAAAATTCCCTCCATGAAACCAAAAGTTTTTTTAAAAAAATCCCAAAACAGCATTGAAGTTTGAATTGAAATCTTCCTCCAAAATCCACCATTACTTATGTCTCTCCTCTCCTCCACCATTCCCACACTCATTCTGGTACTACAATCAAAGATCAAATGGCTGTTGTCTCTCTTGGTGAAAATGACAACAAGGAGAACATCCCTCCTTTCTCCTCCAAATACCCTACTAAACCTTCATCCTCCTCCAAATACCCTACTAAACCTTCATCCTCCTCCAAATACCCAAAAACAAGATTAAGAACACCCCTTCAAGACATTACCCATCTCATCTGTTCAACTCCGGTTCGATCCGATACAACGATTCCGGTTTCTTCTCAGGCTGAAAATGGGGTTGGATCAATTTGTTTGGTGTATAAAAGTGCCAACTTCCGATAATAGCTCAAACATTATATTACTGGGGAGGGTGGTACTGCTTCATTTGTCAATCTGCTTGATTGAGGCTTCATTTTTATTTATTTTCCATGTATCAGTGCCTGGCTCTAAATTATACATTGTACACAGATATGCTATATATATAATACGTCTCAAAATCCAAATCTGGCCTTCCATATTTACACTACCGAGCAAAAATATGACCCCAAGCAAACGCTCTACCATCTTAGCTACATCCTCTACCGTAGGATTAGATCAGAAATTTTATTGTAAACCATGTATCGGAACCAGTGCCTGCATATTTGCAAGAATATCCAGCACCATGGAATATATCTAGCTATATCACCAGAATTTTCTACCCAATGAATGGAAACCAATTAGGCAAGTAGAAAGAGTTTATGTTAAACTGTTGTCCTCCTCAAGAACAAACACTAATTCAACAATATCTCCATTTTCAACTATTAAGGAATCCTTCTTAACTACATGTTGATCTTGGGTCGGTTTAGCTATTTTCAGATTTGTGTCCCTTTATTCGAGTAACTTATTTAAGTGGTTTTGAGTAGATCATTTCTAATTTGATTTGTTTAGATTACTATGAGTTCAAGTGGGAGAATTTGAGTTTAGATTCGGTTGTTTTTAAAAAGAATCCGTTCCTCTAAATAGAAAAATATGCATACCCGTGTAAAACAAATATTCGAATCTATGTGACATAGTCAAAATGTGTGTTCCATAAGTCTAAGGAGGCAAACAAAATCCAGGCCAGCAATTCAAGAATAATGGAGGCTTACCAATTACCATACCTAAAGATTTGTAAGACCAACTAAAAATATATTATAAAAGAACTCCTCTAATTGTCTAACAGTCTACCGTGCCACTACTGCATCATCGATCATCTAATCGAACAGCCTGTCATTGTGCCAAATATCAACTAGAAAATCTACCATTTCCTGCACAATCAGATATATTGCAGTTAGTAGTTGTCAACGGGGTTTGTTTGTGATGATATACCTATGGCTCAGTAATTCAATTAAACAGAGGAAGCCGGATCAAATCCTCTCTCTCTTTTTTTTGTATATAATAAGGAACTAAAACGAGGGAGGGAATAGAATCGTAAAAAAACTACTTGTTCTTGATGTCCAGTTCGGGAAACATACCGGTAAAGGAATTGGCTGGGAAAATGGCTCATTAGTTAAGAGAAGCTCTTCATATGTTGCGGACCAGCTGCAACATAAAGTACTTGCAGTTATTATCCAACATATTCGAGCAACCATAAGAAAAAATTAAACTAGTAAAATCTACACATCAAGTAACGGAAGAGATGTTCCTTGTTTAATTGTAAATGTTGTGTTTTAATTGCTATTTCTAAGTTCGATGCTGCAACTTTGTTATAGTTCCCTGTGAAGTTAGATCGTATATATTCTATTTGAGCTAACAAGTGTATGAGGTTTGAGAAACCGTATATATAAACATCAACAATAGCCCTTTTTCGGTCAGGAAAACCAGATCAGTTACCGGTCACCTTCCAAAAAATATGGCACATGATAAACATGTGCCACATATGAGGCATCGTCTCTCGTTACTCAAACTTCGGCAGGGTCTGCAAAAGTTTCATTCGCATTGAACTTTGAACAATCATTTAAGAGAAAACACGAAAAGCATTGATTTTTTTCAACAAACCCGGATTTATACAACGTAGGCCAAGCCGGAACAGCAACTTCAGCTCAAACCTTTTAACTGCACATCTTGAAGACGAAAAAGATGGCAAGCCAAATGGTTATTAGCACCAACATTTTGGTTCTTCCTTACCATTTTCCATCAAATGCAAATTTATTACATTTCTTGTTTAAAGAAATCATCATCATCAAATGCAAATATGGGGATATGATCCTCCTGATAAATGGAAAATTCAGAAGAAAATAGAAAAAAGCATACTTGTGCCAGACACATATATGTCTAACAATCACCACCTAGTCCGGGTTACACGGATTTCCACTAGGCTGTTCCTGAATGCATATATGGTGTCTATCTCCCCACATCCAAAATAGTATACAGTAGAGCAATGCCAATCAGTTATTGCACAGACGGAAGTAGAAAACGTTATACCTTATGACTTGATCCTTGTAGATCTTTCGTGATTGTTGAGATTTATCCCCTGTCCACCTTTTTCTGTTCTCGTGCCAAGCGATTGCAGCTACATAATTCAATTAGATTATAACTTCATGTTCAAAAGTCAAAACATAAATATGTACTCCGTTGGAACAAAAAACAATAGTTCTAATCCTGCATTTCCTCTTCAATGGTAACATTAGAGGGTAAGTATTGGTGTCCAGCGCAGTTTGGACATGGTACGGGGATATGACCAGTGTTTAAAAAGGCGCTACTGAGGTGCGCCTAGGCGCTAAGGCGAGGCGAGGGTGAAACGCCTAATTGAGTCTAGGCGAGGCGACTTCAATGAGGCGCAGCAAGGCGCGCCTAAGGCGCTGAGGCGTCGAGGCGCAGAAAGGCGCCGCCTGTTCACTTTTTTTTGTTCTTTTTGGCTTTTTTATTTATTTTTTATTTTTTACATACTAACTTGGGCCAAAAGTGAGACCAAACAAAAATAACATTAATCAAATGAAACTTAAATTAATTTGGTTGAGTTAATGTGTAATTTGAACTTAAAGCATAACACACTATATATATATAAATTAATTAAATTGGATCAAATTTAAATTCAAATGAATTTGGTTGAGTTTTAAAAATTGAACTAAATTTAATTGAGTTTAGGGGTTTTAGTGTAGGAGTTTAGAATTTAGGGTTTATGGGTAGAATTTAAGGGTTAGAGTTAGGGTTAGAAATTAGGGTTTAGGATAATATGGTTAGTGATTTAGATTTTAACCTACAAACCTTAAATTTTAACCCTAAATCCTAAATTCTATCAACAACCTATAAATTCAAAACTACTAAACTTAAACCCATAAACCCTAAATAAACTCCCTAAACCTTAAACTAAGACATTGTGTAAATAAAGTTTTTACAAGCGCTTGTGCATGGAATAATTACTCATATCATATATCCTTTTGAGATTATTATATAACTAGCTTTGTGTATTTACAATATAAAAGATTTCATATTGCATGATAAAATGCAATGTCATATGCTTTTTGATTGAAAAGTTAAAGGTAAATAAAAGGAAGAGCTTTTGTTGAACTTATATTCCTTTTTAAAGTACTAATTTTCTTTCTTGTTTTGTAATAAAATGCAATGTCATGTGCATTTTTATACATTCTCCTTGATTTTTCATGTTGAAGTTGAACATTTCAAAGAATCTCATTGTTCTTATTACCCAAAATTTTATTGAATGTAAAGAATTTTCAAGTGATGTTTTATGTAACTTGTATATCTTTTATTTTCAAAATGTGCGCCTTACTTCAATAAGGCGTGCGCCTCTCGCCTCTCGCCTCTCGCCTCGGATATAAGACCCCTATCGCCTTAGGGCGCCTTTTGCCTTTTTTAACACTGGATATGACCCTCTAAATACATGGAGAGATTTTTCAAAAAAAATTGAGCATATCTGTATTGAATATGTACCAGTATTCGACATGTGAGTCCAAACGGAGGGTAGATCAAGAGAATGAGTGGGAAAGTCTTGTAGAAAATCATGTAAAACCATATGTCTTGTCTTAAAGCTAAAATCGCAGACATGGTGGCATTGATAATCTTTGAGAAATTTCTTAATGTCAATGCAAAAAGAGGGAAAATACCGATAATCAAACACCGTAACTCATCTAAAGCAAGGGAACTAACCATGATTTACAAATGCAGAAGCGCTTGCATCTTTTTCCGCAGCCTTTTTCCCTTTATCAGCAGATTTTCGACAATCCGAAGGCTGTTTCTCATTCGAATGGGAATATCCAGTATTGACCTCCATCATCTCCAAACCAAATGACCATTCCCTTTTCATAAAAATTGAAATTTATCCACAAAAGTTGGTGGGGCTTCAAGTCCACTGCCATGAAAAATCAAAATCTTCTAAACAATGAACGTCAACTAGAACGGAAAAAGAAGACATTTTCATTTTTCAGTATGAATATTGACC
The DNA here is from genome assembly GCA_958450335.1 of Hibiscus tridactylites. NCBI lineage: Eukaryota > Viridiplantae > Streptophyta > Magnoliopsida > Malvales > Malvaceae > Hibiscus > Hibiscus tridactylites. Next base: position 61,635,862 of record OY288278.1, on the reverse strand, counting down.
ATCTACAACAATATGACTCCATCGACTGAGCTTGGTAATATTATATGCTATAGAATACATAACCACATATTGCAACACGATCTTTTTTTACATCACATATACATCTAACACCTTATCACAAAGCTTTTTCATCTTGATTTTAACTTTCCTTATAGCTCGGATTCTAAAACATCTTTGGACCTCAATACACAAACATTTATCAACAATAATAGCTCGGTTCTATGCCAACGACCTTCTTCCCCTACTGCTTATTCGGTTCAATCCAACATAATCTTAGCCTTATGGGCATGAAACAAGAGCATAAACCGAAAATACGGAATCCCTCGAAGAACATTTATGCATGTAAGAATATTATATAAGAAAGTCTAGATAGATAGCACTTCCATTAACATGGGTTAAGATCTTGCTTTATTTACATGAAAAACAAACAAGGACATCTAAAACAAACCTCCAACTTCACTCAATAGAAAACATTCCCATGTAATCCCTCAAACAAAACACCACCGGATTCCTCAAAACTTTCCCATGAACTTGTCCTATTTCAAAACTCTAAACAAAGCAAAAACCTAAAAAAATCTCCTCTTCTTTAAGGCATTTAGAATCATACATAATGAAAAAAATACATTCCAAATCCATATCTTTTCAGCTTAAGAATCAGCTAGAATAATAAAACCTATCATACAAGAACAACAATGTGAACTAATCAAACGAACCATATAGACAAACGATCCATAAGAAAACACCAAAAACCCATACTTTAAAAAAAAATTAACAATGCATTTGGCCATGAAAAAGTGAAACAAGAAAACCCATTTCAGAATCAACCAATCCAAACAATAAAACAACAAAAAATGAAGGGAAAAACAGTACAAGGGAAAGTAAAAAAATACCTTTGAGGAAGCTAAAGTGGGGTTTTGGAGATGGTTAATGGGAAGAGATTTAGAAAGGCACGAGATTTTTCAAAAAAGGAAGGAAATCATTGTGCGTGGGTGCTTTCTGCAAGTTTTCTTGTATTTTTGTTCGCATATTGTTGTGTTGTTCTCGTTCTTAGCTTTTGTTTTGTTTTGTTTCATTTCATTACATTTACATCTGTGTGTGTGAATGTCTTTGTCTACGCCGACGTGGTTGTGATTTGGAATTTTGACGTGTGAGGAAGGAAACTCTTAATTATGTCATATCTGCATACCACATCAATTTTGTTCATATGCAATAAAAATTATCTAATTTATCACTTATTTTTTATGTCATCTACCAAACAATAATAACTTTTAATTTTTTTTAAATTCGAATTAGTGAAAAATTATTGGTTGAAAAAATTATTGAAAAAAATAATGAAATGGTTGATTATTATTGGTTGGACCATGACTGATGTGATAAACAAGACTTATGACATAATTTTTCTTTATTTTGAGGTGATTTGTTTCAAACAGTTTACCTGTGTATTTTTATTAAAAAAAAAAACTAAAACCATTAAATAAATATTATCTTGGGTAAAGTGCACATATGGCCAGTAAACTATCCCAAAAAATTCAAATTTGTTATCAAACTTTCAAAAGTTATATAATGGACATTAAATTTTAATTTTTGTTATAAAATGGTCATTGAGCCATTAAATGTCGTTAAATGAATGACGTGACAGTTACAAAATTTTGAATAATAACACATTTAATCAATTTAGTCCTAATTTAACCCCCACTATTGATGTCAAAAATTGATTGAATTTGTAAATATTAAAGATTAAATGTGCTATTATACAAATTTTGGTAACTGTCATGCCACCCAGTTAATCACAGTTAACGGCTCAGTGATTATTTTGTAACAAAAACTAAAATTTAATGTTCATTATGTAACTTTTGAAAATTTAGTAATTATTTTATATTTTTTAGAATAGTTTAACGACCATTTATGTATTTTACCCTATTATCTTTAAATAACACTAAAAAATAAATTTTCTTAGTCGGTCCCTTCCCTCAAGATTATTCTTTTATAACATTATTTGATTCATTTCTTGATCAATTATATCAGATATTATAGAAATTTATTATGAAAAAATCATTCAATCATACGTTCTCTATTTTTCGAATTTTGTAAATTTTAAATTATCTTTTTAAATATAAAAACTTAGTAAACATTTTGGACATTATACATTCTAATTCAACAAACAAGACATATCTAAATACGATTAGTACGAGATATTAAATATAAAGATAATTATTTCATGCACAAGCACTTGGAGAAACTTTGTTTATATAAGCGCATTAGTTTTAGGGTTTAAGGACTCTGTTTAGAGTTCGTGGTTTAGGGGTTTAAGTGTAGTAGTTTTGAATTTAGGGGTTATTGATACAATTTTGAATTTAGGGTTTATTGGTTAAAACCTAAATTCCTAACCATATTACCCCAAAACCTAAACCTAAACCCTAAATTATAACCCTAAAACCTATTTTTTAACCATGAACCCTAAATTCTAAAACTCTATAGTGAAACCCATAAACTCTAAACCCCATACTGAAACCCTAAACCCTAAAATTAAAGTGCTCGTGGAAAAAAGTTTGTGACGTCTGTGTATGGATAATAATCCTAAATATAATTGGGTAATTATTTGATTCACTGGTTGTGGAAACTAAAAGTTTCCAAAAGCGCCTTAGTTTTAAGATTTAGTGACTTAGTTTAGGGTGTATGGTTTAGGGGTTTAGGTGTATGGGTTTTGAATTTATTGATAGTGGTTGAAATTTATAGTTTAGGGTTATACTTTAGGGTTTATAGATTAAAACATAAGTTTTCACCATATTACTCTAAAAACTAAACCCTAACCTCTAAACCTTAAATTCTAACCCTAAACCCAAAATTCTAACCACTATCCTTAAGTTATAAATCCTACTCATAAACCCCTAAACCTTAAACTAAGCCCCCAAACCCTAAAACTAAGGCATTTGTGGAAACTTTTAGTTTCCACGGCCAGTGTATTATGTATAAGATAATAATCCAATATAATTATGTTTACTGGAAGGATAATTATTTGATATTGTCGAGTGGATCGTAGAATCGATTTAAGCCAAGAGGGGGTGAATTGGATTTTTAGAAATTTTGGTGGTGGAGTGGAAAATAAAAATTTGCTAGACAAGGGATTTAGAGTGGTTCAAGTTCCAATTGAACTCTACATCCACTACCTTAGCTTCACTAAGGATTTTCCAACAACTCCACTAGTTGATCTTCCCATTTTCTAGGCTTAGGAAGAAACCTTTACAAAATGGTCAATTTTTCTACCCAAAAATTGACCCAATCCTCACTCAAAGATTACAAAGAAGTTTAAGGCTAATAGCTAGTATCTCTCAATACAAATGTAGCCCTTTTTACAAGCACTCAACCCATTGAACAAATAAGATTGGAAATACAAAGTTCTACAATTGCGGTTTACAAGAAAATATGAGATTTTAGTACAAGAGCTTGAATTTGATGTTTGGATGTTTCTCTTAGGATCAATAGTTGTTGCTGATGCTTTTAGAAGTCATTTTTTATACCTTCTCATTGAATTCTAGCCGTTGGGGTTGTTGCCTTCATTATTATAGCCGTTGGGATGTTATCTTTCCACCATAAATGCAGTGTGCAACTACCCATTCTGAAACGCCCGACCATGTTTCGAGACAGACCAAAATAGAAATAGCCGTTGGGGTGTAATTAATAGGACGTATCGAAACGAACACGATCGTTTCGATACACTAAGAGGATATTCTGAAACGTGCTGAAGCCCGTTTCGAAACAATTTTCCACTGTCAAAACCTATATCGAAACGTCTTAGAAGCGTTTTGATACGCTTTAACTGTCTCTTAAAAATTAGTTATAAAAGTTCAACGGTCATATTTTGAAACCAAGTTTGAAATTCGTTTCGAAACGTTTGAGGTCGTTTCGACACTGCCGTATCGAAATGGTTCAAACTGTTCCGTTGTTCTTCATCCGTTTCGAAACACAAAGACCTGTTTCGATACACCCGTATAGAAAACGAAAAGCTAGTTCCGAAATAGAGGTTAACAATTTCAAAACGTTCCGAAACGCCTAAAGGCTGTTCCGAAACGGTGACTCGAAAATCACTTTTTTGACTTGGTAAACACTTAGAAAAATTTGAGCAAGCTTAAGTTTTGACTTGGACATTTTTCTTTAAATACATAGGGAGGTTTTGAGGACTTAAAAAATTTATTTTCTGTTTTTCAATTTAGTCTTAAATCCTTTGTTATATCAAAATCAATCCATTAGTTTTACAATCTCCCCCTTTTTGATATAACAAAACCAAGTATGATTTTTAAGAATTTCGAAATCTTTGAAAAAGTTCTAACTCCCCCTTAATGTAAGATGGGTTTTAAAGTTTGAAAATATTTAAAAATCAAGTGTTTGAAACTTAAAACCGACTTTAAAAATATTTTGGCTCTTAGATTACTTCTCCCCTTTTTGTTAGATCAAAAATAATAATCAAGGCTAATCATGAGAAGAAACAAAGTTATAAGAAATAAACCAAACAACATAATATAGATATCATTAAGTTCAAGAAACAAATAATCAAACATAAATACTTAGAGCATTAAAGTTCAAGCTCAATCCCTAACAAAATAATCAAAGCATAGGTTTTTAAACATAAAAAGATATATAGGTGCAAACTTAATCCTAATATGATAGACTAATATGATATGCAAAATAAATCCTAAGCCTCGTCATCATCGTCGCCACCATCATCAAGAGAATCATCATTGTCCTTAGCTTGAGCACGACGATAGTTCCTCTAATCACCATAAAATGCGGAGAAGGATAGATCCATCGATGTTTGTTGATTCTCAAGAGAGGAGACACGCTCCTCTAAAGATTGAATGCGAGTGTTGAGAGCCCCAAAACCCGAAGCCATGTTCGTGTCTATCGAATTGAATCGCTCGGTAAGGAAGGCCATAAGAGCATCGTTGTTAGGAGCCGGAGCTTGAGGTGGCAGATCTCTCCTATAAACACGAACCTATTGGCCAAGAGTATAGTGAAACCAGGACTTGATGAGAGAAGACTCACCAATCTTTTTCTTGTGGGGTTTCGGAGAATCATAAGAACAGTCAAAACTGAGGCTACCAAAGACATAGCTCAACACTGCCCTATAAGTGAAGGATGTAAGTACATCGATGGTGCAAATCTCCACTTGATGGACCATCTCGGCGAATATGATTTTGACCAAGTTCGGGCGTTGTGCTTTGCGAAAACACTCTAACCAAAAGTAATCAACTTGACGAATGTGGGAAAATTTACCTCCTGAAGGGCGAAAAAACCAAGAGATCATCAAATGGAGGAATCAGTCATGAGCATCCAATGTGAGAACGGATTCGGTGTGAGCACCAAAGTGGTTATCATCCTCAATACCTTCATCTTTGAGCCCAAGAGTTTTCTCTAAAACATATATATTAATAGTGAACTTCTTGCCCAAAAGGTACGACTCAATCCCAATGACCTCGGTATGATCTTTATTGTCAATGAGAATGGCATTGGAGTAGAATAGCAAGACCATGTGCTTGTAGACAATATCCGGAATGCTAAAAAAGGCTAAGAAATTACATTCTTGCAAGAGAGGTAGATAACAGAATTCAAAGCGCTCGGAGTCAAGGAACCCGATATCCACAACTCGCTCTCAATGAACGACTAAATCAATAATGATTTTGAATCGGTCCTTAGCTTCTTGATTCCTTAGACTCTTTTGAAAAATGAGGGTAACGTTTGGACGAATGTTTTCTTGGTTAGAACGTTCACTCGTTTGAGTCTTTCTTTTCTTGTTAACGTTTTCCATTTGAAATTTCTAAAAACACAAAGCAAGCAATATGAAAAATTTAAATGTATGCATTTAAATCCTTAATTCAATCCAATGAAAATCCCATGAAGGTTTTAAAACACTTTAAAACGTATATACATATATAAAAAGTTTAAAGAACACCAAATAGTTGAAAATAATGTAAAGAAAAATATGAGTAAAAACAAATATATTCGAATAAAATTTTTTAAGGTTTTGAATTTTTTTTACTAGATTTGAAAAACCCAAGTTGAAAAACATATATTCTATACAAAATTAATAGTTTCTAACCTAAGATTCAAATAAAATCAAAGGAAAAAGAAAAAGATAGAAAATACCTCAAAAATGGATTTTTGGATGAATGAATGGATGAAATTGCACCAAGTTGTTGAAGCTTTCTTAGACTTTATTTTGTGAGTAAAAGTGTAGAACTAATGTTTTGATATAATAATTGAAAAATGTTTTGGACTGATTTAAAAAGTATTTAAAACAATTTCCAAAGTCCAAATAACTTGAAACTATGTTTAGGGATGTTTTTAAAAGGTTTTACATGTTTTTCAAAGCCAAACTTTACAAAACTGTCCAGGCGTTTCGAAACACCTTAGGGCGTTTCGATACGGTGCATTCCAGTAGCTAAAACGTTTCGATACTAGTATCGAAACGGGCTTTCCCTGGATAAGGATTTTGCCCGACGTTTCGAAACGGGCTATGCTGTTTCGATACGCCTACGTGGCTTCGACCACAACGGTCATAAACCCCAACGGCTACTTCCCAACTAACATTTAAATGCAGGGCGTTTCGATACGGGTCTAGGCGTTTTGATACGAGTTTCGAAACGGGCAGGGGCGTTCCGAAACGGGTGCCTTGTCAGATTGCAACGACTCTTTCTACTTAAAGGGTGTTTTGAAACATGTTCGAGCGTTTCGAAACAGTGAACTGCAGAACTGCATTTATAGTGGGAATTAAAGTCCTCAATGGCTCCAATTCAATCCCAACGGCTAGCAACGACTATAAACTCATCAAGAAGTATAAAAGGGACCTTCAAGCATCAAGTAAAGGCTAATGCTCATATTGTCAATCAACAAATGATCAAGAATTGTCTTAGAGCTTAAATTGTCATTTATTGTATAGACAAACACTAGTGAGCCAAAATTGTCAAATTTGCTCAAGTGTTTTAGGTTTTGGGTGAGTTCTTCAATTGTGCAAAAAAACACATATTAGAGGGATTTGTGTTTGCTTTTATTTTCTCTTTGTAGAAGAGGGTTTGATCAAGGCTTTGGGTAGAAAGCTTGATCGGTTGTAAGGGTTTCCTCCTAAGCCTAGAAAAGGGGACAAATCAATAGTGGATTTATTGGAAATCCTTAGTGGGGAGCTAAGGTAGTGGATGTAGACCTTGGTTAGAAGGTTGAACTACTATAAATCATTGTGTCAAATTACTTTTTAGCTTCCACACATCATCCACCCAAAAATCCACATCTCCACCACTTGGTGAGCCATATCGGTTGAACAAATTGAGCTCCTCACAACTCAACAATTGGTATCAGAGCTTGGCTCAATCAAAGAGGATTCACATCCTATTGAGAAGATCCGGCAAGCTCGATCATCATTTTACACAATTGGCTCAAATGGCGCAATCCATCGACAAACCGCCCTTCTTTGACGGAACCCACTATGCCCATTGGAAGACAAAGATGAAGTTCTTCATCAAATCTAGAGATTACAAGCTATGGGACATAGTTGAAGATGGTTCGTTTGTGCCTCAACGAAGCAAAGCGGAGTGGAGTGCCGACGATCGCAAGAAGATGAAGCTAAATTGCAAAGCCTTGCACATTCTCTTTTGTGCATTTGGCCCTTCCATCTATGAGAAGATGTCTTCTTGTGAGAGTGCCAAGGAGGTATGAGACAAGCTTGAGGTCACATACGAGGGAACCGATGAAGTCAAAGAGACCAAGATTGAGTTCCTAACCTTAGAGTATGAGAACTTCAAGATGGATCCGGAAGAGAACATCGAGAAGATGTTTGATAGGTTCTCCACTATCACCAATGGTCTTAAAGGCTATGGAGAAGCCATACCAGAAGAAAAACTTGTCCGAAAGCTCATCTACTCACTTCCTGAGTCTTGGGACTCAAAGAGGACCGCCATCATCGAAGCCAAGAATTTGAAGACCTTGAAGCTTGATGAACTCATGGGGTCACTCCTTACTCATCAAATCATGAAGAAGAATAAAGAAGATGAGAAGAAGAGGGAAGGAATTAGAGCTATGGGAGAGAATAAAATCAAAGGGCTAGGCATCAACGCAAGTGCCGTAGCTCTCAAATCCTCCACTTGCCATCATGTTTACTCAAGTGAAGAGGAGGATGAAGAAGAAGAGATAGTTCATCTCTTCAAGAAGTGTGCCCCGTTCATGAAGAAAGCTTTGAGAGAGCTTGAATGAGATTCCAAGAAAAAGGAAAGGGCAAGCACTTCAAGCCATAAGAAGAAGGCACATGTGGCTACTTGGAGTGATGAGGACTCCACTGACGATGAACAAGCCAACCTTTGCCTTATGGCCATCGAAGAAGATTTAAGGGCAACTTCTAATTCATCTACTTCATGTTCTTACTCTTTTGATGAATTACAAGATGCCTATGATGATTTGGTTTTAGACTTTAAAAATCACATTTTGAAAAACAATAAAATGATTTCAAAGTTGAAAATTCAAAATGATTTGATTTCTAAAACCAAACTTAAACTTGAAGCAAAACTCAAGGAGTTTGAACTAAAATGTTTTGATTTACAAAAATTGCTTCAAAAAGTTCAAGAAGAAAAGGATTTGATTTCTAAAGAGCTTGAAAAAAAAATAATTTTGGAAAATCAAATTTTTATGTAAGACAATCTAGTGCCCCTAGATTTGTAAAAAGAAAATGTTTTAGAAGTGTTTGGGTCTAAAAGGACTAACCACTTCAATTAAAAAGGATGACATTGAAAAATGGATTCCTAAGGGGACTAAAATTTGTGCTACTAATGTTCATGGATCCAAAGCAATTTGGATACCAACAATCACTTGATTGTCTTTTGTTAGGTGTGATGGAGAGTGATCAACAAGTCAAACTTTGAGGGGGAGCTCCATGCACACAAGGAAGAACACTTGAAGAAGGAAGGCTTCACATCCTCCCTTGGGTTCGAGTGTTGGTAAAAATCTAGTTGTTTTTGATTTCATTTGATTTATTTCTTTTTGTTTCAACTAGATGATCATATATATTGGACTAACATCCTGAATGATGCTTTGAGTAAGGGGGAGCCATTTTAAAACAAAATTCTTATTTTTGTCAAAATTTTCTTCTCTAGTTATTTTGAACTCAATGTTTTAAATTCTTTTTGATATAACAAAAAAGGGGAGAAATGGTTTGAAAAATTGAATTTTCAAATGAATAAGGGGGAGCTTTATTTTATTTTATATCTTTAATCTCTTATTCACATTTTTAAAGTTAAAGGGGGAGAATCCCAAACAATTTTCAAGTTAGTTTTATTATATAAAAAATGGGGAGATTGTAGAACTAATGTTTTGATATAATAATTGAAAAATGTTTTGGACTGATTTAAAAAGTATTTAAAACAATTTCCAAAGTCCAAATAACTTTAAACTATGTTTAAGGATGTTTTAAAAGGTTTTACATGTTTTTCAAAGCCAAACTTTACAAAACTGTCCAGGCGTTTCGAAACACCTTAGGGCGTTTCGATACGGTGCATTCCAGTAGCTAAAACGTTTCGATACTAGTATCGAAACGGGCTTTCCCTGGATAAGGATTTTGCCCAACGTTTCGAAACGGGCTATGACGTTTCGATACGCCTACGTGGCTTGTTGAGTGTGTAAAAGTTCTATTTTTTACCCCCTATTTAACCCATATTTCTACTACATTCAAGCATAATTCATTGCATTTAGGCTAGATTACAGTTAGACATCACAAATATATTAAAAGGCACAGTTTCTACTGAAATTGGTTGCTTTTGCAGGTTGCTGCTGTAGCAGATGGAGAAGCAGACACTGGGCAGTGAAGCAGAAGAGCTGGAACTGGACGAGCAGTCAAGGAGGACGATGCTTCCATGGTTGCCGCCGTGACAGCAGAGGACGACAGCAGTTTTGAGGAGAAGAAGCAAAGTGGACCTCGACAGAAAGAGAAAATTAAGCCCGTTTGTCGTGGAATATCACTATATTTTTCCAAGCCCTAGATCAGAATGAAGGCCAAGACCAAAGTTCAAGGAAGAGAAAATCCAAGCAAGAAGGAGGACGAGTTAAAGCTATATTCTCTAAAGATTTAGTCTTTATTAGAGTTGTACTTTAAATTAAACTTGTATTCTTGCTAATTTAGAAAACTTGGACCCAAAGCCTATATAAAGGCATGTAATTCGACCTAGGAGAGGATATGTTGAGTGGATCGAAAGATCGATATTTACCAAGAGGGGGGGTGAATTGGAAATTTGAAGGATTGTAGTGGAAATTGGCAAATTTAAAATTGAAGGACAAGGAATTTAGAGTGGTTCAAGTTCCAAATGAAATCTACATCCACTACCTTAGTCTCACTAAGGATTTGCAACAATTTCACTAAATTGATCTTCCCCTTTTCTAGGACAAGGAGGCAACCCTTTACAATATCGGTTGATTTTTCTACCCAAAAATCAACCCAACCCTCACACAAGAGAACAAAGGAATTTGTAGGCTAATTAGGTATCTCTCAATACAAATGATAGCCCCAATACAAGCACTCAACCCAATTTTACAAAATATGAATGAAGAACACAAATTGGGATTTTACACAAATTTGGGATTTTTGCTCTAATGCTTGAATTTGATGTTTGGATGTTTGCTTGAAGTTCAATAGTTGTTGCTGATGCTTTTGGATGTCCCTTTTATACCTTCTCATTGATTTCTAGCCGTTTGAGTGGTTGGAGAAGTAAATGGAGCCGTTGGAACCCTCTCTTACCACCATAAATGCTGTCTGCACCAACTCGTTTCGGAACACGGGAAACCTGTTTCGGAACGGACTAAAATAGAAAGAGCCGTTGGGGTGCATTTAAGAGCCCGTTTCGAAACGCCTTAGGGCCGTTTCGGAACGGTTTTGCCACTGTAAAAGGGTCGTTTCGGAACAGTCCTAGACCGTTTCGAAACGCCTTAACGGTTTTGATAAAATCAGTTAAGACATACAACGGTCATATTTTTCAAACTGAAACCTAGCCCCTGTTTCGGAACGGTATTGATCCGTTTCGAAATGGAATGGCTACTGTCAAAGGGTCGTTTCGGAACGGGCATATGCCGTTTCGAAACACCCCTTATATATTTAAAATTCTGAAATATTTGAAATAATTTAACCCCTTTTTAAATCCAACATGAAGAACAGTTTCGAAACGAGGCGAGCCGTTTCGAAATGCTTCCAAGTGTTTCGATACTCGTATCGGAACGGTGGTCGACAGTGGTGAAACTGTTTCGAAACGCCTTGAGGCCGTTTCGGAACGGGTACGTGAAAACCACTGTTTTGACTTGAAACACTTAGAAAAATAATTGGAAAAGTATGTTTTCAACTTAGGCATAATATAAAAGTTATATGGGGATATTTTTAGGACTTAAAATTCGTTTTGACTTTTAATTTAGTCCTTAGGTTTTTAGTTATATCAAAATTAAAATATTTGTTTCACAATCTCCCCCTTTTTGATATAACAAAACCAAAGTTAGAATTTTTGAGAATTTTGAAAGTTTTGAAAATATTCTAACTCCCCCTTAATTTAAGATAGGTTTTTAAAATAATTTTGATTTGAAGTTTAAACCTTTTAAAAATTAAAAACGAATTTTAGTGTTGTGGCTCTTAAATTTCTTCTCCCCCTTTTTGTTGGGTTGTTTGGAGCTCGATTCGATCAACCAATTATGCTCACCAAGTGGTGGAGAGGTGGATATTTGGGTGGAAGGGTTTAGGAAGCTAGAAAGATTAAAGACACAAAGATTTATAGTGGTTCGGCCTTCTAACAAGCACCTACATCCACTACCTTAGCTTCCCACTAAGGATTTCACAATCAATCCACTAATTGATTCGTCCCCTTTTCTAGGATTAGGAGGAAACCCTTACAACCGATCAAGCTTCTACCCAAGCCTTGATCAAAACCCTCTTTTACAAAGAGACAAATGAAAGCAAACTTAAACCCTCTAATAGGTGTTTGTTTGCACAATTAAGCACTCACCCAAAACCTAAAACACTTGAGCAAATTTAACAATTTTGGCTCACTAGTGTTTGTCTATACAAGAATTGACAATTTAAGTGCTAAGACATTTCTTGATCAATTGGTGTTTGACAATATGAGCATTTGCATTCTCTTGATGCTTGGAGGTCCCTTTTATACTCCCAATTGAGTTTATAGCCGTTTAGGACCGTTGGGATTGAAATAGAGTCGTTGGAGCCTTTAATTCCCTCCATAAATGCAGTTCTGCAGCTCCCCGTTTCGAAACGCTTGAACCCGTTTCGGAACACCCTCAATATAGAAAGAGCCGTTGCAGTCTGTCAGGGTACCCGTTTCGGAACACCCTCCGCCGTTTCGGAACGCGTATCGGAACGCCCTTAGCCCGTATCGAAACGACCTGCATTTAAAAGTTAGTTGGGAAAGAGCCGTTGGGGTTTATGACCGTTGGGGTCAGTGCCACGTGGGCGTATCAAAACGGCCTAGCCTGTTTCGAAACGCTGGCCCCGTTTCGATACGAGTATCGAAACATTTGGCCACTGGAAGGCACCCGTTTCGAAACGCCTTAAGGTGTTTCGAAACACATGGTCAGTTTTGTGAAATTTGGCCTTTAAAAACATGAAAAACCTTTATGAAAAATTCCTTAAATATTATTTCAAGTTGTTTGGACTTTGGAAATGTTTTAAATACTTTTTAAATTAGTCCAAAACATTTTTCAATTATTATATCAAAACATTAGTTCTACAGGATATCACCTATCTCTAGCCTTCTTCCCAAAACCTTAGCCGTTTTCATCCTCTCATCATGTTCTAAATTCCCCTTAGGGCCACGAGTTGATTTGTAAAGTAGTTGCAAGGATTGCTTTTGTTTTAGGAATTTTCAGTTCAATAAAAATAACTTCAAGTTCTCTTATTCTGGTTATTAACATCTTGCAAGAGTATCGGGAGAGCATTGCGAGGTTATCTATTTACTTAATATCGGGAGAGTTAAGTATACGAAAGGAATAAGTGCGAGTTCTCTAGTTTATAGTTGAACTATCTCGGACCTAGGGATAGGACGAGGTTAAGTGGCTAAAGAAGAATTCAACAACATCGGTGCTCATCCTTCGATTCACGCCGGGAGGTATCATTATAGTTCTGCAACTCACCGTTTCGAAATGCTCGAACCCGTTTCGAAACACCCTTTAAGTAGAAAGAGCCGTTGCAGTCTGACAAGGCACCCGTTTCGGAACGCCCCCTGCCCGTTTCAAAACTCGTATCAAAACGCCTAGGCTCGTATCGAAACGCCATGCATTTAAATGTTAGTTGGGAAGTAGTTGTTGGGGTTTATGACCGTTGTGGTCGAAGCCCCACCCCGGCAACGGCGCCAAAAACTTGTTGCGTGTAAAAGTGTCTATCGCAATTGTAGTGCAAGTGTACACGACGCAAGTAGTAAAGTGATATGGAAGTATCAGATATCGTCTCCACAAGGACTGGGCTAATAGCTTCACCTTGAATTACTGCACAAGAGTAAAAGAATGATTTAAGATTTTGTCACGAGAATAATAAAGAATACTGGAAAATAAAAGTAAAAAAATCAAGATAGAGACAATGGGCTGATATTGAATTGCTCAGTAGCGTAGGTATTGCTAAGTCTAGGAGAATCAGTTCTGTCGTCGTCCCCGTCGCGGCAGCACCTGTCGCGGCGGAAGTCTGTTGCTGGTCGCGGCAACGAACACTCAACTCCGTACTTCAAGTTTGGCAAGAATCCCTGCTGTGCCTTGGCCTATCCATAGGTCCAAGTCTGTCGATGAACACGTCTTTGATGATACCTCCCGACGTGAATCGAAGGATGAACACCGATGTTGTTGAATTCTTCTTTAGCCACTTAACCTCGTCCTATCCCTAGGTCCGAGATAGTTCAACTATAAACTAGAGAACTCGCACTTATTCCTTTCGTATACTTAACTCTCCCGATATAAAGTAAATAGATAACTCGCAATGCTCTCCCGATACTCTTGCAAGATGTTAATAACCAGACTAAGAGAACTTGAAGTTTATTTTATTGAACTGAAAATTCCTAAAACAAAAGCAACCGTTGCAACTACTTTACAAATCAACCCATGGCTGTAAGGGGAATTTAGATCATGATGAGAGGATGAAAACGGCTAGGGTTTTGGGAAGAAGGCTAGAGATAGGTGATGACTTTTCCTAGGTTTAATTACATGCCTTTATATAGGCTTTGGGTCCAAGTTTTCTAATATAACAAGAATACAAGTTTAAATTAAATTGCAACTCTAATAAAGACTAAATCTTCAGAGAATATAGCTTTAACTCGTCCTCCTTCTTGCTTGGATTTTCTCTCCTTGAACTTTGGGCTTGGCCTTCGTTCTGATCTAGTGCTTGGAAAAATATAGTGGTATTACACGACAGACATGCTTAATTTTCTCTTTCTGTCGAGGTCCACTTTGCTTCTTCTTCTCAAAAATGCTGTCGTCCTCTGCTGTCACGGCAGCAACCATGGCAGCATCGTCCTCCTTGACTGCTCGTCCAGTTCCAGCTCTTCTGCTTCACTGCCCAGTGCCTGCTTCTCCATATGCTACAGCAGCAACCTGCAAAAGCAACCAATTTCAATAGAAACTGTGCCTTTTAATATATTTGTGATGTCTAACTGTAATCCAACCTAAATGCAATGAATTATGCTTGAATGCAGCAGAAATATGGGTTAAATAGGGGGTAACTAATAGAACTTTTACAAACTCAACACACCCCCAAACTCAAGTTTTTGCTTGCCCTCAAGCAACTAAGACCTAAAAGAAAAATGAAATATTTTTGTTTTAGCTTTATTTTAAAGAATGCAGGAAGTGGTAGGCTTGTTGCTCAAGGTTACACTCAAGAAGAGGGAATTGATTTTGATGAAACTTATGCACCCGTAGCTAGAATGGAAGCCATTAGGATGCTACTTGCATTTGCATGTTTTCATGATTTCAAGCTTTTTCAAATGGATGTCAAAAGGGTGTTTTTAAATGGGTTTATAAATGAAGAAGTGTATGTGGAACAACCACCGGGTTTTGAAGATCCAATTTTTCCAAACCATGTTTTTAAATTGTCAAAAGCTTTGTATGGTTTAAAACAAGCTCCTAGAGTTTGGTATGAAAGACTTTCAAGTTTTCTAGTTGGAAAAGGTTTTGAGAAAGGAAAGGTGGACACAACACTTTTTATTAAAAACAATGGCAAAGATATATTAGTAGTTCAAATTTATGTTGATGATATTATATTTGGTTCTACTAATGAATTGCTTTGTCAAGATTTTTCTAAGTTGATGCAAGGTGAATTTGAAATGAGCATGATTGGGGAGCTCTCATTCTTTTTGGGACTCCAAATCAAACAAATGAAGGATGACATCTTCATCAATCAAGCTAAGTACATCAAGGATATGCTCAAGAAGTTTGGCTTAGAGCATGCAAAGCCTCAAGCTACACCAATGAGCTCATTTACAAAGCTTGACAAAGATGAAGGAGGTAAGTGTGTTGACTCTAAGCTTTATCGCTCTATGATTGGATCATTGCTTTACCTTACCGCAAGTAGACCGAATATATTGTTTAGTATTTGCTTGTGTTCTAGGTTCCAAGCTAGTCCTAGAGAGTCTCACCTTATAGCCGTTAAAAGGATCTTTAGGTACCTTAGAGATACTCCTTGTTTAGGTCTTTGGTACCATAGAGACTCAACCTTTAACCTTCATACTTATTCAGATGTGGATTACGGGGGTTGCAAAATAGATAGGAAAAGTACTTCCGACACTTGCCAATTCCTAGGTAGTATGTTCATATCTTGGTTCTCTAAGAAACAAAATAGTGTAGCTTTATCTACCACCGAAGTCGAGTACATATCCTTAGGTAGTTGTTGTGCTCAAGTCCTTTGAATGAAACAACAACTCTTAGACTATGATATTAAAGTTGACACCATACCTCTTAAGTGTGATAACACTAGTGCTATATGTCTAACAAAAAATCCCATCCAACACTCTAGAACCAAACACATAGAAATAAGGCATCATTTCATTAGAGATCATGTCCTTAAGGAATATATTGTTTTAGAGTTCGTAGAGACCTTAAATCAATTAGCGGACATCTTTACCAAACCTCTAGATAAGGAGCGTTTTTGGCCCCTTAGGAGAGAGTTAGGTCTAACTAGTCTATCTTAACCTTTTAGGACCTTTTTGTGCTTAAATTGCTTGATTTCTTGCAAAATTCCATGCTTATGTGTTTTTTATCCTAATTTCATCCATGCATATAGTTAGGGGGAGAATGTTTACGTTTTTAACATGTTTCTCTTGCTCATACATATCATTTATGCATCTAGAATTTATTAGGATTCAATTTTTTTGCAATTTAGAGCCTCATCTGCACCTCTAGGCCCAAGCGTATCGAAACGGGTCAATCTGTTTCGATACGGGTTCCTTAAAGGAATGCTAAGTGACCAGGGTGTTTCGAAACGCCCAAAAGGGTTTCGAAACATTTTGCCTCTGCCAAGAAATGTATCGAAACGACCCAAATGCATTTTGATACGAAATGTCTCGTGGGATTCGATACGGTCAAATCCGTATCGGAACATTCAATAGGGTTTGAAACGTCAGTCAACGTTTCGGTACGCATGTTTCGAAACGGTCGTGCATGTTTCAGAACGCCTATCCAGAAAGGCTTTTTAAGGGCTTTAATTGCTTAAATCCCCTTTTTTATTTTGAACTCCCCAAACCCCTAAAAACCCTAACCTGATTTCTCTCTATAAAAACCCTCCAAACCTCATTATTTTTCATCAAATCTTGAGGGATTTTTGTTGAGTTGTGAGGAGCTCGATTCGTTCAACCGATATGGCTCACCAAGTGATGGAGAGGTGGATTTTTGGGTGGATGATGTGTGGAAGCTAAAAAGTAATTTGACACAATGATTTATAGTGGTTCAACCTTCTAACCAAGGTCTACATCCACTACCTTAGCTCCCCACTAAGGATTTCCAATCAATCCACTATTGATTGGTCCCCTTTTCTAGGCTTAGGAGGAAACCCTTACAACCGATCAAGCTTTCTACCCAAAGCCTTGATCAAACCCTCTTTGACAAAGAGAAAATAAAAGCAAACACAAATCCCTCTAATAGGTGTTTGTTTGCACACTTGAAGCACTCACCCAAAACCTAAAACACTTTAGCAAATTTGACAATTTCGGTACGCATGTTTCGAAACGGCCGTGCATGTTTTAGAACGCGTATCTAGAAAGGCTTTTTAAGGGCTTTAATTGCTTAAATCCCATTTTTATTTAAACTCCCCAAACCCCTAAAAACCCTAACCTGATTTCTCTCTATAAAAACCCTCCAAACCTTATTATTTTTCATCAAATCTTGAGGGATTTTTGTTGAGTTGCGAGGAGCTCGATTTGTTCAACCGATATGGCTCACCAAGTGGTTGAGAGGTGGATTTTTGGGTGGATGATGTGTGGAAGCTAAAAAGTAATTTGACACAATGATTTATAGTGGTTCAACCTTCTAACCAAGGTCTACATCCACTACCTTAGCTCCCCACTAAGGATTTCCAATCAATCCACTATTGATTGGTCCCCTTTTCTAGGCTTAGGAGGAAACCCTTACAACCGATCAAGCTTTCTACCCAAAGCCTTGATCAAACCCTCTTTTACAAAGAGAAAATAAAAGCAAACATAAATCCCTCTAATAGGTGTTTGTTTGCACAATTGAAGCACTCACCCAAAACCTAAAACACTTTAGCAAATTTGACAATTTCGGTACGCATGTTTCGAAACGGCCGTGCATGTTTTAGAACGCGTATCCAGAAAGGCTTTTAAGGGCTTTAATTGCTTAAATCCCATTTTTATTTAAACTCCCCAAACCCCTAAAAACCCTAACCTGATTTCTCTCTATAAAAACCCTCCAAACCTAATTATTTTTCATCAAATCTTGAGGGATTTTTGTTGAGTTGTGAGGAGCTCGATTCGTTCAACCGATATGGCTCACCAAGTGGTGGAGAGGTGATTTTTGGGTGGATGATGTGTGGAAGCTAAAAAGTAATTTGACACAATGATTTATAGTGGTTCAACCTTCTAACCAAGGTCTACATCCACTACCTTAGCTCCCCACTAAGGATTTCCAATCAATCCACTATTGATTGGTCCCCTTTTCTAGGCTTAGGAGGAAACCCTTACAACCGATCAAGCTTTCTACCCAAAGCCTTGATCAAACCCTCTTTTACAAAGAGAAAATAAAAGCAAACACAAATCCCTCTAATAGGTGTTTGTTTGCACAATTGAAGCACTCACCCAAAACCTAAAACACTTTAGCAAATTTGACAATTTTGGCTCACTAGTGTTTGTCTATACAATAAATGACAATTTAAGCTCTTAGACAATTCTTGATCATTTGTTGATTGACAATATGAGCATTAGCCTTTACTTGATGCTTGGAGGTCCCTTTTATACTCCTTTATGAGTTTATAGCCGTTGCTAGCCGTTGGGATTGAATTGGAGTCGTTGAGGACTTTAATTCCCACTATAAATGCAGTTCTGCAACTCACCGTTTCGAAATGCTCGAACCCGTTTCGAAACACCCTTTAAGTAGAAAGAGCCGTTGCAGTCTGACAAGGCACCCGTTTCGGAACGCCCCTGCCCGTTTCAAAACTCGTATCAAAACGCCTAGGCTCGTATCGAAACGCCATGCATTTAAATGTTAGTTGGGAAGTAGTTGTTGGGGTTTATGACCGTTGTGGTCGAAGCCCCACCCCGGCAACGGCGCCAAAAACTTGTTGCGTGTAAAAGTGTCTATCGCAATTGTAGTGCAAGTGTACACGACGCAAGTAGTAAAGTGATATGGAAGTATCAGATATCGTCTCCACAAGGACTGGGCTAATAGCTTCACCTTGAATTACTGCACAAGAGTAAAAGAATGATTTAAGATTTTGTCACGAGAATAATAAAGAATACTGGAAAATAAAAGTAAAAAAATCAAGATAGAGACAATGGGCTGATATTGAATTGCTCAGTAGTGTAGGTATTGCTAAGTCTAGGAGAATCAGTTTTGTCGTCGTCCCCGTCGCGGCAGCACCTGTCGCGGCGGAAGTCTGTTGCTGGTCGCGGCAACGAACACTCAACTCCGTACTTCAAGTTTGGCAAGAATCCCTGCTGTGCCTTGGCCTATCCCTAGGTCCAAGTCTGTCGATGAACACGTCTTTGATGATACCTCTCAGCGTGAATCGAAGGATTAACACCGATGTTGTTGAATTCTTCTTTAGCCACTTAACCTCGTCCTATCCCTAGGTCCGAGATAGTTCAACTATAAACTAGAGAACTCGCACTTATTCCTTTCGTATACTTAACTCCCCCGATATTAAGTAAATAGATAACCTCGCAATGCTCTCCCGATACTCTTGCAAGATGTTAATAACCAGAATAAGAGAACTTGAAGTTTATTTTATTGAACTGAAAATTCCTAAAACAAAAGCAACCCTTGCAACTACTTTACAAATTAACCCGTGGCCCTAAGGGGAATTTAGAACATGATGAGAGGATGAAAACGGCTAGGGTTTTGGGAAGAAGGCTAGAGATAGGTGATATCCTTTCCTAGGTCGAATTACATGCCTTTATATAGGTTTTGGGTCCAAGTTTTCTAAATTAGCAAGAATACAAGTTTAATTTAAAGTACAACTCTAATAAAGACTAAATCTTCAGAGAATATAGCTTTAACTCGTCCTCCTTCTTGCTTGGATTTTCTCTCCTTGAACTTTGGGCTTGGCCTTCATTCTGATCTAGTGCTTGGAAAAAGATAGTGATATTCCACGACAGACGAGCTTAATTTTCTCTTTCTGTCAAGGTCCACTTTGCTTCTTCTTCTCAAAACTGCTGTCGTCCTCTGCTGTCACGGCGGCAACCATGGCAGCATCGTCCTCCTTGACTGCTCGTCCAGTTCCAGCTCTTCTGCTTCACTGCCCAGCGCCTGCTTCTCCATCTGCTACAGCAGCAACCTGCAAAAGCAACCAATTTCAGTAGAAACTGTGCCATTTAATATATTTTTGATGTCTAACTGTAATCTAACCTAAATGCATTGAATTATGCTTGAATGCAGCAGAAATATGGGTTAAATAGGGGTTAAATAGTAGAACTTTTACACACTCAACACACCCCCAAACTCAAGTTTTTGCTTGCCCTCAAGCAACTAAGACCTAAATGAAATATTTTTGTTTTGGCTTAAAACAGTGAACTTTCCCTTACCCTTCATTCATTCTCTGTTGACGGCAGCACCTTGTCGGATAACTTAGGATTAGTCCAGAATCTCACTATAGTCCTCGTGTAGTGTGTGCATGCTTGTGAACAATTATATGCCAAGACTCCCTTAGTTTCACTAGAATATTTCAGCTTTAACTTGAATTTTTATGCCAAAGTTTATCTTTTGAAGGCATTTCTTATGCTCCTTTGATTTTTTTGTTTTTACTCGATTTCATATTTTTTAAGCTAAAGTTTCACCAGAGCCAGTTTCGGACACCTCTAGCTAACTTCCTAGAGCCGGTTTCGGGCACCTCTAGGGCTGTTGAGTCTCTTTTTCTAGATTTCTTTCCTAGAGCCAGTGTTAGGCACCTCTAGGGGCTATTCAAGTGCTAAGCTTCCTATTCTAGTTGACTAAAAGAGTTCTAAGCAGTATAACAGTTCACAAATAGTGTTTAAGTTTTCAGAACTATAGAAAGGCTCTAAACTGCTCCTAAAGCTATCCTAAAGGCACTGCCACGACAGAGCTGTCACGGCAGGAAAGTTCAGTTCACAGACTTAAGCCAAAATTTTCATATTTTCATTTTTAGCCAAAAAATAAACTAAGTAAAAGACACAATTTAAAAACTAAATTAGACTCCATTAATGGAGGGATGCCACCCCCAACTCGAGGGTTGCATTGCCCTCAATGCAAATGACAAGATAAAAATAAAAACAGTACATCACAAAATATATAAGCAGACAACAAAATAAGTTAAGAAACTCAAATTTTAAGCGTTGTCGTCACTGCTGCTGCTGACTCTGATCTGGCGGTGGGCACGAGCCTTCTGAACTGGCTGGCGGATGGGGGAGGCAGATGTGTTCTTCGTTTTGGCCTCCCTCGGAGGTTGAATTCTGGTCAGGGAGATATGAGGAGGTTTCTCCACAACCTGGACCTTTGAGCTGCTGCTGCTGTCCTCACCACTGCTGCCGTCCTCACCACTGCTGCCATCACTACTGCTGTCACTGCCGCTATCCAGCTTGTTTTTGTCTGCCATCCTCTTCTACCGTTTTACCGGTGTAAACTCTTTTGAGAGATTCCTTTTAACAGAGGATTCGTTGTCGCTTGCGGCCCAAACGGAGGAAGAAGAGAAACCGGCAATGAAGGCGTCAAGCTCTTCCGAGGGCATTCTTCGTTTTGTTCCACGGGCAGAAGTTTCAGCACGGTTGCTGCCAGCGGGTGTCGGGGCAGGTGTTTGTGTTGATGCTGCAGATGGTGTCCGTGGTGTGGCAGTAGGTGTTGGGGTGTGGGCAGGGGTTGGTATAGCAAAATAATGTGCAGGGAAGGTGGGGAATACGACATCAGGGAAATTTAAAGAGTTTTGGATAAAGTGTACCGTAGATGCAGTGAAATACCTGATGAAGCTCATCAGACCGAGCTGCCGTTCCTCCATCTTCTGGATAGCAGCAAGGATCTGGGAGGAGGAGTCGGTCGGGGCTGCTGCTGCTGGTTGCTGCCTGGCTTTTGTGGCAGCAGGCTCAGTCTCCGGCGGCTCTGTCGTGTCCGCTGTCGTGGCGGCTGGATCAAATGACGACAGAGGGGTGGCAACAGTCAGCTCCATTAAGCTGAGTATGTTTTTGTCTGTCCATCCCATCCCTTGGACTCTAATGTCAGTGGCCGCTTCAGGTACCCCATGGCCGCGACAGAGGGTTGTGATGAGGTAAGGAAGGTAGAGCGGTCCTGTCGGCCGGTGTGCACACTCGAGAATGCTTTCACGAATGAAGTTGCCCATGTTAATAGGCATTTCATGCAAAATTGAGTGAATTAAGGCTAACCTTGGCTGATCGACAGTGGTGTTGTGCGAGGACGACATGATGCGCTTTTTAATAAAAACGTTCCACAATTTAGCTTCTGGTAGGAGTTGAGTTCTCTTTACCATCCATTGTTTTTAATAAAAAGTGTTGTGTCCACCTTTCCTTTCTCAAAACCTTTTCCAACTAGAAAACTTGAAAGTCTTTCATACCAAACTCTAGGAGCTTGTTTTAAACCATACAAAGCTTTTGACAATTTAAAAACATGGTTTGGAAAAATTGGATCTTCAAAACCCGGTGGTTGTTCCACATACACTTCTTCGTTTATAAACCCATTTAAAAACACCCTTTTGACATCCATTTGAAAAAGCTTGAAATCATGAAAACATGCAAATGCAAGTAGCATCCTAATGGCTTCCATTCTAGCTACGGGTGCATAAGTTTCATCAAAATCAATTCCCTCTTCTTGAGTGTAACCTTGAGCAACAAGCCTACCCTTGTTTCTCACTATGTTACAACTCTCATCTAGTTTGTTTCTAAAGACCCATTTAGTTTCTATAGTATATTTATTTCTAGGCTTATCAAGTAATGTCCACACTTTACTTCTCTCAAATTGATTGAACTCATCTTGCATGACCATAATCCAAAAATCATCTTGTAATGCTTCTTTAACATTCTTAGGCTCAATGCATGAGATAAATGCAACATGATTAAGCATTTTAAGAGAAGAGCGAGTAGTTACCCCCTTGGATGGATCACCCAAGATTTCACCACCTTTGACATAGTTGTACTCCCTTTGGTAGCTCAGTTCCTTTTCCTCAAGAGACATGTCTTGCAATGCTTCTAGAGGTGGTTCTTGTGCTTCTTCCTCTTTAGTTTGAATCTCATTCACCTTTGATGATTCTCCACCATCATTAGCTTCAATGATCCCTACATCATCATCATTACAAGAATCCTTCATCGGAAGGAGGTTATCATCAAAAACCATATGAATAGATTCCTCTACAACTAAAGTTCTTTTATTAAACACACGATAGGCTTTAAAGTTTAAAGAGTAACCTAGAAAAATAGCTTCATCACTTTTTGCATCAAATTTACCTAAATTGTCTTTTCCATTATTTAAAACAAAACACTTGCAACTAAAAGGATGAAAATAGCTAATGTTAGGATTTTTAGATTTTAAAATCTCATAAGGAGTTTTCTTTAAAATAGGCCTAATCATTACTCGGTTAATAATATAGCAAGCGGTGTTAGTGGCTTCCGCCCAAAAATACTTAGGTAAATTATTTTCACAAAGCATAGTCCTTGCCATTTCTTCTAAAGTTCTATTTTCCCTCTCAACTACCCCATTTTGTTGAGGAGTTCGAGGAGCCGAAAAATTATGGCTAATCTCATTTTCATTACAAAACTCATCAAAACCCATATTTTGAAATTTAGTTCCATGATCACTTTTAATATGTGAAATTTTAAGTTCAAGATCATTTGGGTTATTTTTGAAAATGTGATAAAGTTTTCTAAAGCCTAATCATTGGTGCTTAAAAAGAGAACCCAGGTATACCTAGAGTAATCATCAATAAGCACAAAAGCATATGATTTTCCACCCAAGCTAGTAGTCTTAATTGGCCAAATAGATCCATATGAATTAGTTGCAAACACCTACTTGTAGAAACATCATTAATGGACTTAAATGAGGCTCTATGTTGTTTACCTTTAGCACATGCATCAAAATTTTTATCTAATAAGAACTTGAGCTTAGGTAGGCCTCTAACTAGATTAAGGGAAACTAATTTTTCCAAAACACTAATGCTAGCATGTCCTAGTTTCCTATGCCACAACCATGCATCATTTTCATTTTGAGCAACTAAGCATGCATGGGATGTATGAATGTCATCTAGATGCACCATATATATATATATTGCTTATGCGATGACCAATGAGCATAGTTTTATTAGATTTAATGTCAACTATTCTACACCCATTTTTATCAAACATGACATTAAATCCTTTATCACAAAGTTGACTTATGTTCAACAAATTATGTTTTAGACCATTGACATACAACAGATTTTCAATGAGTATGGAAGAGTGATTATCTATGGAGTCAATACCTTCAATGTGGCCTTTGGAGTTGTCACCAAATGTCACTACTCCTCCACTTTTTGGCTTTAATTCCATGAATCGACTCTTGTCTCCGGTCATGTGCCTCGAGCATCCACTATCAAGGTACCACGAATTTTGACTTTGTGCGTTGGCCTTGTAGCAATGCTTCCCCTACAAACAAAGAAATTAAGCTTTGGTTTTTAGTACCCGAATCATTTTGGGTCCATGTGTGTTAGCCCTCAAAACCTTGGTTCCCTTAGGAATCCAAGAAGCAATAGCATTCATGTTGTTAGAAATAATGAGTTCCTTAGGAACCCAAACACTCCTAATCCTTTGACCTCTAGATTGCTTAGAAAAATTTCTTTGTTCAGGAACAAAAGTTTTTCTTTTTACATATTGAGATTTAGAAGAATTTATCTTTTCAAAATGGTTTTTACCAATAGTAATAGATGTTTTAAGATTATCCACTTCCTTTGTGTGATAATCTTGAAAATCGGAAAGAAGTTTTTCAAGATCAAGGTTTTTCTTTTTAAGATCATTAGAAAGATTTGCTAAGTACAAAACCTTCTTTTCCAATTCCGAGTTAGTTTTTGAAAGAAATTCATTTTGAGTTTTTAAATCGGAAATATTTTTCTTGTTCCTCAAAATTGACTCCTTATAAGTTTCAACTAACTCATCATATACCTCTTGCAACTCATCATATGCATCAAGCAATTCATCAAAAGTAAAATCAACACAAGATGAGTTATAGGTTACCATTGCATCCTCCTCAAGAGCCATGAGGCAAAGGTTGGCCACTTCATGTTCCTCATCCTCGGATGACTCCTCATCACTCCAAGTAGGAAGCTTGGCTTTAAGCTTCTTCTTCTTCTCAAAGCCCTTCTTTTTAAGTTGAGGGCAATCAGAACGTTTGTGACCCAGCTTCTTGCACTCAAAGAAAATGATCGGATCCCTTTTTTCTTCTTTGCCTTTGTTCTTGAAGTCCATCTTTCTTTGGAATTTTCCCCCTCGGTTGGACTTCATGAACTGTGAGAATCGTTTGGCTATCATAGTCGATTCCTCAAAATCTTCCTCCTCACTAGAAGTGCTCTCCTCTTGTAGAGAGGCTTTGAGAGCAACTCCTAGCTTCTTCTTCTTTGCTACCTCATGCTTCTCTATCCTTCTCTCTTCCGTCTTCTTCTCTTCTTCTCTTCCTTGCTTCATGATCTCATGTGTAAGAAGAGACCCACAGGCTCATCAAGCTTCAATGTTTTCAAATTTTTTGCTTCAACGATGGCCATCCTCTTACCATCCCAAGACTCTGGGAGAGAGTATGGAAGCTTCCTCACTAGCTTATCTTCAGGAATTACTTCACCGAATCCTTTAAGGCCGTTGACGATGATTGAAAACCGATCAAACATCTTTGAGACACTTTCATCGGGGTCCATATTAAAATTCTCATAGCTCAAATTTAGCAACCCAATCTTTGTCTCTTTTACATCGCTAGTGCCTTCATAAGTCGTCTCCAAAGTGTCCCACACTTCTTTCGCGCTTTCGATAGATGAAACCTTTGAGTAGATATCCGGACCAAGTGCACAAAATATGATATGTAGAGCTTTATCGTTGACTTACATCTTTCGTCTATCTTCCTCGATCATCTCTGACTTTACTTTCGGAACTAGTCTTCCTTCATCGGTTCTTTTAACCGGAATGTAGGGACCTTCTTCCACTACATCCCAAACCATGTAATCCGTTGACTTGATGAAGAGACGCACCTGATTCTTCCAATATGGGTAGTTGTCCCCATTGAAGAAGGGTGGTTTAGAGAATGATTGTGACTCATAAAGGTTGGAGGTTGAAGTAGATGCCATGGCTTGTCTTTGGAATAGATCACACTCTCCAAGGAACTCCTCTTGTGGTTGTTAATTGTAACCCCCTTAGCCCGGCCTAGACGGTTGACCCGAACTACAAAGATTACACGGGGAAAACCAAAGTCAACCCGAAAGTCAACCTTGATTAACGACCTTTTTTTTTTCTTTTTATTCTTATCTAGATGCACATTAACCTTAAGCATACCCTTGATAAAAGCATACTTGGAAAGCACAGCGATCGGAAAACAATAAGGGACTCAATTGCACAACATACAAAGTTAGGGACCAATTTGTAAATTCTGAAAAGATGAAGGACTCAGCCGATTTTTAAATTACCAATATCAAATTAATCATATTACATGCTTCCCTGTCAAATTTCACCTCAAACGGACATCTCAAACTCAAGCAATTGCATATACAAAATTCATGACCAAAACGTAAAGCTTGCAAACCTTAAACCATTCAAATCAGTGCCCAACGGTCTAGTGTTTCGGAATGGGGGTTGACCGTTCCGAAACGCGGGTTTGTTTCGAGACCAGTATCGAAACAGGGCTTGGCAGTGGCCAATTCGTTTCGGAACGGCCTCTACCCGTTTCGAAACACGAAGGCCATTACAGGCCCCCGTTTCGAAACGCGGGTGCCCGTTCCGATACGGATTGCCCAGAATGTGCAGATTTTGCTGGTTTAACATACAATTAACCACTCAAACACATCCCTAAGACCTCCTAAACATGCCAACAAGTCATCATACATATAAAGGTACACATTTGCATCATCAAAACTCATTCATGGCATCAATTAGGAAAAACCACAAGTCTATAGACATGCATCCTAATATTGGAAACCAAGCAATCATCAAATCATCAAAGCAAACACCAAATGGCCATTTACATGTCCAAAACATCATAGGCATCATGCCAAACTTAGGGAGTCCAAAACATCTCCCAACAACACAACCTAGGTTCCCATTGCCAAATACCAAAAGCTAATAATGTTGTAAAAATAGTCACCATACATGAGCTTAGCCTTCCCTTGGATTCTTAGCCTCCTTGCTGCCCTTGAAGCACTTCAATTCTCTGCATTATTGGTTCAAGAAAGAGAGCGTAAGCACAATTGCTTAGTGAGGCATGCTCTAAAGAAACAACACAATAATGCATTTTATAAAACACCTTTCACAAGGCCTTTTCAACACATAACATCAATTCTCATGCAACAATGCATATACAACAAACATCTCATGCTTAGATAACATCAACATGTCATATTGGCTTCCAAGTGATAACAATAACCATTTTCAACATAAAACACAATCGGATACGCGGATTACAAGCATTGTCCCATACGCTTCATACACACTACCAAACACACAAGGTGGAGTTTACCGGTACAATCACAACCCCTCAACACCCGTGATGGAGTTTAACGGTACAATCACAACCCCTCCACATCACTCATTGGTAGTTGTATAACATCACTAACGAGAACACGGGACACTCAACACAAGATCCACACATGGACTTTTAACCACCATTGTGATCTTAAACATCTCGTTAGTGTACTTGGATGGAGTTTACGGTACAATTACAACCCCTCAACATCCAAGGCGAATTTATTCACGGTGCACCCAATCCTATAGTCGGCTAACTATATCCGATTCAAGTACTTTAAAACCACACATCACTTGCCAATATACATCACTTATCATCAATAATCCACTGTTTTAAAGCATTAACCAAAGCCATTAAACCGTCATGCATCACCATGCATCAAACCACAATTATCAATATCAAACCAAGGATCTCTTACCTTGAGCATCCTTCAACACATGGCTTTCAAAACCAACATTAATCATGCTAAAACATGCTTTCAAAATAGAATTTAAACATGCAAATTAAACACATTGCATCGAACCATTTCATGGTTCATTCAAGAGAAAGAGTTTTCCCGAAAACTTACTCTTGAGCTTAGTTAAGTTGATTAGACTTAAACTAAGCTCCCAAACCTTCAAACATTCAATACAAAGCTAAAGATCCAACTCCACTCACCAATTACGTTTCGCAAGCTTGCCGAAACACCGATCAAGCCTCCGGATCAACAGCTCAAGGATCCGAAGATGCCTCCCATGTTTTAAACACATCAAAGCAGAGGATTAATGCATCATCATGCATTAAAATCTTCAGCCATTACACCTAAACTCGCTGCTCTCACCAAATCTAACATTTCGGCTACCAAACACAACTGAAATCACTTCCAAACTCTTCCACAACATTACCCAGCCAAGATCCATCACTTCTAAACATTCTTAAACATCAATTAACATCCAAAAAGATCCTAAACTCGTCCTTATAGCCCCAGCTATAACAGAACACCAAGATCACCCCAAAAACCACCATTTTCACAAGTAAAAACTTAGGAAAATCAACCTATTCGGGATTGCATTGATTAAACCTCAATTACACATCATTAAACATCCAAAATACATTAAAAAGCCATCTCAAAACAGAGCCCAAACAATCACCACGAATTTCTTTAAGATTTAATCCAAATCTTGAGTTTTAAGCCAAAAATCAAGATCACCACATTAAAACATTTAATAAAACTTAATTTAAGGATTGAAAACTTGGGAATTTCAGTAAAGAACTGAGTATTTAGAGGAGAAGGACATCCTTACCTCTAAATGTAGATTTCTCCTTGTTTAGAGCCAAAATCCTTGAAAATCCAATAAGCAAATGAAGAGGATTTGATGTAGAAAGGATTAGGAATCATTAGATGTTTGAAACCTCATCATTTAGTGTGAAAATCAAAAGAAATGTTGCTGTGGAAATGTGTTTGGCTGAGGGAATTTTGAGAGAAAATGAGATGAGAAAGTTTTAGCAAAAGTTAGTTATGAAAACTGAAATATGATTTCCCTCTTTTCTTTTAATTAATTAAACATTAAATGAGTCATTAAAATTAAGAAAAATCTGGAGAAATCCCTCCTTGGGTAAATTAGCTCCTTAAAGATTCAAAGTTTCAATCCTTACAAAACAGTCACCATTGAACTTTTCAAAAATTACATTTTAGTCACTATTTCGAAATGTCACACTTCCAAACCTTATTTTGTAAAATTGATTTCACCACTCTCTTATATATATTAAAAGAGGATTTTTAGATATTTTTCCATATTTTTAATGCATCCCGAACTAGGCTTTCCCTAAAACCACCTTTTATATTCGAACTGAAAATTAGACCGGTCCGGTTCAGACCCTAAACTTCCAAGCCCAAAATTGGGGTGTTACAACTCTCCCCCCTTTAATAAATTTTGTCCTCGAAATTTACCTGGAGGAAAAAGGTATGGAAACTGCTTTCTCCATGTCATCCCTCCTTTCCCACGTGGCTTCCTCAGCACCACGATGCTTCCACAACACCTTTACCAACTCAATGGTCTTGCCCCGAAGTACTTTATTGTCCGAATCCAGAATTTCCACCGGCTCCTCATCATAGGTCAAGTCTGGATTCAACTCCACTTCCTCCACAGGCATAACATGCGAAGGATCCAATCTATACCTCCGAAGCATAGAGACATGAAACACATCATGAATCTTTTCCAACTCTTGCGGTAACCTCAACTTATACGCAACAGGACCCACACGCTCAATCACCTCATAGGGTCCAATGTACCTAGGGCTCAACTTACCCTTTCGACCGAACCTCATCACCTTTTTCCAAGGCGAAACTTTCAAAAACACACGGTCACCTACCGCATACTCAATCTCCTTACGCTTCAAATCCGCATAAGACTTCTGTCGATCAGAAGCTGCCTTCAAGCGCTCACAAATGAGCTTCACCTTCTCGGTGGTTCCTTTCAACAAAGCTGGCATTGAAACCAACTTTTGACCCGTTTCAGCCCAACAAAGAGGAGTCCTACACTTCCTCCCGTACAAGGCTTCATAGGGTGCCATTTGAATACTTGCCTGGTAGCTATTGTTATAAGCAAACTCCACCAACGGCAAATGCTTCTCCCAAGAGCCTTGAAACTCAATCACACAGCACCTCAACATATCCTCCAGCACTTGGATAACACGCTCAGACTGTCCATCCGACTGTGGATGATAAGAAGTACTGAAATTCAGCCGTGTACCCAAAGCCTGATGTAAACACTCCCAGAAACGTGATGTAAACCTCGGATCTCTATCCGACACGATCGACTTTAGCACACCATGCAGCCGCACAATCTCAGCAATGTACAGCTCTGCAAGCTTGTCCAAGGTATACGTAGTATGCACAGGCAAGAAATGCGCACACTTCGCCAGGCGATCCACAATCACCCACACCGAATTCTTCTTCGATGGCGACAAAGGTAAACTAGACACAAAGTCCATGGTAATCCTTTCCCACTTCCACTCAGGAATCCTCAACGGTTGCAACAACCCAGAAGGAAACTGATGCTCAGCCTTAACTCACTGACAAACCATGCACTTGCTCACAAACTCAGCAACATCTTTCTTTAATCCCACCCAGTAGTACTCATCTCTAAGATCACGATACATTTTAGTACTACCAGGGTGCATAGCAAAAGGACTACTATGAACTTCAGTCAGAATAACACGCCTCAACTCAGCATCATTGGGCACTACTATCCGACTCCCAAAACATAAAACTCCATCATCATTAAAGCAAAATTCCGATGGCCTATCCTCAACAATACCTTGAACATGTGGCACCAAGGAATCATCCAACAGTGGCTTATCCTTTATCAACTGAACCAAGGATGGTTTCACTTGCAACTCAGCCACAAGACCACCGTCACACGAAATGCTCAAACTGGAAAACATAGCCCTCAACTCCACTGCTACCTTCCTACTCAAGGCATCCGCTACAACATTAGCTTTTCCCGAATGATACTCGATCGTCAGATCATACTCTTTAAGCAACTTCACCCAACGTCGTTGCCTAAGATTCAACTCTTTCTGAGACATCAGATACTTCAAACTTTTATGATTCGTGTACACCGTACACTTCTCACCATACAGGTAATGTCTCCAAATTTTCAAAGCAAAAACCATCGCAGCTAACTCAATGTCATGCGTAGGATAATTGCGCTCATGCAACTTCAACTGGCGCGATGCATAAGCCACTACCTTACCCTCTTGCATCAACACACAACCCAAACCAACGTAGGATGCGTCACTATACATCACAAACTCTTTCCCTGATTCAGGTTGAACCAAGATAGGAGCTTGCGTCAAAGCTGCCTTCAGCTTCTCAAAAGCCTGCTGTCTCGCTTCCGTCCATTCAAACTTAACATCCTTCTGCAACAACTTCGTCAAAGGTGCAGCAATCTTTGAAAATCCATCCACGAACCTCCGGTAGTATCCCGCCAAGCCAAGGAAACTACGGACTTCACGAACAGACTTAGGAGGCTTCCAATTCATCACCGCTTCAATCTTCTAAGGATCAACACGAATCCCCTCAGCAGAAACCACATGACCAAGGAACACAACTTCCCTGAGCCAAAACTCACACTTGCTTAACTTAGCATAAAGTTGATTTTCCAACAAAGCCTGCAACACAATCCTCAAATGCCCCTCATGCTCCTCCTCAGTACGAGAGTACACGAGGATATCATCAATGAACACCACCACAAATTTGTCCAAGTACTCATAGAACACTCTATTCACCATGTCCATAAAAGCTGCAGGAGCATTCGTCAAACCAAACGGCATCACAAGGAACTCATAATGCCCATACCTCGTCCTGAAGGCTGTCTTTGGCACATCCACATCTTTCACCTTGAGCTGGTAATACCATGACCTTAAGTTAATCTTAGAGAACACAGCCGCTCCCCGAAATTGATCAAAAAGATCATCAATCCTCGGCAATGGATACCGATTCTTGATAGTCAACTTGTTAAGCTGACGGTAATCAATGCACATTCTCATAGTGCCATCCTTTTTCTTCAAAAACAAGACTGGTGCACCCCAAGGTGACACACTCGGCCGAATGAAACCACGATCAAGCAACTCCTGAAGTTGCGTCTTCAGCTCTTTTAACTCCTTAGGTGCCATTCGATAAGGAGTAATGGAAACTGGAGTTGTATTTTCATACAGCTCAATCCCAAACTCCACCTCTCGGTTAGGAGACAATCCAGGCAACTCCTCCGAAAACACACCAGGAAACTCTCGCACAGTCCTGATGTCTTGCACTCGCAACTCCTTAGAGCTAGGATTCATCACAAAGGCTAGGTAGGCTTCACAACCTTGCCTCAGCATCCGGCTCGCCTCCAATATAGACACCACATTGGCAAGAAACTTCACATTCTCACCCACCACCACTACCTCATAATCATCCGCAAGCTTCAGCGAAACTCGCTTGTTCTCAAAATCCACCAGAACTCGATGTTCAACAAGCCAATCCATACCAAGGATTACATCAAAACCATAGAAAGGCAATTCCATAAGATCAACATGAAAAACATGGTTTTGCACAACCAAGGGACACCTTCTATACAACTTCCGTGTCACAACGATCTCACCAAAAGAACTAGTTACACGCATACCAACATCCAAAGACTCAACAGGCAAACCAAGTAATTGAGCATGTTCACGCAATATGTATGAGTGTGTAGATCCAGAATCAATCAAGGAAAGTAATGACAAGGATTGCAAAGTGAAGGTACCTGCGATCACATCAGTGTCATTTCTCTAAACTTCCAAGCCCAAAATTGGGGTGTTACATTAATCCTTCAAAGAGTTATACTTTATGGTTTATAGAATAAAACCTAATTTTTTACCATATTACTCTAAAAACTGAACCTTAACCTCTAAACCTTAAATTCTAATCCTAAACCCAAAATTCTAACCATTATCCCTAAATTATAAATCCTACACATAAACCCCTAAACCCTACACCTTAAACTAAGCCCCTAAACCCTAAAACTAAGGCATTTGCGAAAACTTTTAGTTTCCATGGCTAGTGTATTATGTATAAGATAATAATCCAATATAATTATGTTTACTGGAAGGATAATTATTTGATATTGTCGAGTGGATCGTAGAATCGATTTAAGCCAAAAGGGGGTGAATTGGATTTTTAGAAATTTTGGTGGTGGAGTGGGAAATAAAAATTTGCTAGACAAGGGATTTAGAGTGGTTCAAGTTCCAATTGAACTCTACATCCACTACCTTAGCTTCACTAAGGATTTTCCAACAACTCCACTAGTTGATCTTCCCCTTTTCTAGGCTTAGGAGGAAACCTTTACAAAATGATCAATTTTTCTACCCAAAAATTGACCCAATCCTCACTCAAAGATTACAAAGAAGTTTAAGGCTAATAGCTAGTATCTCTCAATACAAATGTATCCCTTTTTACAAGCACTCAACCCAATTGAACAAATAAGATTAGAAATACAAAGTTCTACAATTGGGGTTTACAAGAAAATATGGGATTTTAGTACAAGAGCTTGAATTTGGTGTTTGGATGTTTCTCTTAGGATCAATAGTTGTTGCTGATGCTTTTAGAATTCCCTTTTATACCTTCTCATTGAATTCTAGTCGTTGGGGTTGTTGCCTTCATTATTATAGCCGTTGGGATGTTATCTTCCCACAATAAAAGCAGTGTGCAACTACCCGTTCCGATACGCCCGACCATGTTTCGAAACATACCAAAATAGAAATAGCCGTTAGGGTGTAATTAATAGGCCGTACCCACGATTGTTTCGATACGCTAAGAGCATGTTCCGAAACATGCTGAAGTTCGTTTCGAAACAATTTGCCACTGTCAAAACCTGTATCGAAACGTCTTAGAAGCGTTTCGATATGCTTTAACTGTCTCTTAAAAATTAGTTATAAAAGTTCAACGGTCATATTTTGAAACCAAGTTTGAAATTCGTTTCGAAACGTTTGAGGTCGTTTCGATACTGCCGTATCGAAACGATTTAAACCATTCCATTGTTCTTCATCCGTTTCGAAACACAAAGACTTGTTTCGATACACCCGTATCGAAACAAGAAAGCTAGTTCCGAAACAGAGGTTAACAGTTTCAAAACGTTCCGAAACGCGTAAAGGCCGTCTCGAAATGGTGACTCGAAAATCACTGTTTTGACTTAGTAAACACTTAGAAAAATTTGAGTAAGCTTAAGTTTTCACTTGGACATTTTTCTTTAAACGCATAGGGAGGTTTTGAGGACTTAAAAATTTATTTTCTCTTTTTCAATTTAGTCCTTAAATCCTTTGTTATATCAAAATCAATCCATTAGTTTTACAGATACACTGGCGGTGAAAACTAAAAGTTTCTACAAGAGCCTTAGTTTTAGGATTTAGGGACTCAATTTAGGGTGTATGGTTTATGTGTTTATGTTTAATACTTTAGAATTTAGTGATTGTGAATAAAATTTAGGGTTTGTGGTTATAATTTAGACCTTATATGTTAAAACCTAAATCATTAACATATTACTCTAAAACCTAAACCCTAACCTATAAACCCCAAATCCTAACCCTAAATTCTAAATTTTAGCCAATACACTTAAATTCTAAATCCATACACCTAAACCCCGAAACCCTACACCATAAACTAAGTATCTAAATCCTAAAACGAAGGCGCTTGTGAAAATTAAAAATTTCCACCGTCAGTGTATTGAATATAAACCCTTACCGAAATTTATGACACTCATTTTGTGATATTTAAGAAAGTAGTTATATTTTTAAACAAAATAAAGAACTATTAAAAGTTTTTATTTGTGTATACAACAACCGACCTTAACTTAGATGGTAGAGCGGAGGACTGTAGTGGGTCGTTCCAGAAGTCATCCCGCAGGTCAGAATTTTTGTTTCTTTTATTTTTCCCCTAAATTCGCTTATAAAAAATCTTTTACCTCCAATTTTGAAAAAAGGACTTACTAAATAAACGAAAGGCATTTAATTATGGGTTAACTACTGGAATTGTCACTTATGTTTACCCCTAGTACAGAATTGGTCACCGATTTTCAAAAACGACTAGTAAGGTCACTTACGTATTCGATCTGTAAACTTTTGGTCACTAAGACGTTTGTTACCGTTAAACTTAAACGGGAGGTCGACCTGGCACAATAAAAAAATAATAAATTACCTAGATAGTCCCTAAACTATTACTTTACTTCTATTTTGACTACCGAAATAAAAACAATTTGTATAATTTCACATTTCATCCTTCATATTTACAAATTTTCTATTTCTTCCCCTCCACTATCTTTCATATTCTTCTCTATTGGTGTGGTTTGAAAATGAATGATGCCTTTGTGAGTGGAAAGTGTTTTTTTCTTCTTGTTTTGGTTCAAATGATTGAATTTCTTCTTGTCTTCTCCATCGGTGTCGACCAAACTTCCCTGCTCTTTGCTTTTTTGTGATTGTAGTTAAGGCATCCAAAGCAGTTGCCATCATATCAGAGCTTAGAACGGGTATAGGTTCCTCAGCTGTTGAACTAGCACGAGGTGGCATATTAGGTATTCTAGAGTTTGGACAAACCCTGGGGCATTAGCAATGCCGGTACCTCAAAGTTGGAGGTAGTTTTGGGGACATCAATACCAGAAGATACAGCTGCACCCTCATCATCTTTGATTGGGGTTAGAGGAACAAGAGAGATTTGTCTATCATCATAGTGTTCAACTTCTATATTCGGAGAAACATGACTGCAAAAAATGAAATGATTGGAATTCGGTCAAATAAAGACAAAAAGGAAATATTAAAGAATTCAGAAGAATGAAACATACTTCGATGGAATAGCAGTGAGGCGAGGATAAACTGCTTCAAGCATTCTCTTTTCTCGCAGTTTCTAAAACTCCACTTCCTTGCTCTCTTCACCGGCTACAACGTGCCAGTTAAAATTCTGGGCAAACTGTTTAAATGCGACAGAAAGCAAAAAGTTCAATTTAAGACAATGCCCAAAATTAATCCATTTTACTAGGTCAATAATTATTAAATCATATGATTGTGAACAAAGATAAACTTCATGGCATGAATTCCAAGTAAATATAAGCTCAATACAACAGACATAGAAATTCTAGTCATGCAAACAATTCATCAGATCTCAACTGAAAGCAACATAACGAATTGACAGTTTCCAGGTAAATACAAGCTCAAAACTCAAAAAAATTCTGCTTAGCACTGAAACATGTAACTTGCATTGTAAATTTTTATGAAAGGATTATTCAGATAAACGATGTTATATACCTGAAAAACAAACAACTATACCAGACATCCAAACAACCTATCATAGTTCATGTTTCTGTCAATTGGTTACCATAAAGTAAATTATGTTATCCTTGTCAAATTTTTATCATCCTTCTTAATTACTTTCCTAGTCAGGTACATGATCCATAGAAGAATAAAATTTATGGGGCGTCTGCCACAAGAAACGCAACGTGAAAGGCAAAGTAAAAATTCACCAAGGCATCATTCATTTTCAAAACCCACAAATGGAGAAGAATATGGAAGATGGTGGAGGGGAAGAAATAAAAAATTTGTAAATATGAAGGATTAAATGTGAAATTATACAAATTATTTTTATTTCGGTGGTCAAAGTAGAAGTGAAGTAATAATTTAGGGACTATCTAAGTAATTTATCATTTTTTATTGTGCCAGATTAGCCTCCCATTTAAGTTTAACGACAACAAACGTCTCAGTGACCAAAAGTTTACAGATCGAAAAAGTAAGTGACATTACTGGTCGTTTTTGAAAACCGATGACCAACTCTGTACTGGGTGAAACATAAGTGATCATTCCAGTAGTTAACCCTTTAATTATATATAGGAACATAAGTACACCCTAACTCTGGTGTTCAGAAAGTACAATAATAATTCTGGTACATATATTTATAAAGTACAATGGTAGATTACTGCTTTAAGAAATGGTAAATTCGTCCAAATATTCCCTTTAAGGGAATTATCTGGAAAAATACCCCCTATGGGGAATATTTGGAAAAATACCCCCCATTTGGAACACGTCAGGAAAAATCGCATCCTACAAGGCACGAGTTCTAAAATCACGTTGTACACAGAGCGACTTTAGTCCGATGTGGATTATATTATCCGGTATTTATTTTTTTAAAAAAATAAATTGAAGTCGCATTCTGTAGGATGCGACTTCCACGAGAATTTCAAATGACTCGTCGCGAATTTATCGAGTAATATGTAGAAGTCGCATTATGCAGAACCCAACTTTTGCGTAAATCTACTGTTTATACAAATCTAGATATGGTTGTTTAGGGTTAATTTGCATGGTCTTGGAGGATAATATTTCATGATTTTAATGTTTTACCTCATAGTAGTGATGTTTCTCTTCAAAACGGTGTAAAAATCGACGTATATAAAGAATTGGAAACGATGTTTAAATCGCGTTCAAAACGCTACCTTGCCATGTTTCTTTGATTAAAGAAAATGGGAACATGGGTAGGTAGGATTGTTTAGGGTTAATTTTTATGGTCTTAGGGGATAATTTTTTATGATTTAATGTTTTACCTCATAGTAGTAATGTTTCTCTTCAAAACGGTGTAAAAATTGGCGTATATAAAACATCAGAAACGGTGTTAAAAACGCTATCTTGCCATGTTTCTTTGATTGAAGAAAATGGGAACATGGGTTGGTATAGTTGTTTATGGTTGATTTGCATGGGAATTTCACTTTTTTTTGCTATTTAACTTTGACGCCGTAGTACGAGAACACATGTTTACAATGGTGCAAAAATTGACGCGTAAAAGGCATCCTAAAGAGTGTAGAAATTGTGTTAAAAATGCTATCTTGGTATATTCCTTTGCATTAATAAAATGGAAACATGGGTGGTATTCATGTTTTAGTCGATTTTGTTGTTTTGCTGTATGTTCGTGGCTTTTTTGTTATATAACTTTCACGTGGTAGTACGAGAACACATGTTTAAAACCGTACGAGAACACATGTTATTTAGGATTAAAATATTAGAGTTACACATTATAATTAGTTGATTCGAGACTGGCTCTTAAAAGGACATTTTTTGATGTCGTGTCCAGGGTTCCTATAACTTCCACACAACTTAGGTTGGTCGGTCAGTTCTCGAGGAACCATATCCTCGGCACAATGAATCATAGTTGACTTCGGGCGACCTTTTTTGTTGCATTAAAGGAATTCATTTGGTCGAATCTTAGGTTCATTTTGAACCACATGAGGATGACGTTCATTTCCGATCGGAGGAAACTCAGATCAGTATACCTTGAAAACGTTTTCAAGTTTGTATACATGATCAATGAGTGTCATTGCGTCGAGATGAACATATGTACATGCAGCGAAGACATGAGCACACGAGTACTTGAATGTCTGAAAGACTCTGCAATCACATGTTCGCTCTTGTAGATTAACAACGTAGTTGTGGTGCATAATTCCTTCAAGTGGTCGTGAAAATTCAGTAATCGTAAACTTATGTTGGTGACGTGAGAAGCATGTGGCACCCATCATGTTTGCTTGCGCACGATATATCTGAAATTTTTATTGGAGATCTGGATGGAACCTGTGGCCACCTGCCATCCAGTTCATAGCTTGTTTTCCGAGGGTTGCAAAAAGGGTAGCCAGTCGATAATATGTTGCCTTCACAACTGATGTGATAGGTAAATGACGCGTTCCCTTTAGAGACGAATTGATCGCCTCAGCCAATTTCGTCGTCATGTGACCATACCTCCATCATAACATCGCAACCATTTCTCCCTCGAGATATCAAGAAGAAAGTCATATCCAAATTGATTTCTATCTCTCAACTCTTATAGCAGCTCATCAACCTGCTCTACTCGGTGTGCGTTGCCTATTCAATAAAAGACAAAATAATTAATGAGAATTAATAATAATTGGCAATTTAATTTATAATTTTGAGAGCGAAAGGCGTACCCATGCGAAGAACC
This sequence comes from Hibiscus tridactylites, assembly GCA_958450335.1. NCBI lineage: Eukaryota > Viridiplantae > Streptophyta > Magnoliopsida > Malvales > Malvaceae > Hibiscus > Hibiscus tridactylites. Next base: position 61,597,008 of record OY288278.1, on the reverse strand, counting down.
ATTATACGCTTATCATTGTTCTTATACATCTAATAGTAATTTGCAGCAATGTGCCGCAGACATTACCGATGATGAATATAGGGAGATTCCCAAGACTGTTCCAAATGTTGGATTGATCCCCAGATCCTTGCCCCTCTATCTGAAATAATACATATTCCTTCAAGTCTTGCCTGTAGTACTCTACGTAAGACATGGGTTCGCAGGTTGGTAAGGAAAAACATCAACGAAGGGATGTCTTTTTTTTCAACAATGGCGCACGTTACCAGAATGCATTTTTTGTTGTCGTCTTGTGCAACTACCACTAGTAAGATCTGGGTGTATCTGTCGTACAAGAATGTACTGTCAATCTGCAGCATCAGCTTCTAGTGGCAAAATGCTTTAACGCATTGCGAAAATGTCCAAAATAGGCAAAAAAATTTGCGCTCCCAGGGTACGACACGATTCCTTTCGTATCTTGGCATTGTCTCAAGTTCAACAACAGTTCCTAGGTTGTAGTTCTACATACAATTGAGCCACGTTCGCAACTTATTGTAGGATTCCTCCCACTACCCATATAGTTGTTGGATGGCACGTAATCTTGCATACCACACCATATCGTAGCTAACAATGTGCCTGTAACGATAAAGGATCGATGCTATACATACCGGCACATATACGCGTGGATTGGCTTTCACGAGTGGACGGATATGCTCAGAGAGCACGTGCACATCCAAGTTAGGATGGTCTTGATTCAAGCTTCCCACGGAGCATGTATGGGGTCCTTCATATTTTGTTATCCGCCAGAGGTTGTTCATTCTCTTCAAACGTGATACATAGACCCTCCATTTACATCCAGAATTCTTGTGGGGGCATTCAACAATATATTTTTCGCTTCAGTTTTATGCACGGTGGATGTAACTGAGTTGCATATGTTGTAATGTTTGATGGCAGCCTCCGCAAGTTTTTAGTCATAAAGACCACCCCAACATACAGTTCACCATTATTACGTTCGTTCAACTGGTCCAACTGAGAGTATTCTAGAAATTCTATAGCGTAGAATCCTTTCATATCCACTGTTGTGAAGTGGGATGGTGGATCGTAATACACTAATGTAGTGTGCGTTCCAGTAAAACTGCCCGGGGCAACAACGTCCATAGGTTCGTCCTCTGCAATATCCTTCGCAACATTGGGTTCATCATCCTCGGCATTCACGGGCTCGTCAAGGTCTTCTGGAAATAAACACATTTCGTCACCTTCGAGGTCGGGTTTCCCCAGTGGTTCCTCATCCCCTTCAAAATTGTATAATTCTGATTCATCAGCAGCATGTACCCTGTTAGGTTCTACAACCAAAACACGATCAGGAGCCTTGTGTCCAATATCTTTGTCGACATCAGCAGTGCATGAATGTCTCCCCATCGATGAGAAATCAACTGTGTTTAGCTCACTAGGGATATAAGTTGAATGACTTCCGGAAGAGAAGTCGTCAAACTGGGAAAACTCTTCATGGTAGGACGGTCCCATAGATGATGACGACCCTACACCCGGGATATAAGTTGAGTGTCCCTCGTATGAGAAATCATCTACGTTTGTGTTAGTGGGGATATATGTTGAGTGACATCCGGAAGAGAAGTGATCGAATGGGTTAAACTCTTCATGGTGGGACGCCCAGTAGATGATGACGGCCTTACACTGGCACTATATGGATTGTATGTTGAGTGATGGGTTGGCGGCATATTCAGGTCAATGTCGAACGTGGCTACAGAAGAATGCATTGGCCTCGAGCCAGAAGACGAGGAAGCTTGGTCATTGCTTGCACTTAGTAAGTTGAAGTCTTGTCGCAAACTCGATGTTGGACTATTAGCATTTGGGTCGAAGTCAAGATTTGCATGCATCCAATTTGGAACAACGGTTTGGAATCTGACGTTTTGTTCTGAAAATGTAACAAAGAGCTCTAGGGGTCATCCCATTGAATACTACGTATGTGTGTCGATCATCATTTGCACATCTTCTTCGTATTTGACATTGAATATTGTGAAATGAAGGGGATCTATCGATGAAGGTAGTCGATACCTCACTGATTGTAATTCCCTCCCGGAAGCATGTGGAATCTTCCTCTTTAGCGCTCGCTTCAGTCTTTCATATGTTACTCTGTTCGGAATCTGCAGCGTAACATTGTCGAGAGACTGGAATATGACACCGATTTCGGCATCAGGGATCATCTCACCATCGTAGTGAACTAGAGCATCAATTTTGTGGCATTGTTGAAAAAACGAAGCAATGTTTCTTCTTCGCAGACGAAATGCTTTGAACGTTAGGCAGAACCAAGTTTTTTGGTTGTAAAAAAAATTCCTCTTATTTAAGGAAATGGGAGGTGACGTGACGTGTGAGTAGAGACAAAGCATAACTCGCGTCGTATAAAAACGCGAGTTGTGCTATCTTTGTAGATACATGACGTGTCAGGAGAAATCGTGTCGTATAAAACGCGAGTTGTGCCAACTTTGCAGTATATGTACCGTGTCAGGGAAAATCGTATTTTATAAAAGGCGAGTTTTGCCAGCTTTCTGATACCTCTGATAACTCGCGTTTTATACAACTCGGCTTTGCAATATACGAAATGGGAGGTGACGTGACGTTTGAGCAGAGACAAAGCGTAACTCGAGTCGTATAAAACGCGAGTTGTGCCAACTTTGCAGATTCCTGACGTGTCAGGAGAAATCACGTTTTTGTAGAACGCGAGTTGTGCCAACTTCACAATATACGTATTGTGTCAAGGAAAATCGTGTTTTATAGGACGCGACTTCTTCAGTATATATATACACTGAGAAGGTTGTAATTTACTTTGTAAGGACTTCAATCGATATAATATGTCGAGACGAGAAACTATTACAGCTTTGGTATACTACAATGGTCAGATAATCGATGATGCATCTCTCACCGTCGTTTTTCAGTCCTCAAGTACTATATTGCTTCCGCTGCTATACAACTTATCGTATAAGAAGTTAATGAATGAAGTGAAGAAACATGTTCTGCATAGTCCTAGGCAAAAGATGGAATCGTTGAAGTACAGAATGCCGACGTCGTTAGAACCATTAATGTACTCATTATTCCACATTATGGACGACGCTGATGTGAAAATAATGGCGGAATCTCACCATCAGTTTTGTTCGGGGTGGGCCCTTGAGCTTGAGCTTTATGTAATGTTTTCTAATGATAGTGATGTTATCGGAGTCAGAAATAATATGTAAATTTTATTTATATTATTAATGTTCTACGAAGATTCGTTAAAACGCGCCAATTTTAGAACCATATACACGGCTTTGACAAATTATTTTGACATTGTTCTACCCTTTTTTAGTGAACCTGACATGGCAGGCAAAATCGCGGCCTGTGGAACGCGACTTCTTTGAATAATGTTTTAAATTGCATCCTGTAAAACACGATTTCTGTCTCAGCAAGAAAAATCGCGTCTTGTAAAACTACTCATACAAATACAAATTATGACGCGTTTTTCTGCTATTGTTTTCTTTCCTGGAACCTACTTCTACACTTCTTTCACTGAAAAAATCACAAGAGATGAATTGTTTGAGTTGATTTCAACACGAGTTAAGAAGTCTACAAGCTCCAAAATTTCTGCCTTGCGTGTTAAAGTTCCAGTGAATGAGCCCGGCCCAGAAGAACACTACATGCTAACACTATCCAATTAGAAAGATATATGCAAGATGTTTCGGGCATACAAATGTGCCAGGGGTACGAACATCGAGCTTAGTGTAAAGTTTGATGATGGCTCCAGATCATCAACATTACTTAAGCTTGAAGATGAGGACACGGTATCTACACGAAATTATAAGAGACGACAGGAGAATGAACAAAAAATTGAGGAACTAAACTTAACTTCTGACATAAGTACCGACTACGAGGGAAGCGAAAATGATTCGTTCTTGTAGATTTAAGTATGCTTAGTAATTTAATTCTTGTGTACTTCTTTCAATTAACAATCTTGTACTACTTTTCGTTAACATAATTATCACAAATATTATTTTCTACATCTTAACTAGTTCGATTTTCAAACAGTTAACAATCGCAAAATATGTAATTAACAAACACAGACGTGTTACATGTCAATTACATTGGAACAACTGCATGTATGAGGTCTGACGTATCTTGTTATCTGAACGTTGTTCAGCCTCTTTGTTCGTTATACATGAATCCTCCAGTTATAGTCGTTGCCCTTTTCGACACATTCTACGATATAGTTGTCCATAGTCGTTTTCTTCATTGTCGAACGAACTGATCGGCGTATGTTGTAGTTTTTAATTGCATCTTTTGTCATTTTCTTCGTGGTGAATATCATCCCAACTTTAGTTCACCGTCAGTATCGACATCAGCATCACATGAGTGAGTCCCAATAGATGGTAAATCATCTACGTTTGCAGCCATTACAATGAAAGTAAATGAAAGAGTGAGTTTTTGAGGAAGCGGGGGGTCTATTTATAGGGTGTAAATGAACCAATGTAAATGAACCGGTATTCTTTCAAATTATTGTTTTTATAGGAGACAAACATTGAAACACGTAAAATATTACATATAAATTACATATGTAAATTATATTGTTTTTCGTATGTTACAAACAATTGCACCCCTACATGCGATGGTCTTAACATAGCTACATGTGAGAGTCTTAACATAGCTACATGTGAGGGTCTTAACATAGCTTCAAAAACATCGGTGTTCTTCCACGACACATATGTCGCCAACACCGCTACATGCGAGGGTTTTAACATAGCTTCAAAAACACCAGAAATGGTAGAAACTTTGACCCGCATTATCAAATGTAATCGGCACCTGCCATTGGAGAAAACCCTAGACATGACACCTCAAGTTGCACCCGCCATGGTTTCGCGCTACCGATCACTTTCGTGGCACACCACCACGCGTTTCCGAATATTGTGATTTGATTGTCATTGATCCACCATGAGCCACTGCATGATCTTCTTGACTCAGCAAATGTACCCTTACACCCCCGCCATGTAATGCTACCATGGATAGGAACAACAGGAATTTCTAACGTGACAGGAACAACAACATTAGAGTATATATAGACTAAAATCGCGTCTTACAGAAAGCGACTTTTCCAGAATTCCAGACGTGTCTCAAGAAAGTCACTTCTTACAGAACGCGACTTTGCCAGGATTCCTAACGTGTCAAGAAAGTCGCATCATATAGAATGCGATTTTGCTAGATTTCCTAACGTGTCAGGAAAGTGGCGTCTTACAGAACGCGACTTTTGCGACTATAAATACGTTCCTGGACGAATGAAGCCCGTACCACTCAGTTGAAGAGAAATAACTGCATAGTAGTGCTTCAAGTTTTCGATTGTAACAACTACTACCAACAAATCACGTATCTAGAAAATTTATTCCCAAACTAATTTTCCCGAAATTGTGATTTTTTGTTATTTGTAGTTGCATATATATGTTGAGAAGATGTTAACTATTCGGTATTTTTGTTCACGAGAATCGACAACAACAAATCACAATATCAGAAAATTCGAGGTCTTTTTGAATGACATACAAGTGACAATATCCAATAGACCTCCAAGATTCAAGACAGGCATCGGGTGTAAGGCAAGATTCACGAGGACCGATCATTAGCATCACCTTCATGATGATCATCTCCATCAAAACAAGTTTTAGCTTCTTTAATAAATGTTGGTTGGTTGCAAATGCGATTTTATCATTTCAATTATAATGAAATACTCAAATCCTTTCAATTGTAAAAAATGAATATTCAAATCCGATTTAATTGTAAAAAGGAATATTCAAATACAATATTCAAATGCGTTTTTGAATATTGTGATTTATCGATCATCTTCAACAAACACAGACGATACACATATCGCACCACAACTGGTATCCTACCAAATTCATCTACTAATCATGTAAATTCATATACCCACAAATTATAATACAAGTGAAAATATTAACCAACGTTCGTAAAGGGGGTTATATGCGACTTTACCAGGATTCCTGACGTGTCTCAAGAAAGTCGCGTCTTACAGAACGCGACTTTGCCAGGATTCCCGATGTGTCAGGAAAGTCGCGTTCTATAAGACGCGAATTTGCCAAGATTCCTAACGTTTTAGGAAAGTTGCGTCTTACAGAACGTGACTTTTGCGACTATAAATACCTTCTCGGTCGATCGAAGCCCACACCACTCAGTCGAAGAGAAAAAACTGCACAATAGTGCTTGAAGTTTTCGATTGTAACTATTAATGCCAACTCACGTATTTGGAAAATTTATTACCAAACTAATTTTCCTGATATTGTGATTTGTCGATATTTGTAGTTGCATCTATATGTTGAGTAGATGTTAACTATTCGGTATTTTTGTTCACAATGATCGATAACAACAAATCACAATATCCGGAAATTTGAGGTCTTTTTTAATAGCGAGCAAGTGACAATATCCAATAAACCTCCGAGATTCAAGACAAGCACTGGGTCTTGATCTTTTGTTCGAGCCTAGGACCTCGTATGCAACCGGAGTCAAAGACCCAACCACCGAGCTTGAAAACATGCATTGAAAAAATTGTAATTTGTACCCCTAAACAAGTGGTAAATTGTAAATTATTGTTCTTAATAGAAAACATGCATTGATACACGTAAAATATTACATCCAAATTACATATGTAAATTATATTTGTACCCCTAAACGCGCGGTCAATTGTACCCCTAAACATACAGACTAAAATAATTTACATATGATTGATATAGACGAGAGGTGCAATAGTTTGTCCCATTTGTATGATGGATGAGAGATGTGTCGTTGCTGTAGATAAATGGCAGATGGGAGTTGTCAACAACGTTACATGCGCATGTCTTAACATAGCTTCGAAAATACCGACAATGGTAGCAGCTTTGACTCGCGCTATCAAATGTAACCGGCACCCCCAAAAAACTGTAACCCTGGACAAGACAAATAAAGTTCCAACTATTGTAAATTCGTGGTACCGATCATTTGCGTGGCACCCCACCATGCGTTTCCGGATATTGTGATTTGTTGATCATCTTCAACAAACTCATGGTACAAACATCGCATCACAACAATTGGTATCCAACAACAACTGCATATACCCAAAACTCACAATACAAGTGTGAGTTTGCCAGTAAGGTTCATAAGGGAGAGAGGGCATATATAACATGAAAATCGCGTCGTACAGAACACGACTTTGACAGACGTGTCAGGTAAATCACGCCTTATAGAACGCATCTTTACCTAGTGATGTGTCTGCAAAATTTATTCAAAAATTGATTTTTTGGATATTGTGATTTGTTGTTATTTGTAGTTGCATATCTATGTTCATTAGATGTTAACTATTTCGTACTTTTGTTCACGACGATCGAATAAAATATAAACTAATTAAAGAATAAAAAATGCAAATTTAAAAACATATAGTAATTAATTATACAAACCCAAATAAAATACAAATCATGATTAAACTAAAATATATACTAATTAAAAAATATAAAGTTCAATATTTTCAAATAAAATAAACAACCAAAAAAACTAATGGCGCCTATGTCCACCGGTACCACAAGACGGTGCACGACGATGTCGCTCCAGATTGCGTCGGGGTAGAGCGTCGTCACCATCACCACCACCATCATCATCATCATCGTCACCATCCCTGATTCCAACAGCTGCAGTACCGCTCGTTCTACCGGGCCCACTTAGGTAGAAAATTGATTGTGGTGGCGTTTGTTGGAAAATCCTGGTTCCAAATGCGGCTGACATCGGGGGGAACGACATGAAGAGCACGTAGGGCATATAGCATGCAGGATAGCTAGAGGCATCACTCATCATCGCCGAAAGTTGAGCAAAGTGGTCTAACATAGAAGAAGGCGTTAAATAACCTTGACTTGGACTTTGAGTCAACTGTGGCCGCATTGGTGGTGGGGTAGCATCTAATGGTGGCGGTGGCGGTGCTGCGGAGGAAGGACCGCCACCGAAGGTGTTCCGTGCTCCCCTCCCCCTCGAACGCTGAGACTGTAGGCGGTTGTGTTGCTCATGTCGATACACGACCGCTGCCTCCTCTAGAGTCAGAATAGACGGCTTCCCATTCGCCCTAAACCACTCGTCCTAATCATTGTTCACCATTGTATCAAATATACAATACTCAGTCCGGGGTTGCCAACGCTGATTTAGCGTGTCCCTTCAGTGAGTGATATAAGGCTGGTGGTGCACCAACCAATCTACCTATAGGACAATCAAACAATTGATTTATTTTTTTTAGATATGAATTACGTTCGAATTAGTAAATGAATACGGTAAGTATATAAATATTTATTACCTCGAGCTTCCCTTGTCGAGTGAGTTTGTGCAACTCATCCAAATTTGGAGGCTCGGTTGGGATACGTTGGAAACAACCAAATTGCCGTAGGACACAGTCAGTCGGATGCCACTCAACTGTGGTATAACAGATGAGTGGTACAGAGCCTGTCCAAACAAGCTTCGTCTCGGCTAAAAATATCGGGATGCAATGCTGCAAGTCCGTATGAGAGTACGACAGCCATAAAAATTGTAGAATATATAAAGCTTATATTTAAAAAAGGAATTATGTATAGTTAAATATAAAATTCCAGCTTCGAATAAATACACCAAAGTGTTATATGATCTTTTGAAAAATTCTCAAATCTTGTCTGATAACCGCCAGGCCCTTCGCAACACCAACATGAGTTAAAGGAGCGGTCCACCTACAAAATAAGAAGATAATTTTAATTAATTATAATAATACGTCTATTAAAAAAATAACAACTCTTTCTTTACCTCCGGGCTAGCGAAAAAACATATGGAGTAGGCTGCAAAAGCTTAGGGCGTAAAAACGGCATTCTCCATCATGCCCAGGACTGGAGCAACACCAAATAATCTCTGATTTGGCACTTTTTAGGATCAGTGTTCTTGCATAACTCCCTAAACAGAGTGGCCAAAATTGCGGATCCCTAGCTTAGTTTACCGGCATCTTGAAAATTCTGCAAATGACGCAACCATATCGTGTGAACGTTGTCCCGAATTTTGTTAGGCATCAATACCCCGTTGATCAACTGTAAAATATAAGCGCGAGCATATACCTACAATTCGAAAATATATATTACCATATGTTAAAAAAATTATTATTTCAATAATATTCACTAAAAAGTTTTTTTTACCTTCTTCACTCGCGTCAACGAGTACATTATCAGAATTATTCCGCAGCCACACTAGTTGTATTTTTTCGCCATAAAAACGCTCCAGCGCAGCCCCTAACCCACTCAAACATAGGTCCAACTAAGCATCAGAACCGGGTCCACTGATAGCCTCTTCATCAATAGGCAAACCTAGGATATAGGACACATCCTCTAGGGTAATCATCACTTCGCCGCAAGGAAGGTGAAATGTGTGTGTCTCCGGCCTCCACATCTCCAAGAGAGCGTTTACCAAATTAACGTCTATTTTTGCACCTCCAACAATTTTAGATGCTTGCAAAAACCAGGCTTGCTCTAAGTACGGTTCTATCAAAAGGTCCGGTAATGTCGTCATCCGGTTGTAAGAAACCTCCAAATGTAGTTTCATATTCTAAAAAAATAAACGCATATGTAAAAAATTAAACTATATAAAAAATATCAAAAATATGTATATACTATTAACAATATATAGTAAAATAATAATAATAAACGAGATAAAACTTACATGTCTTTGATGATAATCGAGTACGTGCTTGTGATTCAACCTTATCAATCCCGACATTATATCAATCACGAGAAATCAACTCAGAAAGAAGATTTGAGAGAGAGATAATTTTTTTGTGTGGGGTAGGAGGAGGGTTGTGGACCAATTTATAGTGTAAATCGCGTCGGTTGGGGTGCGATTACTGAATGAAAATCGCGTCCTCTAAAACGCGATCAGAAATCACGTCTTACACGGCGCGACTTTTTTTATAATCATATCGCGGTAATTAAATTTTTAACCGTTCCAATTTATTAACGCAGAAATCGCGGCTCACACAACGTGACTTCACCTTATCGCGACGAGTCGTTTGAAATTCTCGTGGACAGAACGCGACTTCAATTTATTTTAAAAAATAAATACCGAATAATATAATCCACATCGGACTGAAGTTGCTCCGTGTATAACGCGATTTTGGAACTTGCGCCTTGCAGGAAACGATTTGGCCCGACGTGTACCAAATGGGGATATTTTTCCAAATATTCTCCTAAAAGATTATTTTTCCAGATAATTCCCCAAAAGGGAATATTTGGGCAAATTACCCTTAAATAATTAAGAGTTGCTGTTATATGAAGTAAATGAAATGGTGAAAAGAAAGAAAAAAGAGTAAATATGAAATGAAGCAATAATATTTTGAGTAGACTTGGGTTGGGTTGCCACTGCTGAGAGACCATTATGTTGACAGACAAAGGCGGAATTTAACCCCACTGCAATACGCATACTGGTACGAACGTTGGATATGAATATATAGATATAGCTTGAGTGACTACTGACTAGGAGTGGAACTTAATAAAATGCCTTTTACATATCTACAATGCTATATTCTTGTAAATTCATGATGGCATTACACAGTCTGAATACGTATGGGTTTTTGAAGGAGAAGGACTCGGTTTGCTGGCAGACGGCAGTGAAACTGCACTAGATTGGTGTTTATTTATAACTCAGTGTTGTTTGATTGAGAACAAATTTGAGTTTGAAAGGTTTCATGCCATGGGTTTGTGGTGAAGATGGTTTCTCTTGCAATTATTTCAACATTTTGCAGATTTGCTAGGACTAAGGAGTGTTGTTTTTCACAAAGGATGTTGAACTCATGCCTGCCATACATACATACATACATACATACATACATACATACATACATACATACATACATACATACATACATACATACATACATACATACATACATACATACATACATACATACATACATACATACATACATACATACATACATACATACATACATACATACATACATACATACATACAAAGAAAATGAAATGGTGTTCGAATTTATGATATGAATTTTATTTTGACTAATCTAAAAAGTTCGTAATGCGTTTATTAGGCGAGGAAGTAAAATTAAGAGAGAAGAGGATCTGTGATGATTGATGAATGTGAAAAGAATGTAAGTAGCATTGGATTTGGATGTTGAATTGGTTTAAGAAATCTAAATTACTTTTTTTACTGTGCAAGTTTCATATGTAATCAAATAATTAATTTTATAAATAGAATAGAATATAAGCCGTTTAGATTAAACCTTGTTGCTCATCCCCTTGTGTCCTGGTGGCAAAGGTAGATATTTATTATCCCTTGGGACCCGGGATCGAGCACCAGTAATGCATGCTGTGTGTGCCATCTTTGAAAAGACTAAGAAAGTTGAACAGATGCTACCCTTGCATCGCACCAGCATATTCAAAAAAAAAAAAAAAGATTAAACCTTGTTAAACCACGGTTGTTAAAAAAATAATTATAAAAAAAAGTAAAAAAAAAATATTCTAAGGGCCACGCCACTATTAGTCAAAGAGTCAATTTTTTTTTTGATCCAAAGGTATAGTTTCATTAAATAAAGCCAAAGATACAGGGAGGCAAGGGGAAAGATGTTCCCTAGTAAGTCAGGACCTGAAGGTCCGTAGCAAATTTGGTTAGCTCGTCGGCACCCTGATTACAAGATCTATTAACAAAAGAAAAAGAGCAAGCTTGAAAAGTTTCCGCTTTACGTCTAATGTCTTCTTCAACTGCCGAGGAGACCTATTCTGACAGCGATCCTGATCGGAGCCTGTTGATGATTGTTTGACAATCAGCCTCGATGATGATCTGAGAGAATCCCTTCAAGGAAGCGAGGGATAATCCAAGTCTAATGGCCATCGCTTCTGCTACTGCCGCAGAAGGGGCAAACATGGGCTCCGAGACACCGTGGACAAAACTTCCAGAGAAATCTGGGGCAATGGTTGTCGCAATGGCTTTCCCAGTGGTGCGATCGAAGGTGGCATCACAGTTGATCTTGATGGTTCCCGGTGGAGGGGGGTCCAAATCGCCGATTCCTTAGCTTTTGAGGAATCATCGTTCGAGCGTGTTTGAATTTCTTGGGAGAATTCCTGAAATGCACCGTCCACTCGTAACCACATTTTCCAAGGGAGATCCTTCCTGTTCTCGAACACAAAGGCATTCCTTGATTTTCATATAGTCCAAAGCAGAAAAGTAATAAGAGCACAACCTTCGAAATTGCCCAGTTTTCAGATGTCGTTTATTTTGAGCCACCACCGTGAAAAATCAAGGAAACCCGAAGTGGATGGAGAATAGTTAAAACCTGAAGTTTATATACTGCTTGTGCGAAAGAGCAGAAAAAAAGAAAGTGTTTAATGGATTCCGTTTCCGTTCCACATCTCGGACAACAACTAAAATCTTTGAAGCTGTCATGGTTAAGTTTAATAAAAATAAATCCGGGAGCCATATTTTTCTCTCAAAAGTTTAAGACCTTATACATTATTAAACAGGCGAATATGGTAGCGCGTTGGTTCAGAGGCTGAAAGACCTTTAGCTCAGGATTGTGGTGTGACGGTGTTCCATGTCCCTCGACAGGTGAATATGATTGTAGATAAATTGGCAGGCTTGTCTCGCGGTCTCCTTTTAGGCGAGTTTCTTCATACTTCCCTACCTCAGGAGGTGGAGTCGCTCTTGTTTATTGATCAGACTTGATTATGTTGATTTCTTGCTGTGTGTAAGCTTTTTCTGTTCAAAAAGTTTTTTTTATCTATTCTAATGTGTACTTTTTTAATTAAATTTAGAGTAAATTTTTAAGGAGATATATTATGATGACCTTCTCTTTAATAATAAAATATAGAATTGTATAACGCAATCAATACATCTGCACAACTTTCAAGTTAAATCAAACTTAAGTGCTAAGGACGGAGGACCTAAATATTTTTTTTAGCAACGACAATTGAAATTTATTAAAAACAATAAAAGATAACAATAAAGGATATCATAAATATAATACATTAAAAAAGAATAAGACTAAAGCCCATTAAAAATTCGTACAAAAATAAAATATAAAATTTAAAGTTGTAAAGAAAAAATAACCTTCTCTTGAGATTCTGATACATCATTAAAAAATTCATAAAATTTTATGAATTTTTTTGTCTCTATCTAAACAAGACACTTTACGAAATAAAAAAGAGAGTAATGAGCGAACCAATTATCAAACAGATTATTTTGATACACAATTCTGATTACATCGATAAACAACCTCTAAAGGAGATCAAAATCGAAAAACAATCGCCGTGAGGATCTCTTAACCAACAACACCAAACGACTGCATGATAGAAAAAATCGTGCCAAACAACAGAAGAAACATACACAAAAGTAAAGAAAACGTGTGTCACAAAGGCAAAAGAAAAATATGCTACAAGAATAAAGATTCTTATTAAAAATTAAAATTGTAAAATTATAAAAAAACACGTAAAATAATAAATATCGACGACCAATAACCAACATTATTATCGAAATCATTATCGGCCAAAAGAAAACGTTGCGGGGTTAGGAACTAGGGCACAATCGTAGGAATCTTAGCAATATAATATTAAAAAAATATAATTGTTTATTAGAATTCATGACTCAATTTGTGAGAATAATTTGGAGAATAATTTAGAACTATATAAAGTTTTATATTTACGCAAACAGTAACCGACCTTAGCTCACTTGGTAGAGCGGAGGACTGTAGTGGGTATTTCTCAGTGTTATCCTTAGGTCGCTGGTTCGAATCCGGCAGGTCGGAATTTTGTTCTTTCATTTTTTTTTTGCCTATTTCACTTATATAAAATTGAATTATTTCTTTCTGACAATCGGAAAGATTTACAAAGTTTTAACATTTATACACATACGTTTGAATTTGATTAACCTCATAATCTTTCTATACATTTCTTAGGCTGCTCTTTAACTCCCTAAATCCATAAATAGTTAGAAACAATTATTAATTAATGAAGTTTGGTCTAAGCGGTAAACAGTTTGATATGTTTAAGCAAGTTTCGAGTTTGAGGCCTTGTGTATGCAAAAATTTCGTTTGAAAGCTCACCCACCAAAATTAAGTATGTAATGCGAGTCGGATTAATCAGAGCAAAACCCGTGAACTAAAAAGACAACAACAAAAACAATTACATATTAATATAATAAAATTGCAAGTTTTTCACCATTTCAATTTCTATTAAAAATTCGACTATAAAAAAGATATCATTTAATCACCAGGACAACGAGATAATGAACATGATGGAGATAAACTTAGGTTGTTTAATTATTACAAAAGAATAAATATTTAAGGGGATTTCATATTAAGAGATTGGCATATTGGACAATGTAATAGTGACGTGTCTTCATTTCCATTTTTTCTTACTTTATTCCTAGAGGAATGGAAATCCTCTACCCCTTTTCGGTGCCCCTATATATGCCCCCACGCTCAAAATTAACTTTAGGGTTTAGGATTTAGGGTTTTAGGTTAGGGGTTGTGGTTAGGGTTTAGGGAATTTAGGGTAGAGTGTATTTTTTAGGGTTTAGGGCGTAGGGTTTAGGATTTAGAATTTAGGGTTAGAGCTTAGATTTTAATTTTGTAGTGTTTTTTAGTGTTGAGGCATATGTAGGGGCACCGAAAAGGGGCAGACGAATTTTATCCTTCCTAGAGTCCAACTTGATTGGTTCAAACCCGAACCCAAATCCAATTTAACCGGGCAATGCTACATCTATTCACTGGGTATATTTCCTAGCTGATGTAGCACAAGATATGTTAACTATTAAATGTAAAATAATATATATTTTAATAAACAATAAATGATGTGCAATTAATACCACTTTTAAGTTTCATCAATAAATAATTTTAAAAATTATAACTACAATACAATTAATACATTTTTACCCTATAAAATTTTTATAACTATAAACGTAATATAATTAATATTTTTATTTTTTAATAAAATATTTTTAATATAATAAGAAGAGAAATTAAGCTAATTAAAAAAATATTTTGACTCATCATATTTTTACCCCATAAAAAATATTTTGCTTCAAATAATAGCTCTGGAAGAAATATAATATTATGAAATTAAGATGAAATAATTGATTTTTGTTCTTTTAGAACAAAAAAACCAATAGTTCATGTATTCTAATTTTGATAGTTTCGATTCATGTATTTCGCGGACAAAGCTGCTCGAACCTGGGTCCCTTAAGATAAGTATAATATAATCTCTCTTTCCACTAACACCACTCGTTTTAATTTTTAAAATTTCAATTCACTCATAATACCAAGACATTATAACTAAACCATATAACTTAAATTTATCAAATTGGAGAATGAGATCACTGGTTGGGTTCAATTCATGTACTTTTCAAATTTGGAAGTTCTAATTGGCTCATAATACCAAGACAATATAACTAAATTATATGATTTAAAATTATCAAATTAGAGAACGAGAACTAATCTTTAAATAACATATAATATATGGAACATTTTAATTTAATAGATTTCATAATTATTGTACAATAAAAATAAAAATTAGATTTTATTAAATGTAAATAGGGCATAATATTAAAAAGAAAACCTAATTAATTAAAGTTATGTGGCAATAATTCTTGAACGGGACAATGAATAGGATAGAAAGTGAGGGTAGACGAATTCCTTTTGTTAGAGGTGAGAAAAAATCGATTCAATTCGAAAAATTTTCAAATAAAGTTTGAGTTGTAAAATGGAATTCGAATAACTCCAAATTTTTAATAATTAGTTGATTGATTTTTAAGTTCGAGTCAACTTCCTCAAATTAGAATAAAATATATATGCATATCTTATATGATTAGAGAAATATGAAGAAATATGTGACGCATATGAAAAAATATGATGAAATATATATATGCATATCTTATATGATTTGAGGAAGTCGTTTAAATTAGATTCAAATTGTACTATAACATGATAAATAATTACAATTAAATTTGTATAGGAACTCGAAAACTTGGCTCGACTCGAACTCGACTTGAATTTCATAAACTCAACTCGAACTCGACTCGAATTTCATAAACTCGACTCGAATCGTAAAAATTTAAAATAAAATTTGAGTTGTAAAATATGACGCATCAACTCGAATAACTCGAATTTTTTTACTCGACTCGACTCAATCGAACGCTCACCCCTACCTTTTGTATATAAATGTAAGAGTATTTGATTTGTTTCTAGACAATAATTTTGTCTAAATTTAAAAATAAAATTATATAATAATCTATGAAAACAAAATATTTTTAATCATTTAATAATAAATAAATGTAAAAAATAAGATTATGAGTATTTCCTAAAATTTATATCATATAAATAAAAAAATATTTGAAAACGTTATTGAAAATGTTTGAATTGACAAAAAAATAAACATTAACTAACACATTAATTATTATGCATGTTTTCTATAAAACCATTAAATAAATTCAAGTAGGTAGATTACCCACTGAGTAGAGAAAGTTTTCTCCAATTTAACCTGGTCAACTCGAACTTAAAAGTGACGAACCCAAAATAACTTATCCCACACTCCAAAAACCTAAAACCTAAATGATTTGAACAAAAAATAAACAGAACTGACCTAAAAGTAACCCGAATTATTTTAAATCTAAACTGATCCGAGTTCAACCCCCTAATGGGGAATCTAATTGGATGCATTATATTTGAGTTTTATATTATACTATGTAAAAACTAAAAAAATAGACAACTTAATAAGTAAGCATTGCTTAATAAGAAATTTTTGGGTGATCTCAATGATGAAAAATGACATTATTCTTCCTATGTAATTCAAATTTATGAAGCTTAATCTGTAAATGTGCATATGTTTATTTAAATTTAAAATCGAACTAAAATATTAGTTCTATAATTAAATCAGAATATTAAAAAATTTGCTTCAATAACAATAAATAGTGGTATCATATCGGTAAATAGTGGAATCATAACTTTTAATGCGATAAAATAAATCCTAATTTCGCTTGTGGTAGCCTATTAATCACATAAGATGTCATTATGTAGAACTAAGTGTTTTGATATAATATTTGAAAAATGTTTTGGATTAAATTGAAAAATATTTAAAATGTATTTTAATAAAAAACAACTTGAAATATTTTTAAGAGTTTTACATGGCTTTGGAATGATTTAAAGTGTATTTAAAGCAGTTAAAACCATGCTTTTCAAGTACCCGTACCGATACGGTCTGGTACCGTACCGAAACGCCCTAGGGTTTCAACTACAGTAATTTTTCAGTAGCTAAAACTCGTACCGATACGCCTTGCCGTATCGATACAGCATGCCTTAAAATACCCAACGGCTAGTTCGCGTACCGATACAGTTGTATCGCGTACCGATACGCCTAACTACCCCCAACGGTCGATTTCCCAACGGTCTTTTAAATTGCAGGACCGTACCGATACGCTAGCCAAGCGTATCGATACGCACCAGCTTGAAGTGCTCAACGACTATTTTCTTATCGGGACCGTATCGATACGGAATCAAAGGTAATCGATACGCCAAGCTGCAGAACTGCATTTATGGTGGGAAATAAAGTCTCAAACGGCTTCAAAACAACCCCAACGGTCCTTAACGGCTACAAACTCAATTGGGAGTATAAAAGAGACCTCCAAGCATCAAGAGAAAACTAATGCTTTAATTGTCAACAACATAATGATCAAGAATTTATCTTAGAGCTAAATTGTTCATTTTCTTTTATAGACAACACTAGTGAGCTAAACATTGTTATATTTTCTCAAGTGTTTAGGTTTTGGGTGATAGCTAAATAGTGCAAACAATTACCTATTAGAGAGATTTCAAGTTTGCTTTAGAATTTCTCTTGTAAGAGAGTGTTTAATTAAGCTAAGGGTAGTTAGCTTAATCGTTGTAACGGTTTCCTCCTAAGCCGAGAAAAGAGGACGAAATTCAAGAGTGAATTTGTTGAAATCCTTAGTGGGAAGCTAAGGTAGTTGATGTATATGTTTGTTAGAAGGCCGAACTACTATAAATTTTTGTGTCCAATTCTCATTCTTTAGCTTCCACTTAAACAACCAAAATTCCAACTTCTCCACACTTGGTGAGCTAGAACGGTTAAAGGAAATCGAATACATAAAAACCCAACACATTCTCATACACTTAACTCAAAATCTCCATGGTATATCCTTGGCATGAAACATGCTTCGGCAAGTTTTAACAAGGTAACGATTATTTCGCTCCGCTACTCTATTTTTTTTGAATAAGAAAAAAAGCTGCTTTTATTAATGCTATTATCGAAAAGACAACCGCCCCATTATTACATCTGCTGAAAAGTAGATAAAATAAAGAGAAGGAAAGAGAAAGTAAAACGCAGCTTCAGAAAACCCCACCGCCAAGCTTAGCTTGGGAATTTGAAACGTTTAGGGAAATTTGAGGGGTAACCATGGCGATAACCAAGCCGGAGAGGAATAGGATTACTCCGGAGACTAAAGAGAAAACCATCGCGAAGTCAAGGGGGTTGATTAAGCCCAGATAGATCTCGCCGAACCAGATGAAGCACCGATCGGGGTACCTCTTCAATTCAAACCATGGGTTCATCCGACGGCAGTGTGACTCGGGTAAGGGCGTGAGCTATACCGTTCTTTTCCTGGCAAGCGTACGAGAATCGGAGGTAATCGAAGATTTTCCCCCTTCGCTGAATATTTCTGTAGAGGGTACTAAGAAAACCCTTGTGTGCTTCCCAATTTTTCAGTTTTGTGACCACACCAAGGGAATCACCTTCAACCTCAACTCGTCGGAATCCTAACTCCTGAGCCAAAATAACAGCTTGTTCGCAAGCTAGGGCCTCTGCATATTCTGGATTTGCGACTGGGAATTTGAGATAAGTTGCCGCAGCCATAATTTCTCCCTTGTCATTTCGGATTACAATCCCCGAGTTTGATTTACTGTCAGAATCGGAGAAGCTTGCATCGTAATTGATTTTCATTATATTTAACTCAGGAGGTAACCATCTTGCAGAACGGGGAGGAGGCGGAGAACTCAACCGCGGTGCAGTACGGGAAGCCTCTAGATGTGTGTTACGACAGAGGCTAGCAATCTGCGAAATTTGGTAAGAAGCATTCTCATGGATTATTTTATTTCGCACAAACCAGCATGCCCATAAAGATACGATAAATAGCTCTTTCTGCTCACGTTGTAGCGTTTCAAAGAGATAAGTAAACCATTTGATAATTCCTTCCCCAGTGGGAAAAGCCCCTATACTGATGCCAATTTCATTCAAGACTCGTTTTATAAAACTACACTCATGTACCATATGCTATATCGATTCACATCCTGTACCACATAAAACACATAGAGGTTGGATACTGAGCTTTCTAGCAATTAGGTTCGCCTGTACTGGAAGATAATTATGCACTAGTCGCCAGAAAAAAATCTTGATTTTTCCTTGTAACTTCAAAGCCCAAATGGAGCTGCAAAACCCAGTATACCAGTTCGTTGCAACAATCGGGGGGCACCTGGAGCACCAAGATTTGCATTTACAAGCCAATTATAACCACTCTTAACACTGTACACCCCCGAGCTATCCCCCCTCCAAATCTTGATATCGGGATTGCCATTACTAGAGATAGGGATGCATAATATTTGAATAGCAGTAGGAGGATCAAAAACAGAGTGGATAACGTCAGTTTTCCAAGAGTGGGAAGAGTGATCAATAAGATCGGCAACCTTAGTAAGATTAAGGTTGGGAGCTTGATTATTGATCCGACCATTAGTCGATCCTTCAATCCATGCGTCTCGCCATATGTCAATAGATTCCCCATTACCAACAGTCCACCCCATGCCTTTCTCTAATAACCCTCGTGAGCACCATATACTCTTCCACGTATAAGAGGGAGACGAGCCTAATTCAGCCGACAAGAAATCACCATTACAGAAGTATCTTGCTCTAAGAACCTTAGTCAGAAGATTTTCAGCATTTGTTTGGAGCTTCCAGCCTTGTTTTGCAAGCATCGCAATGTTAAATTGTCCCAAATTACGAAATCCCATGCCTCCATAAAGTTTCGGAATGACAATATCCTCCCATTTAGACCAATGGATACCTTTCCCAGAACCACTGTTGCGCCACCAGAACTTATTCATAATACTTTCCAGTCTAGAACATACGACCTTGGGGAAAAGAAAGCATTGCATAGGAAAGATAGGAATCGATTGCAACACTGCCTTAACAAAAACCTCCTTGCCCCCATCGACAAGAACCGCATGCTCCATCCTTCAATACGTTTAATAAGCTTGTCACATAAAGGGGCGAAGGCCTCCTTTTTATTTCTACCCACCATATTCGGCAACCCCAAATACTTCTCCGGGCTACTAGAAATTCGAACCCCAAAGAAACGACCAATAGACACTTTAGTCGAATAAGGAACATTACCACTAAAGAAGATCGAGGATTTGTTAAAATTAACCAATTGGCCCGAAATTGACTCATACGTCGAGATTAAATCCTTGATCACAGCAGCCTCATCAAAATTACTAGCACCAAAGAGGATGCAATCGTCAACGAAAAAAAGATAAGAGATAGGGTAGCCATACCTTCCAGCTTTAGCTCCACGAATATCTCCCGTATTCTTTGCACGATTAATAATTGCCGAAAAAGCTTCAGCACACATCAAGAAAAGGTATGGGCTTAACGGATCTCCTTGCCGGATACCTCTTGAAGGAACAAAAGAGTCACTGAAAGTGCCATTAAAGTTGACTTTATATGTTACCGAGCTTATGCACCGACTTATCATATCAACCCAAAGCCTATCAAAGCCCATCGCCAGCATAATTTTCTCCAAAAGACACCAACTCACTCTGTCATAGGCCTTAGCCATATCCAGTTTTAAAGCAAAAGAGCCAACATTGTCATGCTTCTTAATCTTCATAGAGTGCATTAACTCATAAGCGATCAGAATATTGTCAGTGATCGCCCTCCCCGGAACAAAAGCACTCTGTGTAGGGTCAATGCACTTATCTAGTAGTGGCCGAATCCGGTTAGCTAAAGCCTTAGCCATTATTTTGTAGAGAACCGAACATAGGCTGATTGGACGGAATTGATCAATAGTAACTGGTTGGTCAACTTTAGGGACCATAACAATGCTCGTTAAGTTTACATCACCGAGTGCCACATCCCCCCCGAAGAACCATATTACAATATGTCGAAATGTCTTCTCCTACAATATGCCAATATTGTTGGTAAAAAAGCGTGGGGAAACCATCTAATCCGGATGCCTTAAGGGGTGCCATTTGCTTCACGGCTTGATGAAACTCTTCTTTTAAAAACGGGGCCAAAAGACAATCATTGTGAGCTCTAGTAATTGACCGAGGGATAAGCTCAAGAACACTGTCTGGGTTTTCCACGGTTTCACTAGTGAATAAGTTGCTAAAATAATCTTTCGCCATATTGGCCATAGCTGACTCATCATCCTCCCAATTACCATTATCTCGTCTCAGCATTCTGACTCTATTTTTCTTTTTTCTGAAAAGTTGCCCATTTATGGAGGAAAGTAGTATTACGATCTCCATGTTGCAACCAGTTAACACGTGCCCGTTGTTCCCAGTAGATTTCTTCCTTGTCCGCCTCCAAGTTTAGAGCCAATTTTATTTCAGTGAGTTCTTCAAGGATATAGTCATCAGGGTCAGTTGAAGACAAATTCTCTAGACGTTCCTTCAAGGATTTGTTAAGCTGAGAGCGCCTAGAACGAAGGCCGCGACACCAATTTTTAATGGACAGGGCTAGACGTTCCAATTTTACCGGAACTGGATTGTGGTCACCAGTCCAGGAATTAGAAACAAGCTGTTCAAAATCCTCCTCTAGAACCCAATTTGCATCGAAACTAAAGCAGTTCGTATTGGTTGTTGGATTAGGAGGAATACAACCAACAGTGTCAACGAAAACCAGGAAATGATCAGAAATAGAGTGGGAGAGGTGAGAAACACAGAAATTAGGATAGAGATCCCACCATGCCGGATTGGCTAAACCTCTATCAAGTCTCTCACGCACATTGGTTGCCGCAAACTTCCCCTTCTCCCAGGTGTACCAACGCCCTATATATCCCAAATCCGATAGATCACAATCCTGCACAACGGAATGGAAATCATTCATTTGTCTAGCAGAACAGACCAAACCTCCCTTTTTTCCGCAGCCATCAAAATTTCATTATAGTTACTAATAGATAACCAAGGTAAAGATTGATCAGCACCCAAAGAGCGCAATGTGTCCCAAGAAGTGTGCCGAAGACTAGTAACATGATTACCATAGAAGCCAGTAAGTCTCCAAGTAGACGAGATATCAGAATCAATAACCTCAACATCAATATACGAATCCGAAAATGAACGCAAATTTATTTGAATATCCGATTTCCACCCAAGGGACAAACCCCCTCGGGAACCATTTGCAGAAATATCAATTCCATTAACAAAACCACATTTCCTCCGAACATTTTCCATACACTTAGAATCTAATTTTGTTTCCATTAAGAAAACTATTTGGGGATTAATTTCTCTTAGTTTATTTCTAAGACGTCTAACAGCCCGTAGTTTCCCCAGACCACGGACGTTCCAGCTTATGATCTTCATTGCGACCGGCTGACCTGTCCAATCAGGTCTGCCGATATAATAGTAGATGCTCCAGCAGAATCCATAGAGTTAGAAACTGATGAAGTAGAAGCCACCACACGCTGTCGTTTTGAGCTCTCAACAGGGTTAAGAGCGTTGTTTTCCCCAACAGGGTAACCCACCACATCCATATTAACCGACAAGCCACCCGTTACAATCACATTATTACCGCCCATAGGGATAGTGGCACCAGCAAAATGCTTTAAATGCTCGGCTGTATTCGGAGCCAGATTTATCCCTCCAGCTAGATGATTATGTGCGAGCGAGAATAAAGGAGCACAATTCTCCTTTCCTAAACTTCCGCCAGTGATATCCCCCAAACCATGCTTACCAAATTCAAGAGGCTCCTGGAGCCAAATACTCGACGGAGCTACAACTCTCCGATTAGGTGCTTTCAGCGATAGGTCCCAGCCACGTTCAACATTTTCAGGACCTTTGATCACACGAACCGGGTAGAATAATTCACCATGCCCTAAGCGGCCACAAATAAAACAGAAGAGGGTGAGTTTTTCATAAGAAAATCGCACAAAATGGTGTTTACCGTTACTCAACAAGGGTTTTTTCCGGCGTTTCAACGGCATTCGAACATCCATAAGCACACGGATTCACATGATTCCTTTATAGCTGAGAGAAGCATCCCGGCAGTCATACTCGATAAATTTCCCAATGAAATTTCCCAGTGAACGCGCAACCTTTTCAAGCATGAAACTGTGAGGAATATCATAGATAAAAACCCAAAAGCAGAGATGGGTTAGAGCAACAAGCATTGGATCCTCCCCTGGTTTTAAGCGATAATGGACAAGCAAGTGATTGTTGAAATTCCAGGAACCCCTCGAGTCCACCCGATCGACGTCCACCTCATTATAGAAGTGAAACAGGAAACGACCATCGCCCAACTCCATGATGGAAATACCCCCTACTGGGCGCCAAAGATTTGCCAAAGTAGATCTCATAGAGGGAAAGTTAACAACACTTGTAGTAAGGAAAATACCCACCAGACAAAAGTTATAGTCGACCTTTTGCTCCGTTTCAGGCAGATCTACTTCGAGGAGGTCATCGTCACCAGATTCCAGGGATAAGCCAGCCAGTTCATCAGCCATATCCGCCATGGGTGACAGAAGCAGAGAGTCAAAACCTTTCAGCAAAGAAACGTGCAAAGATGCAGAAGCAAGAAGAGAGGCGTGCAAAAAATGCAGAGAGAGGCGTGCAAAAATGCAGAGATGAATGTTGATTTTTCAAAACTTTTCCGTTAAATTTCCATGTTAAGAACGCCTTTATTTTTCCGCTACTCTATTTTATTGTGGAGTATTGGGGCAAGTTAATTGTCATTTAATTTTGTGTTTTTGAAGATAGATAGTGAATTCTATAGATGCAAAATCAATTCTACAAGTACTTTTAAATGTACAAATTACTAATAATAGTATTTACATCAATAGGTGCAGATGCACCATTGTGCATGGTAGGTCACTTGACCTACCATTAAAAAATAGGATAAACTACATTCATAACAACTAAATTTTTAAGGTGTTTTTACTTTGGTCACTAACATTGAAAATCTTTCATTATAATCATTGAACTTTTAATTTACTTTCACTATAGTCATTGTCGTTAACCCCGTTAAAAAAATATTGAACCGTCACGTTAGAGTATTCTTCCCAAAAAGAACTCTTATTTTTCAAATTTACAACTATTGCTAAAGCTACAATTTCGATTAACGGAATGATCATCTATCAATCCTAGATAAAGATTTTTTATGAATTGTAATCTAAATTCTTCTCCGATTTTTTTTTGTTTCCGATAAATTGTAATTGATTTGAGTATTTAACACCTAAAACGATTTTGATTTTGTATTCTTTTTTGAAAAACTTTAGAACTCCAAATTGGGTTTGAAATGTAAAGCTTATGTTGGCTTGCACAATAGTTGCCACTACCTATACTTAATTTCACTAGAATAAATTTTTCTACTCTCTAAATTATAATTACACTGGTGTAAGATTAGTTTTAACCCTTCAACCATATATATACAAGTTGGTTCTTTAATGTCAATACTATTTTTTACTATAAACCATGTTTGTTTGCACAACAATTATCATTTATCAATACATTATTACATCGGTTAAATTGATTTTGAACTATCAAGTTTAAATTTCCGGATCCGCCCATATATGTCAATATGGTCTAACATATATTTTTCAATACATAAAATGACCAGATCATTCAACATTTTTCGTGACATAAATCATAATTAACGAAATTTAAAAAATTAATTAAATTATCCGATTGATTATAGCATATCGACAACCAATCTCACAAATCACAATCTCTTGAATAGATGAAATTTTGTCTTCTTAAAAAATCAATTAGAAGTTATAAGCCAATAATTCAAAACAATTATGTGAACCTCAAAAATTGAAAGAAGAAAAATGGATGAGAAATTGAAATGCGAATAATTAAGTTAGTGTAAAGAATACTTGTAGCTAAATTTGAAATTTTAGTATCGTTATTAAAATTAATTGCACAATTAATATAAATATTTTTTCCCTCGACTAAAGGATGTTTTTTTAGCCCTTCTGAAACTTTATTATCGTTATTATTAATTAAAGCGATTTTAGATATTTGTGATTATTTAATTGTCATAATGGTAACAGGCGAAAAGCCAACTAAAGTAGCGGCAAAAAGTGGGCAGCCATTAACCAGCAAATCTCATTTCCAATGAAGCCGTGTTTATGGCGTCTAATACCTAATCGTGTTTATATTATATTGTCACGGGGCTAGATTTTGACTCGCTAACCCGTGCGGCCTTAGTCGTCGATCTTAGGTCGGGGACTAAGTAAGCCTTCGAAAAGTTAAACTGATGCGCTTAGAATGTGCTGTGCGGAAGCTTTGGAAAATAAGGGTGATGGATAAGCAAAGGCAAAAGAAAGAGGCAAAGGATTTAACAAGCAAGCGAGCCTCGTTAAAAACTTCTCCTAAGCCTAGACGAGGAGAACAGAGTACTCGATGCCCTCTTGAATTAAAGAACAAAGAAAGATGAAAATGAGGAATTGTGGAGTGATTACAATGGTTGGGGAAGACTCTTATTTATAACCTTGGCCCCCTCGATCTAATGGCTACGAACGACTCGATCCAATGGCTATGGATGAGTCTTACAGAGAGAATCTCTTATACATGGCAACTATATCACTCTATTACATGGTTGCCTAAGATAAGTGCTCAATGACATCATAGTCTTGGTGGCATTGGTTTGTTTCCTCAAATGTGGCTTCAAGGATGGTAGCTTTCCTCGAATAGGCTCCATGGAAGATATCTTACCATGAGCGCTGGTGAAAAGATGACACCTTGGCTTGGGTCTTGGATGCTTGGGCAGATTGGGCTTGGCATGGCCCGGATCTTGACTCCAAAACCTCCTCTTTAGCATATTGGGTGCTAAATCGGGCCCTAGGGGTATGGGCAACTCGGATGGCAATCCCCTAGGCCTCTTGGCGCGCACGTCGGGTGCAAACTCGGCCTCATAGGCGTGCACGTCGGGTGCGGGTTTGGGCTTCATAGCTTGGCCGGCATGAAGGGTGTAAGGCAAGGCCCCCTCATGTGTGGACTCGGCCCCTTTGGTGAGCACGTCGGGTGCGGGCTCAGGCTCCATGGCATGGGCAGCATGGATGGTGGAAGACGAGGCCCCCTCGTGTGCGGACTTGGTCTCCATGGTGCGCACATCGGGTGCGGGCTCGGGCTCCATGCCTTGGCCAGCATGGAGGATGCGTGGCAAAGGCCCCTCGGGTGCGTGTGTTGGGCCCCCTCGGGTGTAAGCCTTGTGGGCAGCACATGGGGTGCTAGACAGGGCCCCATAGTGCGGACGAACTGGCCCAGGTCGAATCTCTTGGGTGCGGACACCACCAAGGGCGTTGGGCATGGCCCCTTGGTGCGTGGAAACATCAACACTTTGTGTCCCTCGGTCGGGTGGTGCGCGTGGTGCGCGAAGTTTAGCACCTATGGGTGCGGCTGGCCCGATCGCGAAAAATGGGTCGGTAACATTCTCCCACACTGAAGCTATCGACGTCCTCGTTGATTGGTAATGATGAGGCTCGGTCGCCTTGTTCTCGAACGGCCCCGGCTCATCGTCTCGTTCCCGCTTGGATAAGGGAACTAGGTCCTTGAATGATTGCCACTCCTTGGCAAACTCACGATCACACTCGGCTTTGGGATGATCCGTCCAAAATGCAAGGCCTTTGTGCCTTGACGATTGGCCCCTCTCGATCGTTGGTCTCACCTTGCTTTGTGCTTGGCTCGACCCCTCGCTCGATCGCATCGGTGGCCTGAAGACAAAACCAGAGTAAGTTAGTCTTAAATCATCACAATAACTTAACTTACTCACCTCGGACACAAAGTCCTTGTTGGCTTGGGTCACTTCGCCTTGTCGATACTCAAGGCAAGTGATGATGGTGGGGTCTTGGAAAAGCCCCTCTTCGGTGCACTCTTGCACTCTCTCGAATTGCAACCCATCTTTGTAGGCCGTCATGCCTACTTGCTATATGGAATGGCTTTGTCCTTCGCACGGTCTTGTTGGCGACCTATAAACAAAACCAAAGTGAGTTAGTCCCAATTTAGATGGAAAAATGGGCTCAGTTACATCGGACTCAAAGTCCATGTCGTCTCGATCCACTTTGCCTTGTCGATACCCAAAGCAGGTGTTGGCATGGCTTGGCCCCTCTTCAATGGGCTTGGGCATCACGGTGCTTGGTTCCATGGATTCATGCCACTCGTCCATGGAATTGGACCACTCATCAAACTTGGCTTGCAATTCCTCAAGGAAAGTTGCTAGCTCCTCTCTATCGGCTTGGATGGTGTCTCGCTCACTAGGCTTTCTACTCTCGAAAGCACAAAGGTGTCCCACTCGCATCGGCAACTCCTCGATGGCAAGTGTTTCCTCAAAATCGGATGGCTTTTGATCTGCTTCATCAAACTCGATCACATCGTCCACCTCACTCTTTGGCGAACAAGTAGCATGCCCCTCCTTATACTCTCGGCTTAAGGCATTGGCTACTTCCTTTGAAAGACTTGGGTTGCATTTCCAAGCAAAGTCAAACTTTGCAAGGATTTTCTCCCAACGAAACTGCTTAGAAGACAACTTTGCATGGGTTAGAAAATAATCATCTAAAGGATTTGCGGAAAAGACATCAAACCTCGACCCATTTAAGCGTTGTCTCCAAGTGTGCAAGCAATGCACGGCTGCGATAAGCTCTTTCTCACGATCCGAGTAACTCTTCTCGGACTCGTTGAGCACTCGACTCTCTCGAGCAATTAGAACTCCCTTCTCTAAGAGGATTCCTTCAATGTAGTTGGCATTTGCGAAGGTATGGACTTCGAATGCCTTCACGTCCTCAAACTCATCAAGGAATTCCATGGACTCTTCCATGGCTTCATCATCATCGGATAACTTGGTTTGGCCTTCACTTTCATGTGAACGGATGTTTGAACCTGCATCATCCTCATCGTCGGATTCTGGTAAATCAAGTGCATTAATTTGCTCCAAACAAGATAAACCAAGAATAATTTCATTTTTACCAAGAAAATGGTAAGACATTACCGTGATGTTTGTTGTGTCTCGAAAATTGTTGATTTGAAGGTACACATCCTTCGCGATTCCCACAACTGACGCATCACCGAAGTTGACTGTCTCAACTTGTTCATTTACCTTCTCAACTTGAAGGTTTAACGTCTCCACAACTTGCTTGGACACGATCAACAAATGTGCACTCAGATCCACTAGTGCACTTAGTGTTGCATCGGGAAACACTACGTCTACAAACATAGGCCCCTCTTCCTCGAAGTCACTCTCGACTTCACTTGAATCACAAGATGACTTGTCATCTTCGTCGCTGGAATACTCCACGTAACATGTGGACTCATTGCACTTTTGCAACCTTTCTGTAATCAAAGCTTCACTCTTGAAGTTTGACGCCCCAACAACCACCAAACTAGGTGATTCACCGAACAAGGAAGCAAGCTTTACGGCCTCGGTCTCGTCGGGAAAGCTTCGTTCCTCGAACGCCTCTACCATACCAAATGGTAGCACATTGCACCTTTCATCAAGCTTCAAAGCCTCAATCTCGTCGGACTCGTCCCGAACTTGGACTGCTTGAATTTGTGCGGGCATTGGAAAGACAAGTGTGGATCTCCACACCTCCAGCATTTCGACAGCCTTCTCTTTGGGCAGTCTTCGACATCATGATTGATTCTACAAAGAGAACAAAACCATGAATTAGTAAAAACATCACTCAAACGTGATTTACTTACCTCGCTTTCAAACGAGAATCTTGGTGACTCCATGCTCTTCTTTGTCGCAACGTCCCTTCTTCTCGCTCGTGCCATCTCGCCTCGGATAGGAGCGAAACCTGGCTCTGATACCACTTGTTACAGGGCTAGATTTTGACTCGCTAACCCGTGCGGCCTTAGTCGTCGATCTTAGGTCGGGGACTAAGTAAGCCTTCGAAAAGCTAAGCTGATGCGCTTAGAATGTGCTGTGCGGAAGCTTTGGAAAATAAGGGTGATGGCTAAGCAAAGGCAAAGGAAAGAGGCAAGAGATTTAACAAGCAAGCGAGCCTCGTTAAAAACTCCTCCTAAGCCTAGACGAGGAGAAAAGAGTACTCGATGCCCTCTTGTATTAAAGAACAAAGAAAGATGAAAATGAGGAATTGTGGAGTGATTACAATGGTTGGGGAAGGCTCTTATTTATAGCCTTGGCCCCCTCGATCTAATGGCTACGAACGACTCGATCCAATGGCTATGGATGAGTCTTACAGAGAGAATCTCCTATACATGGCAACTATATCACTCTATTACATGGTTGCCTAAGTTAAGTGCTCAATGACATCATAGTCTTTGTGGCATTGGCTTGTTTCCTCAAATGTGGCTTCAAGGATGGTAGCTTTCCTCGAATAGGCTCCATGGAAGATATTTTACCATGAGCGTTGGTGAAAAGATGACACCTTGGCTTGGGTCTTGGATGCTTGGGCGGATTAGGCTTGGCATGGCCCGGATCATGACTCCAAAACCTCCTCTTTAGCATGTTGGGTGCTAAATTGGGCCCTAAGGGTGTGGGCAACTCGGATGGCAATCCCCTAGGCCTCTTGGCGCGCACGTCGGGTGCAAACTCGGCCTCATAGGCGTGCATGTCGGGTGCGGGCTTGGGCTTCATAGCTTGGCCGGCATGAAGGGTGTAAGGCAAAGGCCCCTCATGTGTGGACTCGACCCCTTTGGTGAGCACGTCGGGTGCAGGCTCGGGCTCCATGGCATGGGCGACATGGATGGTGGAAGAGGAGGCCCCCTCGTGTGCGGACTTGGTCTCCATGGTGCGCACATCGGGTGCGGGCTCGGGCTTCATGCCTTGGCCGGCATGGAGGATACGTGGCAAAGGCCCCTCGGGTGCGTGTGTTGGGCCCCCTCGGGTGTAAGCCTTGTGGGCAGCACATGGGGTGCTAGGCAGGGCCCCATGGTGCGGACGAACTGGCCTAGGTCGGATCTCTTGGGCACGGACACCACCAAGGGCGTTGGTCATGGCCCCTTGGTGCGTGGAAACAGCAACACTTTGTGTCCCTCGGTCGGGTGGTGCGCGTTGTGCACGAAGTTTAACACCTATGGGTGCGGTTGGCCCGATCGCGAAAAATGGGTCGGTAACAATATGTAGAGGCGCCTGGTTGTAAAAATTATGGGCGCCTCCCTTGCCCAAGACTAGATACGTCATACGAGTTTACTTTTCACATAATTTATAATATGCAACGAGTCATTGACCATTTTATAATAGTTCGATAAATTTAATAATTGTTTTATAATTTCAGTGTCTAAAAAAATCATTTTAACATAGTTTAGTGATCTTTTGTGTAATTTACCCAATATTTCATAACAAATTTCGATAAATTTGAAAACTGACCGAATTAACCGAACTTTTTTCGGTTTAGTTAAAATTTTTCAAAAATTATTTTGTTCGGTTAACGATTAATAGGAAAAAATTTAGTTGATGAATTTTGGGTAGTTCACTCGGTTAATCGAATCGACCGATTGAACACCCCTACCAAATACATACGATCGTCAGATACAAATATATAGATATCAATTGAGATATAGCTTGATAAGTTTACTAGGAGTGGAACTTGATAAAATGTCTTTTGCATTTCTAGGTTTACAAGAAACAAAGTTTACTATGCCAAAACGACGTAATTTTGGATTTAATGGCCCGTTACAATTTAACGGACGAGTGCTTGGATTGAAAGAAAAATAAAGTTCAGTGGTATTATGTGTATCATTTTATAGTACAATGGTATGTTCGATACAAAGGACAAAATTTGGTGGCATTTCGTGTAGTTTACCCAAAAATCAATCTACTTGTAAATTAGGTCCTTAATAACAAGCATTGGAAAAAATTTAAACTTTAAGAGTAGACAAAAATAAATTAATTTACTTATAAATTGTAATTTTTTTAACGACAAACAAACTTTCAAATAAATCATACCCTTTTCGATAAAAAACAAACTTTCAAATAAATACATCAAATTTCAAATGAGAAACATTAAGAAATTTCATTAAACACCCAACTACTTATACAAGATAATCTCTACAAGCATTTCTAAATGCATAATCACTAATAACACTGTCAACACCAACAACAACATAATCTAACATATTTTTCTCAATACATGATACATAACTAGATCATTTAACGTTTCTCGTGACATAAATTATAATTACCAAAATTAAAAAAAGAAATTAATCCAATTGATTATATCATATCGACAATCAATTTCACAAATCACAATCTCTTTGAATAGATAAATTCTTGTCTTCTTATAGTATCAATTAGAAATTATAAACCAAAAATTCAAAATAAACTGTGAGATAATAAGTAAATATCATAAGAAAAGTTGAAAGGAGAAAATAGATGAGAATTTGAAATACGAATAATTAGCCAAACCGAATACATATGTGTTTTCGAAAGAGATTAAGGCCCCGTTTGTGGTTGCGTTAGGCAACCCAAACGTGCTCTTTTAAGTGCTTTCACTTGTTTTTTTTTGGTGTTTTTGGTTGCTTTTAAAACTAACTGTAAAACCTATGTTTGATTTTGATATAACAAAGTATGTTAAGGATTAAATTGAAAACTTGAAATAAATTTCTAAGTCCCTCAAAAGATTTATAAATCACCAAGGCTTTAATCTGATTTGAAAAACTCAAACTCCAAATATTTTCTAAGTGTTCCAAGGCCAAAGTATTTAAAAAACGTCCAGGCGTATCGATACCTTTTTTACAAGTTTGGCTACTGGAGAAACGCGTTTCGATACGCCCCTCACCGTATCAAAACAGCGTATCGAAACAGATTGAATCTGTATCGATGCGCTCTCTCTGTAAAACTGAAGGAGTTTGAATAGCGTACCGATACTGTTCCACCCGTATCGATACGGATTTTATGGAATTTTAAAATTGAAAGCCTTTAATGTTTTCGACCATTGGTGTCAGTTGTTAGGTAGCCGAAATTTAAAGTGGTGGTTGCCCCGTACCGATACGCTCCTTGCCGTATCAATACAGAAACTTCCAGTGAGCTATGTTGAATTAATTACATCGATACGGATGTTCCATGTATCGAAACGGTCCCTATCCCGTACCGATACGCTTACACGCGTATCGATACACCCTCTTGTTATTGTGTAACGGCTATTTCTGTTTTGAGACATGTATCGATACGGGTCCTCGTGTACCGATACGGTAAGCTGCAGAAGTGCATTTATGGTGGAAAGAGAGGGTCCCAACGGCTATAATCAATACCCTAACCACCCAAACGGCTAGAATTGATAGAGAATGTATAAATTGAAGCTAATTGAAGACCATCAACAACTATTGCATCAAAGATAAACATCCTAGAAAAAATTCAAGCTCAAAGTGCTTATTTTCCAATCTCTTGTAAAACCCCAAATTGTGTAGTGTTCAATTCTGATCTTGTTATCAAATTTGGGTTGAGTGTTTGTACTTAAAGGGGCAATATTGTATTGAGAGATATCGTTCTTGCCTTTAATTCTTCTTTGTACTCTTGTGAGGGTTTGGTCAAATTTTGGGTAGAAAATTTGACCGATTGTGTAAAGGTTACCTCCTAAGCCTTGAAAAAGGGAACAACAATTAGTGAATTATTGGAAATCCTTAGTGGTAGCTAAGGTAGTGGATGTAGAGTTCATTTGGAACTTGAACCACTCTAAAATTCCTTGTTCTTCATTTTTAGCCTTTCTATTTACTCCTACAATTTTTTAAAACCCAATTCACCCCCTCTTGGATTTGATCAATCCATTGATCCACTCAACAATTGGTATCAGAGCCTACCTCTTTGAAGTATTAACAACCACAAGAGAAGTTCTTAGGAAGAGTGTGATCATCCAAAAATCAAGCCATGACATCAACCTCCGGGTCAAGCATGTACGGGTCTCAATCAACCACCAAACCACATTTCTTCAATAGTGATAACTACCCATTTTGGAAGAACCGGATGCGCCTCTTCATCAAATCCAACGATTATCTAGTTTGGGATACCAATGAAGATGGTCCCTACATTCTGATGAGGAGAGACGGCGAAGGAATATTGATGCTAAAGAAGAAAAATGAGAAGAGAGAAAGAAGATTCAAATCAATGATAAAGCTCTTCACATGTTGTTTTGCTCTTTCGGTCCCGACATCTACTCCAAAGTTTCCTCCATTGAAAGTGCCAAAGAAGTGTGGGATACACTAGAGACCACTTATGAAGGAACAAGTGATGTGAAGGAGACAAAAATTGGAATTCTCAATCTTAGCTATGAGAATTTCAAAATGGAGCCCGACAAAACCGTGTCAAAGATGTTCAATTGTTTCTCAACAACCGTCAACGGGCTAAAAGGTTTTGGAGAGATAATCTCGGAAGATAAACTAGTCCGGAAGCTACTCTACTCATTTCCCGAGTCTTGGGATGGGAAGAGAACCGCCATCATTGAGGCCAAAAATTTGAAGACACTCAAGCTTGATGAGCTAGTGGGTTCTGTCCTAACTCATGAGATAATGAAGCAAGGAAGGGAAGATGAAAAGAAAAAGGAAGAGAGAAGAGTGGAGAAGCTAGAGGTAGAAAATAAGAAGAAGATAGGAGTGACTCTCAAAGCTTCACTACATGAGGAGAGCACTTCTAGTGAGGAGGAAGACCTAGAAGAATTGGCTATGATAGCCAAAAGGTTCTCACGGTTTATGAGGTCCAACCGAGGAAGGAAGATTCAACGAAAAATGGACTTCAAAACCAAAAAAAAAGAAGAAGAGAGGGATCAAATCATTTGCTTTGAGTACAAAAAACCGGGTCACATTCGTTCAGAGTGCCCTCAACTCAAGAAGAAGGGCTTTGAGAAGAAGAACAAGCTCAAAGC
Organism: Hibiscus tridactylites; assembly: GCA_958450335.1. NCBI lineage: Eukaryota > Viridiplantae > Streptophyta > Magnoliopsida > Malvales > Malvaceae > Hibiscus > Hibiscus tridactylites. The sequence goes on along the minus strand of OY288278.1, from coordinate 61,562,922 downwards.
CAAGCTTGCTACTTGGAGTGACGAGGAGTCATCCGAGGATGAGGAACACGAAGTGTCCAACCTTTGCCTCATGGCTCTTGAGAAAGATTCTTCCATGGTAACCTCTAACTCATCATCTTTTGATTTTACATTTGATGAATTGCATGATGCTTATGATGAGTTACAAGAGGTATATGATGAGTTAGTTGAGAAGTATAAAGAGTCCGTCATTAGAAATAAAAAGATTATTTCGTAATTAAATGCTAAAAATGACTCACTTTCTCAAGCTAACTTAAAATTTGAGAAAAAGATCTTAGGTTTACAAGATGAACTTAAATTCTTTCAAGATGAAAATGTAGACTTAAACAATCTTATTTCTCAATGCAATAGTGAACACCAAAAGGTGTTAGATGGGCTTAAGAAGCTCAAGAATTCTTTCAAAAATGTTGGTAATGTGAAACATGAAAAAGGTGAATCATCTAAAACAAACCAACCTAGGAGAAAGACATATAACTACAAACAAAGTAACTTCCATAGACATAATAGAACTAAGAAAATTAGAAGTGTACGAGTTCCTAAGGAACTTGTCAAGTCTAATAATGTTGTTGCTATGTCACCTTGGATTTCTAAGGGAACCAAGCTTTTGGGAGCTAACACTCGTGACCCAAAATGATTTGGGTACAAAAAACCAAAGTTTAATATCTTTGTTTGTAGGGGGAGCATTGCTACAAGGCCAAAGCACAAAGTCAAAACTCATGGTACCTTGTTAGTCGATGCTCGAGGCACATGACCGAAGACAAGAGTCGATTCATAGACTTAAAGCCAAAAAGTGGAGGAGTAGTGACATTTGGTGACAACTCCAAAGGCCACATTAAAGGTATTGGATCCATAGGTAATCACTCTACTATTCTCATTGAAAATGTTTTATATGTCGATGGTCTAAAACATAATTTATTGAGCATAAGTCAATTATGTGACAAAGGGTTTAATATCTTATTTGATAAAAATGAGTGCAAAATTGTTGACATTAAATCAAATAATATAATGCTCATTGGTCATCGCATAGGTAACATATACATGGTGCATTTAGATGGCATTCATACATCCCATGCATGCTTTGTTGCACAAATGAAAATGATGCATGGTTATGACATAGGAAAGTAGGACATGCTAGCATTAGTGTTTTAGAAAAATTAGTTTCCCTAAATCTAGTTAGAGGTTTACCCAAAATTAAGTTCTCAAATGACAAAATTTGTGATGCATGCTCTAAGGGTAAACAACATAAATCATCCTTTAAATCCATTAATGACGTTTCTACAAGTAGGTGTTTACAACTTATTCACATGGATTTATTTGGGCCTATTAGAACTATGAGCTTGGGTGGTAAATCTTATGCATTTGTACTTGTTGATGACTATTCTAGATTTACTTGAGTTCTATTCTTAAGTACTAAAGATGAGGCTTTAGAAAAATTCATCACATTTTCAAAATTAACTTAAAATGATCTTGAACTTAAAATTTCTCATATTAGAAGTGATCATGGAACCGAATTTCAAAATCTAGGCTTTGAAGAGTTTTTAAATGAAAATGGTATTAGCCACAAATTTTCGGCTCCTCGAACTCCTCAACAAAATGGGGTAGTTGAGAGGAAAAATAGGACTTTACAAGAAATGGCTAGAACCATGCTTTGTGAAACCAATTTACCTAAATATTTTTGGGCGGAAGCCACAAACACCGTTTGCTACATTGTAAATCGAGTAATGATTAGGTCACTTTTAAAGAAAACACCATATGAGATTTTAAAATCTAAAAAGCCTAACATTAGCTATTTTCATCCATTTGGTTGCAAGTGTTTTGTTTTAAACAATGGAAAAGATAACTTAGGTAAATTTGATGCTAAAAGTGATGAAGCTATTTTCTTAGGCTATCTCTTAAAATCTAAAGCCTATCGTGTATTTAACAAGAGAACTTTAGTAATAGAAGAGTCTATTCATGTTGTATTCGATGATAACCTCCTTCCGAGGAAGGATTCTTGTGATGATGATGATGTAGGAATCCTTGATGCCTTTGATGGAAGAAAAACTTCAAAGGAGGATGAGATTCCAACAAAAGAAGAGTATACACAAGATTCACCTCTTGAAGCCTTGAAGGACTTAGCTCTTGAGGAAAAGAAAGTGAGCTACCCAAGGGAGTACAACTATGTTAAAGGTGGTGAAATCTTGGGTGATCCATCCAAGGGGGGTAACTACTAGATCTTCTCTTAAACTCATGAATCATGTTGCTTTTATCTCATGCATAGAGCCTAAGAACATTAAATAAGCATTAAAAGATGACTTTTGGATTATGGCTATGCAAGAAGAGTTAAATCAATTTGAGAGAAGTAATGTTTGGACATTAGTTGAAAGGCCTAGTAATCAATCTACTATAGGAACTAAATGGGTATTTAGGAACATTGTGAGAAATAAAGCTAGATTAGTTGCTCAAGGTTACACTCAAGAAGAGAAAATAGATTTTGATGAAACCTATGCACCCGTAGCTAGAATGGAGGCTATTAGGATGTTGCTTGCATATGCATGTTATCATGATTTCAAGATTTTTCAAATGGATGTTAAAAGCGCATTTTTAAATGGTTTTATAAATGAGGAAGTGTATGTCGAACAACCACCAGGTTTTGAAGATTTAAAATTTCCAAATCATGTTTTCAAACTAACAAAAGCACTTTATGGTTTAAAACAAGCTCCTAGAGCCTGGTATGAAAGACTTTCAAACTTTTTGATTGAAAAATGTTTTGAAAAAGGTAAGGTGGACACTACACTTTTCGTAAAAAGGTATAAAAATGACATCTTAGTAGTACAAATATATGTTGATGATATTATTTTTGGATCTACTAACGAGTGTCATTGCAAAGAGTTTGCGAAGTTAATGCAAGGTGAATTCGAGATGAGCATGATAGGGGAACTCTTATTATTTTTGAGACTCCAAATCAAGCAATGGAAGGATGACACCTTCATCAATCAAGCAAAGTATATCAAGGATATGCTCAAGAAGTTTGGCTTGGAGAATGCAAAGCCTCAAGCCACACCAATGAGCTCATCTACAAAGCTTGACAAAGATGAAGGAGGTAAGTGTGTTGACTCTAAGCTTTATCGCTCTATGATTGGATCTTTGCTTTACCTTACCGCAAGTAGACCGTATATTTTGTTTAGTGTTTGCTTGTGTACTAGGTTTCAAGCTAGTCCTAGAGAGTCTCACCTTATAGCCGTTAAGAGAATCTTTAGGTACCTTAGAGATACTCCTTGTCTAGGTCTTTGGTACCCTAGAGACTTAACCTTCAACCTTCATGCTTATTCGGATGCGGATTATGGGGGTGTAAAATCGATAGGAAGAGTACTTCGGGAACATGTCAATTCTTAGGTAGTATGCTCATATCTTGGTTCTCTAAGAAACAAAATAGTGTAGCTCTATCTACCACCGAAGCCGAGTACATATCCTTAGGGAGTTTTTGTGCTCAAGTTCTTTGGATGAAGCAACAACTCTTAGATTATGGTATTAAAGTTGAAACCATACCCCTTAAGTGTGACAACACTAGTGACATATGCTTAACTAAAAATCCCATCCAACACTCTAGAACCAAACATATAGAGATAAGTCATCATTTCATTAGAGATCATGTCCTTAAGGAAGATGTTGTTATAGAGTATGTTGACACCTTAAACCAACTAGCAGACATATTTACAAAGTATTTGGATAAAGAGCGTTTTTGGTCCCTTAGGAGAGTGTTAGGTCTAACTAGCCTTCCTTGACCCTTAGGACTCTTTTTGAAGTTAAAATTGCTTGAATTTGTGAAATTGCATGTTTATGTGTTGTTGCTCTTGAAAATATCCATGATTATAGCTAGGGGGAGTATGTTTATGATAGAATATGCTTAAAACTGCTCATTCATCAATTGCATTCATTTAAGAGGTGCTAAAATCAAGCCTTTGGTTGTTCTTAAAGCCTAAAATGCATATTTGGGCATAGGGTATCGATACGGCCTTATGTGTATCGATACGAATACTGTATTAGCTTTCCAAACTGCATTTTGCCTAAAACGGGTATCGATACGGTTAAACTCGTTTCGATACGAGCTAAAAGTGCTTCGATACGGATTGCATCTGTTTCGATACGGACCTTCAACGGCGTTTCAAAAGGAATTACAATTTTACCCCCGTATCGATACACCCTTAGGCGTATCGATACTCGATTGCGCAAACAACTTCTTAATGTAATTTAAAGAGTTTCACTTTTACCAAAATTGCAATTTTAAAACCCTAGACGTTTTCTCTCTATAAATAGCCTCTCAATCCCTCATATTTTCACACCACAACTCAAAATCTCTTGAGGGTTTTCAAAATCAAGCAAAGCTCTTCAAGCTCTTCATCAATTTGGTGCAAAGTTCTTCTCCCATTCCTCTCTATCAATATCAAGGTAAAAATTTCACTTTTCTTTTTATTTCATTTGAATTTTGTTCTAAATTTTGTTGTGTTTTGTTTTATCTTCTAAAAACAAACTTCTTTTCAAACCTTTTATTTTTGTTTTGTTTCTAATTTTTTTAACAAAAACCTTGATTATTGATTTTTCAATGGGTTGAATGAGAAAGTTAATGCATACACTGTTTTTTGATCTTTTCTCTAGTCAATGGCACCTAAAACAAGAGCACGTACTAGTGAAGCCGGTGAAAGTTTTAATGTCGGAGATGGTACTCGCCCGAACCTCACTCTTATCTATCAACAATGCTTCAAGACTACCGGAGATCTCTCATATTTCTGACAATTTCAAAACCACAAAATCCTTCCAGAGAGGGTAATTTGCGTTCCTTTTCTCAACTCGGAGCGCTTCAAATTTGTTTACTTACCATTGCTCCAAGAATGGAAATTTATGGATTTTATTCAAATTCCCAGCTTTTTCTATCACAATTTGGTATTGATTTTCTATGCTAATGTCAAGTGTGTCGCCAATGCTTCGGGTGTTGTTACAGCTGTTAATTCCTATCTAATGGGTAAAAAGGTAACCATCAATGTTCAGTCCCTTTGTGATGTGTTCAAGTTAGAGGATGAAGGTCTTGATGATGAGAATACTCTTGGCCATGTCTTAAGTGTGTTTGTCACCGCTCTTAATGCTCAAGATCAGATCCTACATTTGATGGTTTAGGCCCTCGGGAGGCAAGTATTCCACTATCCACCAAGTTGACGATTTTTGGATTCGTTGCCTCCGTCAAAGACAACAACCAAACCTCGCTCGGATTATGTTTGCGGAGATTGTCTATCTCGTGCAACATCGCCACACTACTCTTGTCACTTCCTTCACTTATGGAATGACCTTGAGTTATTTCTTCACACAAAAGGAGATAGATTGCTCACATGACTACTCGACTCCCCTCACCGATCCTATCGATGAAAGATCTCTTTCAAGGGGTAAGTTCATGTACTTCAATGGAAATTGGCTTCGTCTATCCGAACTCCCTAGTGATGCTATTCCGGAAGAAATTGCTAATGCTCAAGCCGCTCAAGCTTCTCAAGCTCCTCCTCTTCCACCTTCCATGGATTCCCTCATGACCTTTCTCAACGAGCAATTCACGAGCTTGCACAGGGAATTGCTACCATGGATCAAGCAACGAGTTCAGGATTTGTTGCTATAGACACACGTTTTACAAGTCTTGAAGATCGTGTGAAGAATGTGGAGACACGTCTCACTTCCCTTGAAGGCGGTCACAACTCGATGAACATATCTCTTACCGTTTTCCACGACGAGTGGCGTCAATCTCGGAGGAATGATGATGATGCACATGATGAGGACGATGAAGATGATGAAGATGGCGATGGAGATGCATAGTAGTTAACCTTTGCATATCATTCATGTCATTTAGGATATTTATGCACTTTCAATTATGTTTTTAGGACTAAGTTTGCATTCTAAAACCTATGCTTTGATTTTCTTTTCTTTTTTTGATTTTATGTTGATGTTATCTTTATTTTGATCTTAATGATTATCAATATTATGTTGCTTTGTTATTATTTATGCCTATTGCATATGTTTATTAATGTCTCTATTTTTTATCTAACAAAAAGGGGGAGAGGGAACATGCTCACACTTAAAATTTTGATTTTCAACTTAAAAGTTTACCTAGCTAATATTAAGGGGGAGTTATTTTTGCAAAGTTTTTCAAAGTGTCAAAAATTTCAAGTTTTGGTTTTGTTATATCAAAAAGGGGGAGATTGTAAAACCTATGTTTGATTTTGATATAACAAAGTATGTTAAGGATTAAATTGAAAACTTGAAATAAATTTCTAAGTCCCTCAAAAGATTTATAAATCACCAAAGCTTTAATCTGATTTGAAAAACTCAAACTCCAAATATTTTCTAAGTGTTCCAAGGCCAAAGTATTGAAAAACGTCCAGGCGTATCGATACACATCCAGCCGTATCAATACCTTTTTTACAAGTTTGGCTACTGGAGAAACGCGTTTCGATACGCCCCTCGCCGTATCGAAACAGCATATCGAAACATATTGAATATGTATCGATACGCTCTCTCTGTAAAACTGAAGGAGTTTGAATAGCGTACCGATACAGTTCCACCCGTATCGATACGAATTTTATGGAATTTTAAAATCGAAAGCCTTTAATGTTTTCGACCGTTGGTGTCAGTTGTTAGGTAACCGAAATTTAAAGTGGTGGTTGCCCCGTACCGATACGTTCCTTGCCATATCGATACATTAACTTCTAGTGAGCTATGTTGAATTAATTGCATCGATACGGATGTTCCCTGTACCAAAACGGTCCATATCCCGTACCGATACGCTTGCATGCGTATCGATACGCTTGTATGCGTATCGATACGCCCTCTTGTTATTTTGCAACGACTCTTTCTGTTTTGAGGCAGGTATCGATACAGGTCCTCGTGTACCGATACAATAAGCTGTAGAAGTACATTTATGGTGGAAAGAGAGGGTCCCAACGACTATAATCAATACCCTAACCACCCAAACGTCTAGAATTGATAGAGAAGGTATAAATTGAAGCTAATTGAAGACCAGCAACAACTATTGCATCAAAGATAAACATCCTAGCAAAAATCCAAGCTCAAAGTGCTTATTTTCCAATCTCTTGTAAAACCCCCAAATTGTGTAGTGTTCAATTCTGATCTTGTTATCAAATTTGGGTTGAGTGTTTGTACTTAAAGGGGCGGTATTGTATTGAGAGATATCTTTCTTTCCTTTAATTCTTCTTTGTACTCTTGTGAGGGTTTGGTCAAATTTTGGGTAAAAAATTTGACCGGTTGTGTAAAGGTTACCTCCTAAGCCTTGAAAAGGGGAAAGACAATTAGTAGATTGTTGGAAATCTTTAGTGGTAGCTAAGGTAGTGGATGTAGAGTTCATTTGGAACTTGAACCACTCTAAAATTCCTTGTTCTTCATTTTTAGCCTTTCTATTTACTCCAACAATTTTTTAAAACCCAATTCACCCCCTCTTGGCTTTGATCAATCCATTGATCCACTCAACACTAACTTTTTCACCCATATCAGAAAGCTAAATTTTATAGCTTCTTGGGTGGAAAAGCTAATTTGAAAATAAAATTATTTTTTTACCCCTATTATTTAATTATAATTTATTGTACATTATGCATACATAATTGTAAAATAATATATATTTTATAATATTTATATTGAGAATAAAATTATTTTATTTGTAATTTATTTTATATTTATTATTAAATTGTAAGTGATATGTCCGTATATAATTTAGAATGTAGTTTATATTTTCAAATTAAATTTTATAAAAAATAAAATTTTTATTATAATTAAAATTGACTTATTTCCTATATCATAACATTAACTAATTTGAACATCACCCAAGTTTACTTTTACTTTTCAATATCATGTCTAAAATATACATTTTATCTCTTCAAAATCACTTTTGACATCAATGACAAACATTAACCAACTTTTCAAAACTATTTTTCAACAGCTAATTTAAAAATCACTTTTTTTACTGCACTTTTTAAAAATAACCACAAACTAAACCTAACTCTAGGCTAAAGGGCCGTGAAGGACTAGATTTGCTGCGATTTGGTCTTCATTGATTGCTTCCGAGACTGCACTAGACTGGTGTTTATTTATATTATGGTGTTGTTTTATTGAGTGAGGTTTTATTTGGAGGAAACTTAAAGGGACTAACACTCTGAATTTTATATTATTTAAGAAGTAAAAAAAGAAATTTATCATAATTTTTTCTTCTAATTTTTAATGTTTTTGTGGGGGCCGTAGCACCCACTAATCTCTTGATAACTATGCCACTGGCTGTTGTTGCCTTGTTGGTCCTTTCCGGCACATGATTTACGGTGTCTAGTGTTTTTTTTTTCGATTTGGGTGCTGTAGTGTGGTGTGAATGTGGCTAGGGGTGAACAAAACTCAACTCTAATCGAAAAAATTGATATATTTTTTTCAATTTTGAGTTATTCGAGTCAACTCAAAAAATTTTCGAGTTTGAGCCGAGTTGAAATTTGCCCAACTTGAAAAACCGAAAAATTGAAAAATCAAATTTTACAGTTTTGCCATTTAGTCCATAGTTTCGTTTTTCTTCAACTCCTCCTTCATTTTAAGTTCATTTTTGACCAAATTTGAACTACATATTCCTAAACCAACGTAGAATACTTATTTATATTCAATTTATATTTTTGAAAATAAATTTCATATTTTTTTTTTCAATTCAGCCCCTTAACTTTGTATGATTTCCTCATTTCTTCAATCCCTCCTTCGTTTTAAGTCAATTTTTGACCAAAAATTTGAACCGCTTGCTCCTAAACCACCGTAGAATATATATTTAGCTTCAATTCATGTTTTTAAATTAAATTTTCAACTTTTTCAATTTAGCCCCTCAACTTTGAATGATTTCCCACTTATTAATTCCTCTTTTGTTTTAAGTTTATTTTTGACAAAAATTAAACTACACGATTCACTAACACCATATAATATCTATATAACTTCAATTCATATTTTTAACAAATATATTCTTTTTGCAATTTAGTCTTTTAACTTTACATTTTATTCAATTTGATCATTCAACTGATTTTTTTGTAATTTTTTTCTTCACATCAATTTATTGACTCATTTATACTCCCATCAATGCTTTATCCCCAAAAGTTTCTTATTTAAAAATAATATTATAAATATATTTTAGAAGTTTAAATGATATTTTTTTATTAAATAACATTACAAATCTTACTTATACATGTGAAAAATAATATGAAGAAATATACATATGCATATCTTATATGATTAGAGAAAGTCGTTTAAATTGGAATCAAACTATACTATAACATGATAAATAATTACAATTAAATCTGTATAGGAACTCGAAAACTCGATTCGACTCGAATAAAAAAATTTCAAATTAAGTTCAAGTTGTAAAATATGATGTGTCAACTTGAATAACTCGAAATTTTTTTACTCGACTCGATCGAACGCTCACCCCTAAATGTGGCTGATTACTCCTACTTTGATTGATTTTGCTTTTGGTTGGACGGACGTTTTGGCAATCTTTGGCTTTTGCAAGATTTACAATTTTGATTTTAGACATTTCTTGGTAGGAAGGATGAAAAAAAAGATAAAAATTACTTAATGGACATTAAACTAAAATTAAAGTACACAAATGGTCATTAAACTATTTCAAAAAAAAATACAAAAACGTTCACTGAACTTTCAAAAGTTACATAATGGCCATTGAACTTTAGATTTTGTTACAAAATGGTCATTGAGCCATTAACCGTCGTTAAGTGGGTGACTTCGCAGTTAGGAATATTTGTATAATCACACATTTAACCCTCTATATTTACACATTCAATCAATTTAGACATCAATAATGAGGGTTAAATTAGGACTAAATTAATTGTATGTGTAAATATGGAGGATTAAATGTGTTACTATTCAAATTTTCGCAACTGTCACATCACCCACTTAACAACAATTAATCGTTCAGTGACCATTTGTAACAAAAACTAAAGTTTAATGGCCATTGTGTAACTTTTGAAAGTTTGATGACCATTTTATATTTTCAAAGATAATTTAGTGACCATTTGTGTAGCTTATCCAAAAATTAATTTGCTTATAAATTAGCTCCTAATAACATTTTTTTGCTAAATATGCAGATTTTTCACATTGTAAAATTATTGTAAGCCTAAACATTAATTAGGCCGAATTTCTTTTCAATTAAAAAAAAAACAAGTATTGAAAAAAAATTTGAATTGTAAAAGTAGACAAAATTAATTTACCTGTGAACTGTATTTTTTTACAATCAACAAACATTTTAATAAATACACCAAATTTCAAAAAGAAAACATCAAAAAATTTTACTAAACACTCAACTACTCATACAAAATGTAATATCCTCAAAGTACCCTAGAAGAAAATAAATTAAGTTGATTAATTAATTGATCACAAATTAAATATAATTATATGATTTAGTGGCTAATTGGATGAAATTGAAAAGATGAGAGCTAAATTAAGATGACTTAACTAGAATTAAGCTTGAATAAAAAGATTGCATGCAAAAGTATTAAATAGACCAAGCCTACCCCTTGTAAATAGCTAATTCTAAAAGAGAGATGAGGGGTAAAATTGAGTTTTCCCAGCCCCTAATTATCACTTTGGCCAGCCACATGAGAGAGAAAGGGGATTAGACATATCCCACTATCAAACAAAACTTTATCTTCTCCTTCTTCCTTTCTTCTACATGTCGTGAGTTTTAGAGTGAAAAGGGAGATAATTGTTACTGGTTGTTCTAGCCATGGAGGGGTGTTAAAGCTCAATTTGAGATTAGAATTGAGAGAAATTAGAAATTTTGCAAAGTAAGTAGCCTCCTTATCACCATTTTGTTTACCGATTGAGTGTGCATTTGCTGGAGTCTTATTTTGAATTTATGGATGAAAATGATAGTATCATACATGCATGTGTTTGTCATGATCTTAGAATTTAAATTTGATGAAGGATTGTACTTGAAATCTAATTTTTAACTTGAAGTAGAGAACCGATTAACCTAAGGACAATTTTGAAGATAATATTAAGGCTTGGGATTAATCTGTAAAATTGAAAGAATTAGGGTTTGAATTGAAAATTTTCCATTAGGAATGAATTGAAGATTAGAGTCTTAATTATAATATTTATGCTTAGGTTTGGCTAAAATGTGATTAAAATGAAGTTAGATCGAAGGAATTATCAAATCGGTTCAGTGGATTATGAAAACTGAATTATGGGACTGTTTTGTAATAATTAGAAAATGCTAGGATTGAAATTGGTTAAATCATGATTATGGAAATTGAGTTAAAATCAGAGGATTGTGTTAGAAATTTTTTAGTAACTTGAATTTAACTTAAAATGGCTCAATTTGATAAATAAAGTAAATTAGTGAAATCTGTCCAAAAATAGTCTTGTTCCGGAACATCAACTTTGAAAATTCACTATAAATCGTATATAAGAAATTTGAAGCTGAAACTTTGATGGACTAAACTTTCAAATGTCTATTTTAGTTGAGAGAAAACGGAGTTCAATTTAGAGCTATGTGCTAAAATATTGAAGTGAATTAAGTTAGGCACACCAAAACTGTTTTGAATCTGGAATACCTATAAAGAAGTAATAAGCTGTATTAATCTAGAAGTGATAAAAATTTGAGGCCAATTTGGTTAAATAGGATATTGAATTAAATTTTTAAGAATGTATGATAATTGATTTTTGGAATTGTATAGAGAAAGTTATGACCAATTTAGTGACTGGTGCTCAAGTCTGCCAGGTTAGGACAACTTTGAGAAATTGAATTTAGCATTTGCATATTGGTGGTCTAATGCATGATTTAGATACTAGTATGTCTTTTATATGTATGCTAATTTAAAAAGCTACAAGTCCTTGGTTTACTAGATGGCTTAGGTAGAATGGCATGCCTTAGGGTCTAGAGCTCTCTTGATTCGGGTATTGACATACCTTCTTGTATTGGTGATTATACACCTTCGTGATTAGCACCTTGTGTGCCTTCTGAAATGGTACTATATGTACTAGTGGATTTGGTGTCTTAGCACCTACTTGTGATACTATCTAGTATCTTCTTGATTAGGTACAAATGTACCAACTTGTGACTCGATTACCTAGACCAATCTAATAACCAAGGCAACTTAATTACAAGATTAAACATAAAATGACTGGTCTTGCATGGATTGTTCTTATGATAATTGTTATTGTGACTTGTTTTGCAACCATTGATTATTGTTATATGACTAATTCGATGAATGTATGTGATTGAATATGTCATGAGACTAGCTAGGTGTTCTTATTAAATACCGTGAATAAGATCTAACTTGTTTTAAAATTGAATAATAATGGCTACCTCACTAAGTACAACTTTGTACTTATCATATCTTGTTTCCTTCTTCCCAACCTAGCAGATTGAACCTGGGTCGATAGCTAATACTTCCATGATCGAGAGTAAAGACTACAAGCATAGTAATCATGTACGACTTGATCCCTTCTTGTTCGACTTCTGGATGGTGGCATATAGTTAGTTTTTGTGTTAGCTATGTCATGCACATGGTGTCTAGATGACGCGGTTAATGACGCTTGCTAGTTGATTTTGGCTTGTAATGAATGGAAGACATATTTGTAAATACAAACTTGACATGTAATGTTTTGAGACCTTGGTTGTAAATATAAGCTTGGTTATGGCCTTTATATAAATGTGATGCTAGAATCATGTTTTGAGACTCGACTTGTAAATATGTTAACTTGGTTTTATAAATGATAATATGATCTTGATTGAAATATGTAATGGTTTATATTGTGGATTTAAATGTTGGTTTTATATGCTTGTTTAATTATTCGTTACCTTGAAATAAATCGAATGGAAATTTATATTGTATGTGTGGATATTTCGAATAGGTTAATAAGGGTTAGGATACATTATTTTCTTGTATGATTCAAATACTTAAGTCACATTTGTATATGATTGAAATTTTATATAGGTTGACTAAGATGTTAACATTAGTAAATTTTAATGGTTGTTAAGTTTGTTAGATTGAACTTGAATCTCTTCCAACTTGGAAATTAATTAAATGTCATGTATATGAATATGTTGGTTAGATTAGCGTTATGGTTGTTCGTTGCTTACTAGCCAAGAAACTCATTCTTTAGGAATGAGTTGCGAAAAAGTTTTAATTTTTTTGCGTTTTCGCGACGCCTCCCGACTAATTTACTGCTAAGCCGAGAAGGAAGTGTCACATTTGTTTTGGTATCAAAGCTTTGGTTTAGCCGATTCTCGGGATTAGATCGAGTCATAATGCATTATATAGGAATTGTCTATGCCACCAAGAAGTTATAACATGATATGCTTGTATAAATTACTTACAAATATCAAATTTCTAAACCTTTCCTTTGTTCTCAATCGTAGTATGTCTGAGATAATATTATCTCGGGATGATGAAAGCCTATGCGATTCATCTAATAAGGGTGACAGTGTCCTGATGGGGACTAATCCTCCGAGACAGGACGAACCTCAAAATGAACCACAAGAACCGATCCAGCATCAGCAGGCTGCCCCTGCTATGCAAGCTATGCAACGTGAATGTCGCCTTAGCATGAAGGAGATGTTCAATCAGTTAATCACTAATCTGAAGAGTGAGCAACCTGCCCCTAGCAAAGCCCCACTCGAGAAATTATCACAATATCGGGCATATACATTTGTTGGTGCCTCTGAAGAGAAACCTGAGGATGCTGAATATTGGTTTGAGAGAACCACACAAATCTTAACCAATCAATTGCAATGCTCGTATGAGCATAAGCTGGAATGTGTAATTGCACTCCTTGCTGATGAAGCTTTGAGCTGGTGGGAAACGACTACTCTGACTGCTCTTGCAGAATATGTTACCTAGAAATTCTTTGTTGAGGAGTTTAAGAAGAAATATATTGGTGAGCAGTACTTGGCCGAGAGAAGGAAGCGTTTCTTGTACTTGAAGCAAGCTAATCGGCCTATCGATCAATACGTGGCTAATATTTGTAAGTACTGTAAATACGATGGAGAGTAAATACGTGGCTAATATGTGGCTTCAGTCTAATCTGTGTTATGCTTGCAGTGGAGCCGATCATTATGTGAAGGACTTCCCACAGAATACTAATAATAAACCTTCGGTTCCAGCTCCTACAAATCAGACTCCTGCACAATCCAATCGGAATAGGGGACCAAGGCAAGATCAATCTGGTAATCGGGCTAAAGGGAAGGGCCATCAATCTATTGCCACTAATCAGGAATCATGAGCTCCTGCCCGGGTTTGTCACATTCGTGGTAGAGAAGATGAGGAATCACCTGACGTGATCGCATGTACTGTCGAATTGAACCTAAATCCTGCATATGCTCTTATTGACTCGGGATCCACTCATTCTTTTATCTGCTCAAAATTGCTTGATAAGTTGAATATGAAATCTGAATCTGTTGCATCTAGTCTTATAACCGCAAATTCGATATGAGGAAATAAGCCGATTAATCTTCTTGTTAAATACTATCCTATTACTATTTGAGGCATTCCATTTCCCATCGATCTTTACGTCTTGCCAACATGTGAATTCGATCTAATCTTGGGATTAGATTGGTTGGGAAAGCATCAAGCTTGGATAGACTGTCAGAACCGTAGATTTTATCTCCGAGGTTTAGGAAAGGAATCTATCTTGTTAATTGATAAGAAGCCTACCTCGATTTTTTCCGCTATGGTGTTGCAAGGTGACTATGATTTTAGCTTGCCATCGATGCTAGTAGTGTCAGAATTTATCGATGTCTTTCCGGAATAACTTCTTGGACTCCCTCCAATTCGGGAAGTAGAATTCGGAATTGACATTCATCCTGGAACTAATCCGGTGTCAATTACACCATATCGAATTGCCCCTATTGAGTTGAAAGAATTAAAGAAGCAAATTGAAGAGTTGCAAGACAAGGGTTTTATCCGACCGAGCACTTCTCCTTGGGGTGCTCCAATTTTGTTCGTAAAGAAGAAAGATGGTTCGATGCGGCTGTGTATCAACTATCGGAGCCTGAATTAAATAACAATTAAGAATAAATATCTATTACCGAGAATTAAAGATCTGTTTGATCAACTTCGTGGTGCAGTTGTATTCTCTAAGATCGATTTAAGGTTGGGTTACTATCAGATGAGAGTAAAGGACAATGATGTACCCAAAACGACTTTCTGAAATCGTTACGGCCACTTTGAGTTCCTCGTAATGCCATTCGGGCTAACCAACACCCCGAAAGCCTTTATAGACCTTATGAATCGAGTCTTCAAGCCGTTTCTTGATAAGTTTGTGGTCGTATTTACTGATGATATTCTTATTTATTCCCGAAGAAAAGAGGAACACTCTGGTCATCTTAGAATTGTATTGCAAACTCTTAGGGAGCATCAACTCTTTGCCAAATTCTTCAAATGTAAATTTTGGCTTTCGGAAGTGTCATTCCTCGGTCGCGTTATCTCGGCTGATGGAATCAAAGTTGATCCTAAGAAGATACAAACTGCGATCGATTGGCAACCTCCGAGGAGTGTTAGTGAGGTTCGTAGTTTTCTCGGTTTAACGGGTTATTATCGAAGATCCGTTAAAGGTTTCTCTACGATTGCTTTGCCGCTAACCAAACTCCTTAGAAAGGATCAGCCCTTTTCTTGGTCCGAAAACCAACAACGAAGTTTCGATCAGTTGAAGCAAGCTCTAACTCATGCTCCGGTACTGACCCAACTTGAATCGGGCAAAGAATTTGTCGTTTATAGTGATGCATCCCATTCGGGTCTAGGTTGTGTGTTGATGCAAGGAAAAAAGGTTATAGCATATGCATCCCGACAATTGAAGACACATGAGCTTAATTACCCGACACATGACCTTGAGTTAGCCACAATCGTCTTTGCACTCAAGATCTGGAGACATTACTTATATGGTGAGCAGTGTCATTTATTCACGGATCACAAAAGCCTCAAATACCTTCTCACCCAAAAAGAATTAAATCTGAGACAAAGAAGGTGGATGGAGTTACTAAAGAATTATGATCTAGTAATTGATTACCATCCCGAGAAGGCTAATGTAGTAGAAGATGCACTAAGTAGAAAACCGACTCTCGGTAAGTCTTATAAAAATTTCTTAAATTTATTTAAACCTTCATTTAAATTATTGGGAGAAAAATTTGAATTTTTCTTGTTTTCCAAGAAAGAGTTCGAACACTTCCTTGTTAGACAAGGAAGTCAAGTGAAATCTTCAATCTCGATAATAACATGTTTAAATTGATTACTTGTAGCTCCAACGACTATCATTGCTCATTTCCGACTTGCAAAAGCTCGAAATTATCTATCGGAACTCCAAATTCAATCTAGTCTAATCACCAGGATCAAAGAGATTCAACAGCTTGATCCCGAACTTCAGAAAATCATCTCTAAGCTTGAGTCTAATTCTGACTTCTTGGTTAAGCTGAATGGTCTAATTTATTTCCATGATAGAATTTGTATCCCCGATAACAAGGAATTATAAGTGAAGATCCTTAGTGAGGCTCACCAAAGTCCCTTCTCTGTTCATCCGGGATCAGTAAAAATGTACAATGATCTCAAGCCCCTGTACTAGTGGTCGGGTATGAAGGCTGCTATCAACGATTATGTGTCTAGGTGCTTGAATTGTCAACGTGTGAAGGCTGAACATCGAGTTCCAACTGGTTTGTTACAACCAATCAAATTTCCGCAATGGAAGTAGGAACAAATCACCATGGACTTCGTATCTGGACTTCCTTGTACACCAAGAAAGAACGATGCAATTTGAGTGATAGTTGATAGATTCACCAAATCAACTCATTTCATTCCTGTCAGAATGAGCATGAAACTGGAAGCCTTAGCTGAGTTGTATATTCAAGAAGTCATCCGTTTTTACGATATTCTTGTTTCCATCATATCAGACCGAGATCCTCGTTTCACAGCACGATTTTGGAAGTCGTTGCAACAAGCTCTTGGGACCAAAATCAACCTCAGTACAGCTTTTCATCCTCAGTGTGATGGTCAATCTGATAGAGTAATTCAAGTCTTGGAAGACATGCTTCTGGCATGTATTATCGATTTCGGGAAGAATTGGGAGAAATCGTTGCCTCTGGTAGAATTTGCTTACAATAATAGCTATCAATCTTCGATTCAAATGACTCCTTTTGAAGCACTCTATGGAAGAAGGTGTCGAACTCCCTTATGTTGGTCTGAGTTGGGAGATAATAAGGTGCTAGGCCCTCAGATTCTCCAGGAAGCTGAAGAACAAGTTTAGATTATTCATTTCCGATTGAAGCAAACCTTTGATAGGCATAAATCATATGCGGATCAGAAACGGAGGGACATTCAATATGAAATTGGAGACATGGTGTAACAAGGTTTTTTTTCTCGCAACTTCCCCGCTACTTTGAAAAATATTCAATTTAATTTGAAAAGGAGAGATTTAAAAATTGATTTGATTCGGGTTTGGGAAAAAACCTTTTACGAAAATCTTTTTTTCTGTTGGAGTCGCCACCAGCCACTATGGTAGGCCGGACACCATAAAAACTAAACCAGAGATTCTTTTGAAAGGGTTCGGGAGTTGGTTACGTGTGGGGAAGGGTTAGCACCCCCATCACGCCCGAAAATCGGTACCAAAATAATTGTTGCTTTTAACTCGATGAAAATTATTCGAAATTTAAAAAGACTTTAATTAGGGGTTCTTGATTGAAAACCGAACTTTAATCGTGCGAGCTTTTTCAAATTGGTGGTATCGAATTAATTAAACATTTAATTAAAAAGGATGACGGTACACCGGACCAAAGACTAAACCGACATCATATAAGACTGACTGTCGTGTTAGTCTAGGGTTCGAATCCCGTACGTCACCTTTATACATGATGCAAGCAATTAAAGGATGATGTTGTGGTCTTGTTCGTTTTAATTACGGATTTACCTTTAGACGATTCGAATTAATCCGAATATTCGCGGGACATCCAATAAGCTAGGAATGTCGACCCGAATACGCGAATTAATAGGTATCTCCGTTTTAGAATTAAAATTAATTAATATGCGAATTTAAACATTAAGGGTCACATGTAATGTAATGACATATTAGAATGCATGTCACAAATATATATTCAAACAAAAGAAGGCAAAGCATGCACATACTAACATAAACAATATGGCAAAAAAAACATTCGATGCAAACATACATTAAGGGGACAAGAATGCATAAATAATAACACAATATGATCGACATGACATGCAATATCAACAAAAATGCAAGATAAACAAAATGCTACCTATAAGGGACTGAAAATGTAAATTACCCACTAAAGAAATAATCAAAACACAAAATAGGGGGCAAAATTAAAAAGACTCGAAAAACCACAGGGACCAAAATAGCAATTTCCCCACTCGCAAACCGATTGAAACCAAATTTAGGATGAGATTGAAAATGTTTGAAAACATGGGAGGACCACGTATGTGGTTTTTGCAATGCGGAAGCCCCTCTCGCGCGAATAAGTCGACGCGGAGGGACTTAAATGCGATTAACCCGTTTAAAAAAAACTAAAACACTATATAACCAAAATAAAAAACGTTTCAGCCCTTTTTCTTAGTTTTGCAAACCCTAAAAGATGAGAGACCCCCCTTTTCTGTGTTCTGCTCTGGCACCGCAAAGGGGTTCCGGTCGCCGTTGCCGGCGCCGGAACCCTAAAAACTTTTCTTTCTTTTCTTTCCGAAATCGAAAAAACCTTCTCTTCTCGAAATCAAAACTAAAACGAAGGAAAACCTTTTCGAAATCCTTTTATTTCAAAGCCCTAAAGCCAAAACCAAAAAGAAACCCAAAAAAATTCCCTCACCGGCTCACATGCATGGCCTCGGGAAGGGCCACAGAGCTTATCGCCGGCGAGGATGAATGAAGGGCGAAAGGGAGAAGAAGAGACGCGAAAGGTAAAAAACTAAACTACTGTTTTTTGTTTTTCGATTCGAAGTAAAAAGACAATGGCGATACCTCTGAAAATTTCGACTTGTATTGATTTCTGCGAATTGTTGATTACAAACTCTCTCTGAAATTTTTCGAATGAATCCCCTAATGCTCTCTCTCTAAAAAACCCTCTTCCGAAAAAATCTTCCCTAATGCTCTCTCTAAAATTCCGAATCCTCCCCCTATTACAATGCATGCATCCGGCTTTTATAAGCCCGGAAATTACATTTTTTTATTTACATAAATCGGAAGAAAATCTGCTATTGGTTCTGCCCTCATTTGTTTGTATTCATGCGCTGCAATTTGTGGTTGTCTCTGATTCTGCATTTCGGTTGCGATTTTGGCTCTAATATTTGTTGTTTTCCTTTGCATGTGAGCTCATACGAGGGGACCAGAGGGGCATCCAACGGCCGTGGATCGATCCTTAGTGACCGGGCGTGATCGACACGCGCGCGTAGGGCATTCGAGCAGTCGCGCGTGAAGTCACGTGGGAGATGAACGGTTTTGCGCGGATCTCACGCACGAGCTGGGTTGTTTTTGGCCATCCGATCGTGTGCTCAATCCAAGGGCTGAGGCTGTGCGGTGCTAGGGTTTCCTGGGGGCAGCTAGGGCTTCCTTCTCCTGGTGTGATCTGGACCGTCAGATTTGGATCAGATCTGACGGTGGAGAGGGGGTGGCGGCTGCAAAGATAAGAGACAACATTAGGGTTTCTGGTTTAGCAGATTAAGGTTTATTTGTTTGGGCCTAAACGGGCCGTATATATGTATAATAATATTTTTGGGCTTTTTATTATGTAATATGGACTTTTAAACTTAATAAACTGGGCTTTTATTTATATTAGTATTTTTGTTTTTTTGGTTTTCAGATTTAATAATAATAATAATATGGATATCAATAATAATAATAATAATAAGACACTAATTTAACACTAACAATAATAGATAGATAATAGATATTCATAATAATAATAAGATTTATAATATAATATATGATAGTAATATAGTAATAAGGTTAATAGTAATAATAATATCAATATATACTGTTTTTTGTTTTTTTTTTCCTTTTTCTTCCTTTTTTTGGTTTTTAATCACAACATAAATATCAAAGCCCATTAAAGAAAAGAAAATAGGACGAGTTTAACACCCTGGAACAAATTAGTGATTACAGTTGCCCCCCTTTGCTTATACTTGTAGAACAAGGATAAAGCAATGGCCATAAGCACAAATTTTGTCCGACTTCCCTGTTTGGATTTCGAGTCACCATGCACTTGAACTATTGGCGGTTCGGAAGTCGGTATGGGAAAATGAAACGGTCGCGGAGGCCTGAAGCTGTTTTTCTCATTTCAACACTCTTCAACCCTTCGAGGTCCGATCAAACAGATAACTAGCAGAAGCTCCATTCTCCAAGTGCCCGAACGGATAGGCGGATTCTATTCTCCAAGAGCCTGAATAGATAGGCCGGTTCTATTCTCCAAGAGCCTGAATAGATAGGCGGGTTCGATTCTCCAAGAGCCTGAACGGATAGGCGGGTTCTATTCTCCAAGAGCCTGAATAGATAGGCCGGTTCTATTCTCCAAGAGCCTGAATAGATAGGCGGGTTCTATTCTCCAAGAGCCTGAATAGATAGGCCGGTTTTATTCTCCAACAGCCTGAATAGATAGGCGGATTCTATTCTCCAAGAGCCTGAATAGATAGGCCGATTCTATTCTCCAAGAGCCTGAATAGATAGGCGGGTTCCATTCTCTAAGAGCCTGAACGGATAGGCAGGTTCTATTCTCCAAGAGCCTGAATAGATAGGCCGATTCCATTCTCCAAGAGCCTGAACGGATAGGCAGGTTCTATTCTCCAAGAGCCTGAATAGATAGGCTGGTTCTATTCTCCAAGAGCCTGAATATATAGGCTGGTTCCATTCTCCAAGAGCCTGAACGGATAGGCGGGTTCTATTCTCCAAGAGCCTGAATAGATAGGCTGGTTCTATTCTCCAAAAGCTCGAATAGATAGGCGGATTCTATTCTCCAAAAGCCCGAATAGATAGGCGGATTCCATTCTCCAAAAGCCCGAATAGATAGACGAGTTCCATTCTCCAAAAGCCCAAACAGATAGGCAGGTTCCATTCTCCAAAACCCGAACGGATAGGCAGATTTCCTTTTACGGGGAAAGCTTTAAAATACCTGTCGAAAGTAGGTAAAAAATATATGATGATGTGAGTTAGCATGCCCCTAATCCTAGGGATGCCTAACTACAAATGATGCATGAATTATGACATCAAAATTGCTCGGACGCTTTTACTCTTCAGATTGGTCAATCTCGGCCTTCTTCTTCTTTTTTTTCTTTTTCTCAATTTCTTCGGGCTTTCTCATCCTTGCCAAAATCTCAATTTCTGGTCTTTTCTCAAAAGATGACTACTGAAAGAGACTTTCACTGGTCAGACTGGACGTAACACTTCTCGTAGTGCACATACTCAAAGCTTTGCCCCCTATTTAAACTGGGTGCTCAACCGTTCTCTTCGTCTTTACTCAACGTGACGAATTTTCTCTTCTCTCAACAACGGGGGAAGCACATGCCCCCAAGTCCCTGAACTTTTTCTGGAGTTCATTTTAGACTGGTCCATCTTGACCTTCTTCTTCTTAACCTCTTTTGGCTTTCGTACTTGCCAAATCTCAATCTTTTGATCTCTTGTCGAAAGATAATTGTTGACTTTCGCTGGTCAAACTGGATATAGCACTTCTCGTAGTGTTCGTTCTCGAAACATTGCCCCCTTCTCAAATTGGGTGCTAAATTATTCTCTTCGTCTTAATTCAACATGACGACTTCATCTCTTCTCAACAATGGGGGAAACACATGCCCCCAAGTCCCTGAACTTTTCTCTTAAGTTCATCAAGGTCCAATTTCATCTTATGAAGCAATCGAAACATTTCGACAAAAATTCGCTTCCAGTCCTTGAACTGTAGCAACTGACAAGTTGTCATTTGTATTCATGACATTGCATTCTAAACTTTATCCCTGAAGCAAAGGGAAATTAATTTGTGTTCAAAAAGATTTAGATTGCATCTTCTAATTTCAACATGAGATGCATGTTTTTTAAAACAAAATTTTCTCTTTCAAATCATGGGTATATCAAGCTGGATTAAATACCCTGAATATTAACTGCACGAATGACACTGTTATGGCTTACCAATGATTGCCTCAAGCAACATGTGTCTAGGAGACCTCGAAAGTTGAGCTGATGCCTGAAAATATGACATACTCTCCAAGTTATTTCGGCTTTTTAATCAATTAGATTTATCTTCAATAGGCTTCGCCTTTATCAATTCTTTATAATTGTAGGGGAGTCAACTCATCACATTCCTTTGGCTCGAGAATAAAGATGGAGCATACAACGATACCCCGAGTTACTCGGCATTGTCACGATTTTACCATCACTCATGTAGCTAAAGTGGATGGTGCATAGCAACCTTATTGGTCTTTTGCTACAGCGGAGTGCCCAAAACTTAGATTTATCTTCAATAGGCTTCGCCTTTATCAATTCTTTATAATTGTGGGGGAGTCAACTCATCACATTCCTTTGGCTCGAGAATGAAGATGGAGCATACAACGATACCCCGAGTTACTCGGCATTGTCACGATTTTACCATCACTCATGTAGCTAAAGTGGATGGTGCATAGCAACCTTATTGGTCTTTTGCTACAGCGGAGTGCCCAAAAATTAGATTTATCTTCAATAGGCTTCGCCTTTATCAATTCTTTATGATTGTGGGGGAGTCAACTCATCACATTCCTTTGGCTCGAGAATAAAGATGGAGCATACAACGATACCCCGAGTTACTCGGCATTGTCACGATTTTACCATCACTCATGTAGCTAAAGTGGATGGTGCATAGCAACCTTATTGGTCTTTTGCTACAGCGGAGTGCCCCAAAAATTCCACATTTGTATCCGAAAATGCCTATTACCAGGCTTCGAACATTGTTAGGCTTAGTATTCTCGATTTTTTTAGCACGAAAGACTTCCGGTTATTCTCCCGAAGGTCATAATTCTATGTGTGTTTAATTAGGTGACCAAATTAACTTGGAGTGTAAGCCACATATTCATCATCTTCAAAGCTTTCGATTTCCACTAGACAAAGGCGGCTCGAAGTCAACCTTTGGGGTCAAGGTCATCGTCCCTTGTGCAATCGATATACGGGGACTCAATAGGCAAATATATACACACAAAATGAAAAGGCAATTGAAACATAATGCATCCTTTCATTGAAATTTAGAAACATGCAGTCTGAGGCCCTTACAAAAAATCTTTGCTACCTTCGGGCAAAGGGTAGTAAAGGTTGATTTCACACATCACTTCATGGAAAAGATCAAAATGCAATGAAATGAAAGTAAACCAACTTGGATGCATAAAACTATTATATACTGTTGAGCTGACCATCCATTCCGCCCTTCAAATTTCTTCGAGGAACTCAACCTCCTTATTGTCCATCAATTCCTGGACCAATTGCTTAAATTCCGGACAACTCTGAATCTCGTGCCCCGCAGTCTAATGGTACTCACAAAAAGAT
Organism: Hibiscus tridactylites; assembly: GCA_958450335.1. Classification (NCBI taxonomy): domain Eukaryota; kingdom Viridiplantae; phylum Streptophyta; class Magnoliopsida; order Malvales; family Malvaceae; genus Hibiscus; species Hibiscus tridactylites. Next base: position 61,539,357 of record OY288278.1, on the reverse strand, counting down.
TCATGCCTATAATATGCCACATTCGGACCCTTCTCGAAGTCGGCTTCTAACTTAGCAAAACTTTCTTCCATTTGCCTCCTATGATGGCGAGTAAAGTGTGGGTGCAAAATCTTCCGTAGTCACGAATGCTGCCATGACCCCGAACAATTAATCTCATGATTTAATGATGTAATGCATGAAATGTGTATGCATAACTGAAACAAATGATTGAAGGCAACAAATTAAAAAACACAAAATCGAATGCAAAGAAATGTTGATTCGACGAACATCCACTTTAAACAACTTTCCATAACGGAGATCAAATCTCGTTACAACGAGGTAAGAAAATAGATACACAGGGTACGATTTTTTTCTTTTTTTTCTCGTCCCTTTCCTTCAAATTAGGGTCCCGAAAACTCTGTTGCTATGGACTCTTTCTCCCATTGTGAAAGTTTTCAACTTTAGACTGTTCTCGAATCAACACTTCGTATGAGAATGCGATGAGTATGCAAAAATAAGAAAAACAAGACAAGAAGGCAACTGGGTTAGTATCAACAATAATGAATGCTTGAATACAATAAGCGAAAGGAAACACATCAAAGCAAATTAACGATGCAAGACCTAATAGCATGAATTCTAATTCTACGGTTACCCGCATGGCTCTAACCGGGGTAGGCTTCTTAAATTCTCACTCATGTGGTTCGGTTCTAACAAGGGTACCCGAACCTATCTTATCACCTACTAAGGTGACAAAAGCCCCAATTCTGGCCCATTACAAGCTTGCGAATTGGTTTCGGTTAGGGGGAAAGCACAACCTAATGACGCGGAGGGCTGCTCACATGTCAAAGGCGTAGATTCCGGAAGTGAATTACCGACCCGTGGAGGGAGACTCACGTGGGTATGGGCATTTCACTCCCACTTAAAGGGTGAAGCTCGGGTATAGAGCCTAATGCGTGATGCAACACATGTCGGTGATTCCTTTGAAATTAAATGAAAAATTAATTCAAGACCACCAATTATCAAAGCTCGTGTAATTAAAGTTCTATTTTCACGGAAGAACCATCTCGCTAAAGTCAAATTAAATTTCAAAAATTTCCATCATTAAAAGCAACAATTATTTTCTTGGCCTAACTCTCTTTTTGTTTTGAAAAACAAAATTTGTCCCCAGCGGAGTTGCCATACTGTAACAAGGTTTTTTTTCTCGCAACTTCCCCGCTACTTTGAAAAATATTCAATTTAATTTGAAAAGAGGAGATTTAAAAATTGATTTGATTCAGGTTTGGGAAAAAACCTTTTACGAAAATGTTTTTTTCTGTTGGAGTCGCCACCAGTCACTATGGTAGGCCGGACACCATAAAAACTAAACCAGAGATTCTTTTGAAAGGGTTTGGGAGTTGGTTATGTGTGGGGAAGGGTTAGCACCCCCATCACGCCCGGAAATCGGTACCAAAACAATTGTTTCTTTTATCTCGATGAAAATTATTCGAAATTTAAAAAGACTTTAATTAGGGGTTCTTGATTGAAAACCGGACTTTAATCGTGCGAGCTTTTTCAAATTGGTGGTATCGAATTAATTAAACATTTAATTAAAAAGGATGACGGTACACCGGACCAAAGACTAAACCGATATCATATAAGACTGAATGTCGTGTTAGTCTAGGGTTCGAATCCCGTACGTCACCTTTATACATGATGCAAGCAATTAAAGGATGATGTTGTGGTCTTGTTCGTTTTAATTACGGATTTACCTTTAGACGATTCGAATTAATCCGAATATTCGCGGGACATCCAATAAGCTAGGAATGTCGACTCGAATACGCGAATTAATAGGTATCTCCGTTTTAGAATTAAAATTAATTAATATGCGAATTTAAACATTAAGGGTCACATGTAATGTAATGACATATTAGAATGCATGTCACAAATATATATTCAAACAAAAGAAGGCAAAGCATGCACATACTAACATAAACAATATGGCAAAAAAAACATTCGATGCAAACATACATTAAGGGGACAAGAATGCATAAATAATAACACAATATGATCGACATGACATGCAGTATCAACAAAAATGCAAGATAAACAAAATGCTACCTATAAGGGACTGAAAATGTAAATTACCCACTAAAGAAATAATCAAAACACGAAATAGGGGGCAAAATTAAAAAGACTCGAAAAACCACAGGGACCAAAATAGCAATTTCCTCACTCGCAAACCGATTGAAACCAAATTTAGGATAAGATTGAAAATGTTTGAAAACATGGGAGGACCACGTATGTGGTTTTTGCAATGCGGAAGCCCCTCTCGCGCGAATATGTCGACGCGGAGGGAATTAAATGCGATTAACCCGTTTAAAAAAAAACTAAAACACTATATAACCAAAATAAAAAACGTTTCAGCCCTTTTTCTTAGTTTTGCAAACCCTAAAAGATGAGAGACCCCCCTTTTCTGTGTTCTGCTCTGGCACCGCAAAGGGGTTCCGGTTGCCGTTGCCGGCGCCGGAACCCTAAAAACTTTTCTTTCTTTTCTTTCCGAAACCGAAAAAACCTTCTCTTCTCGAAATCAAAACTAAAACGAAGGAAAACCTTTTCGAAATCCTTTTATTTCAAAGCCCTAAAGCCAAAACCAAAAAGAAACCCAAAAAAATTCCCTCACCGGCTCACATGCATGGCCTCGGGAAGGGCCACAGAGCTTATCGCCGACGACGATGAATGAAGGGCGAAAGGGAGAAGAAGAGACGCGAAAGGTAAAAAACTAAACTACTATTTTTTGTTTTTCGATTCGAAGTAAAAAGACAATGGCGATACCTCTGAAAATTTTGACTTGTATTGATTTCTGCGAATTGTTGATTACAAACTCTCTCTGAAATTTTTCGAATGAATCCCCTAATGCTCTCTCTCTAAAAAACTCTCTTTCGAAAAAATCTTCTCTAATGCTCTCTCTAAAATTCCGAATCCTCCCCCTATTACAATGCATGCATCCGGCTTTTATAAGCCTGGAAATTACATTTTTTTATTTACATAAATCGGAAGGAAATCTGCTATTGGTTCTGCCCTCATTTGTTTGTATTCATGTGGTGCAATTTGTGGTTGTCTCTGATTCTGCATTTCGGTTGCGATTTTGGCTCTAATATTTGTTGTTTTCCTTTGCATGTGAGCTCATACGAGGGGACCAGAGGGGCATCCAACGGCCGTGGATCGATCCTTAGTGACCGGGCGTGATCGACACGCGCGCGTAGGGCATTCGAGCAGTCGCGCGTGAAGTCACGTGGGAGATGAACGGTTTTGCGCGGATCTCACGCACGAGCTGGGTTGTTTTTGGCCATCCGATCGTGTGCTCGATCCAAGGGCTGAGGCTGTGCGGCGCTAGGGTTTCCTGGGGGGCAGCTAGGGCTTCCTTCTCCTGGTGTGATCTGGACCGTCAGATCTGGATCAGATCTGACGGTGGAGAGGGGGTGGCGGCTGCAAAGATAAGAGACAACATTAGGGTTTCTGGTTTAGCAGATTAGTGTTTATTTGTTTGGGCCTAAACGGGCCGTATATATGTATAATAATATTTTTGGGCTTTTTATTATGTAATATGGACTTTTAAACTTAATAAACTGGGCTTTTATTTATATTAGTATTTTTGTTTTTTTGGTTTTTAGATTTAATAAAAATAATAATAATATGGATATCAATAATAATAATAAGAATAATAATAATAATAATAAGACACTAATTTAACACTAACAATAATAGATAGATAATAGATATTCATAATAATAATAAGATTTATAATATAATATATGATAGTAATATAGTAATAAGGTTAATAGTAATAATAATATCAATATATAATGTTTTTTGTTTTTTTCCTTTTTCTTCCTTTTTTTTGGTTTTTAATCACAGCATAAATATCAAAGCCTATTAAAGAAAAGAAAATAGGACGGGTTTAACACCCCGGACAAAATTAGTGATTACACATGGTTTTCTTGAAAGTGTCTCCATGGAAGAAAGTCTTTCGTTTTGGCAAGAGAAGAAAACTTAGTCCTCGATTTATTGGGCCTTCTTAAGTGACCGAGAAGATTGGTCCAGTAGCTTATCGACTCGCTCTTCCTCCTGAGTTTGATAAGATACAAAATGTCTTCCACGTATCAATGCTACGACGCTACCATTCTGATCCGTCTCACATACTAGAGTCGGAAGAATTGGAATTGAATCCCGATCTTTCATACGAGGAAGAACCTATTTGGATTCTTGATTGGGAGGTTAAAAGGCTCAAAAATAAGAATGTTCCTCTTGTAAAGGTTCTCTGGAGAAATCATAATGTGGAAGAATCTACATGGGAACCAGAGGATACGATGCAGAAGCAATATCCTCATCTCTTTGATTAAGGTAAGAATTCGAGGACAAATTCTTATTTTAAGGGGGGGAGGAATTGTAATATCCTCAAAGTACCCTAGAAGAAAATAAACTAAGTTGATTAATTAATTGATCACAAATTAAATATAATTATATGATTTAGTGGCTAATTGGATGAAATTGAAAATATGAGAGTTAAATTAAGATGAATTAACTAGAATTAACCTTGAATAAAAAGATTGCATGCAAAAGTTTTAAATAGACCAAGCCTACCCCTTGTAAATAGCTAATTCTAGAAGAGAGTTGAGGGGTAAAATTGAGTTTTCCTAGCCCCTAATCATCACTTTGGCCAGCCACATGAGAGAGAAAGGGGATTAGACATATCCCACTATCAAACAAAACTTTATCTTCTCCTTCTTCCTTTCTTCTACATGTCGTGAGTTTTAGAGTGAAAAGGGAGAGAATTGTTGTTGGTTGTTCTGGCCATGGAGGGGTGTTGAAGCTCAATTTGAGATTAGAATTGAGAGGAATTAGAGATTATGCAAAGTAGCCTCCTTGTCACCATTTTGTTAACCGATTGAGTGGTGCATTTGTTGGAGTCTTATTTTGAATTTATGGATGAAAATATTAGTATCATACATGCATGTGTTTGTCATGATCTTAGAATTTAAATTTGATGAAGGATTGTACTTGAAATCTGATTTTTAACTTGAAGTAGAGAACCGATTAACCTAAGGACAATTTTGAAGATAATATTAAGGCTTGGGATTAATCTGTAAAATTGAAAGAATTAGGGTTTGAATTGGAAAATTTCCATTGGGAATGAATTGAAGATTAGAGTCTTAATTATAATATTTATGCTTTGGTTTGGCTAAAATGGGATTAAAATGAAGTTAGATTGAAGGAATTATCAAATCGGTTCAGTGGATTCTGAAAACTGAATTATGGGACTGTTTTGTAATAATTAGAAAATGCTAGAATTGGAATTGGCTAAATCATGATTCTGGACATTGAGTTAAAAATCAGAGGATTATGTTAGAAAAAAATTTAGTAACTTTAATTTAACTTAAAATGGCTCAATTTGATAAATTAAGCAAATTAGTGAAATCTGTCCAAAAACAGCCCTGTTTCAGAACATCAACTTTGAAAATTCACTATAAATCTTATATAAGGAATTTGAAGCTGAAATTTTGATGGATTAAACTTTCATATGTCTATTTTAGTTTAGAGAAAACGGAGTTCAATTTGGAGCTATGTGATAAAATATGGAAGTGAATTAATTTAGGCACGCCAAAACTATTTTGAATTTGGAATACCTATAAAGAAGTAATAAACTGTATTAATCTAGAGATGATAAAAATGAGGCCAATTTTATTAAATAGGATATTGAATTACCTTTTTAACCATGCATGATAATTGAGTTTTGGAATTTTATAGAGAAAGTTATGACCAATTTAGTGACTTGTGCTCAAGTCTGCCAGATTATGACAACCTTGAGAAATTGAATTTAGCATTTGCATATTGGTGGTCTAATGCATGATTTAGATACTAATATGTCTATTATATGTATGTGTATGATCAACAAGACCAAGGGATTGAAAACTTGGAGGAGGAAGCCAAGATTGGATCATCCCAAAGGAGGAGCAAGGGGACTACTATCAAGGAACAAGAGTAGCTTGGGAGTTTGTGAGTGTAGTTTCCTTAGGGTTGGGACTAGTGTTCTAACCACCATTTTTTAATTTAATTTTAGCTATGTTACATGCAAGAAAATGACTTAAACTAAAACTAGTAATTTAGTAAGGGAAGGATGCTAAATAATTAAACATGAAAGTATGCTCGAATGGATTGTTTGATATTGTGAATTATGTGTATTATTGGACTGTTTTGTGTGATGCTATGAATGATCGAATGAGGCATGATGTTTCTTGTATGCTACTAAATTTGGATGCTATTTGAAGGTTGATACATGTTGGTTTACCATGGTTGATTGTTATATGTAAGAATTGAGTATGGTTGCTCTTGATTTAGATGATCGAATGATATGAAAATCCATATGAAAGCTTGTTGAAAAATTTCATGCCATGGTTTGATTGAATAACCTCTTGTTGTATCATGATTTATCTTCTATGACATGAAATATGCTAATTTAAAAAGCTACAAGTCCTTGGTTTACTAGATGGCTTAGGTAGATGGCCATGCCTTAGGGTCTAGAGCTCTCTTGATTCGGGTATTGACATACCTTCTTGTATTGGTGATTACACACCTTCGTGATTAGCACCTTGTGTGCCTTGTGAAATGGTACTATATGTACTAGTGGATTTGGTATCTTAGCACCTACTTGTGATACTATCTACTATCTTCTTGATTAGGTACAAATGTACCAACTTGTGACTCGATTACCTAAATTAATTTAATAACCAAGGCAACTTAATTACAAGATTAAACATAAAATGACTTGTTTTGCATGGATTGTTCTTATGATGATTGTTATTGTGACTTGTTTTGCAAGCTTTGATTATTGTTATATGACTAATTCGATAAATGTATGTGATTGAATATGCCATAAGACTAGCTAGGTCTTCTTATTAAATACCGTGAATAAGATCTAACTTGTTTTAAAATTGAATAATAATTGCTACCTCACTAAGTATAACTTTGTACTTATCATCTCTTGTTTCCTTCTTCCCAACCTAGCAGATTGAACATGGTTCGATAGCTAATACTTCCTTGATCGAGAGTAAAGACTACAAGCATAGTAATCATGTACGACTTGATCCCTTCTTGTTCAACTTCTGGATGGTGGCATAGAGTTAGTTTTTGTGTTAGCTATGTCATGCACATGGTGTCTAGATGACGCGGTTAATGATGCTTGTTAGTTGATTTTGGCTTATAATGAATGGAAGACATATTTGTAAATACAAACTTGACATGTAATGTTTTGAGACCTTGGTTGTAAATATAAGCTTGGTTATGGCCTTTATATATATGTGATGCTAAAATCATGTTTTGAGACTCGACTTATAAATATGTTAACTTGATTTTATAAATGATAGTATGATCTTGTTTGAAATATGGAATGGTTTATATTGTGGATTGAAATGTTTGTTTGATATGCTTGTTTAATTGTTCGTTACATTGAAATAAAACGAATGGAAATTTATATTGTATGGGTGGATGTTTCGAATAGGTTAATAAGGGTTAGGATACATTGTTTTTTTGTATGATATAGGTTGACTAAGATGTTAACATTAGTAAATTTTAATGGTAGTTAAGTTTGTAAGATTGAACTTGAATCTCATCCAACTTGGAAATTAATTAAATGTCATGTATATGAATATGTTGGTTTGCTTAGCGTTATGGTTGTTCGTTGTGAAAAAGTTTTAAATTTTTCGCATTTTCGTGATGCCTCCCGACCGGTTTACTGCTAAGCCGGGAGGGAGGTGTCACACAAAATAATTTCTACAAGCATTTCTAGATGCATAATCAATAATAATAGTGTCTACAACAATATGGTCTAACAGATTTTTCTTAAAACATAAAATGATTAGACTATTCAACATTTCTCGTGACATAAATCATAATTGCTAAAATTAAAAAATGAAATTAATTAAATTTTCTGATTTATTATAGCATATTGTTGTGTTTATAGCACGCTCGAATCGATCACGGAAATCGTCAAGGAGGGCTGTAAATGTTTGGTGGTTGAATTGGCTAAAAACGAAATAAAGGTAGACAAGAGACCCAATGATTTTAGAGTGGTTTAGGCTATTAACTAAGCACCTAAATCCACTACCTTAGCACACCACTAAGGATTTCCCAATTCACTCAATTGGATGTTGTCTCTAACCTTCTCCAAGTGTTCCAACCTTCAACTTATAGTTCTAATTGAGTTTGTGGTCGTTACTAGCCATTAGAGATGTTTTGGAGCCGTTGGAGACTTTATTTCCCACCGTAAATGTTGTTCTGCAGATGTCCGTATCGGAACAAGCGAGCCCGAATCGGAACAGCCTTCTTCAAAATTAGCCGTTGAAGCCTGATGCAGCAAGCCGTATCGAAACGCCTCTGGTCGTATCGAAACGATATTGGGCTGTATTGAAACGGTTACAAACCGTTTCGGTACGAGTGACCGTTGAGCTGCATTTAAAAATTCATTGGGAAATTTTGACCGTTGGGGAGGTTTTGACTGTTAGGCGTATCGAAACACCAAAGGGGTGTTTCGAAACCGAAACCCTCCGTATCGAAATGGGCAAGCCCTGTTTCGGTACGTGTTTTGGCAGTTTCAAACTGTTTCGAAACAGGTTAGCCTATATCGAAACGGGTACCTTGAAAAACATTGGTTTGGCTACTTAAAAACGTTTCAAACCTTGCTAAAACCATTTAAAACATCCACAAACTTATTTTCAAGTTGTTTGGACTTAATGGCACTTTTGAAATCTTTTCAATTTAGTCTAAAACTATTTTTCAATTATTATATCAAAACATTAGTTCTTCAATCTCCCCCTTTTTGATATAATAAAACCAACTTGAAAAATTGTTTGTGATTCTCCCCTTTGTATTTTAAAAATTTAAATAAGAGATTTCAAAAATTAAAAGAAGTTAAAGCTCCCTCTTATTCTCTTGAAAAATCAATTTTTCAAACCATTTATCCCCCTTTTGTTATATCAAAAAGAATTTAAATAACTTTAAGTTCAAAATAACTTAGAAGGTTAAAAAATTGACACAAATAAAAATTTTGGTTTTAAAATGGCTCTCCCTTACTCATTGCATCATATTAGGCTTAACAAATAATCCAAGACATTAAAACGAAAAATTAGATAACCAGAGATAAAAGAAAATGAAAGCTATAAGCTTAGAAGTTACCCAATTTCTTCACTTGTGTGGCATTTTCATGTCTTTGCATTTCTTCCCATTGTTCCAACACACCTACAAAAGACATTCACTTGATTTTTGGTATCTAAATTGCTTTGGATCCATTTACATTAGTCACAATGTCTTTAGTTCCTTTAGGAACCTATACTTGTCTAATCCTATAAGATTTTCTCTTCTTAATAGGACAAGTATGTAAGGAATGACCATGATAATGACAATGTGAGCATTTTGCCATTATGTGACAAGATGGATTATTAAAAATGATTTCTTTTTCTTTTGTTAAGCTTTCAAGCTTAACTTTAAAATCAAGATTTTCTTTTTCTAAAACATCTTTACTTGTTTTTGAAAAGTCTAAATCATTTTTCAAAGTTTCATTTTGGTTTTCAAAATCCAATTTTGTTTTCAAAAGAAAATCATTTTTAAACTCAAGTTTTGAAATCATTTTCTTAAATTTGGAATTCATGGTCTCAAATTCCAAAAATAATTCATCGAAAGCATCTTGCAACTCATCGAGCGAGTAAGAATTAAGCTCACTTAAGTTAGAAGATACCTTAGGCTCATTGAGAGCCAAAACACCATCCACCTTTGGATTGGAGAGAAGGTTTACACATGATTGATCATCATCTTTCTTTTCTTCTTTCTTGTTGCCATAAAGCTTCTCAAGTTTCTCCCATAATTCTTTGGCACTTTTGCATGTGGAGATCCTCTTGGAAACTTCTTCGTTAAGGCCACAATAGAGAATGTGCATCGCCTTTGTGTTTAGCTTTTCCTTCGTCTCGTTGGCACTCCTTTGCTTTTTCTTCTTTTTTGGAGCTTCCAAATATCCATCTTCAATGATGCCCCAAACCTCATAGTCTTGAGACTTGATGAAGAGTTTCATGATATTTGCCCATTGGAAGTATGCTTCTAATTCGAAGAGCGGAGGACACGAGATAGAGCGGCCTTCTCCAAATCTTTCCATTTTCTTGAACGGTGGACTACGAGCGTTGGATCTTTACTCATGGATGTTAGTCCCTCGATGGAGACGAGGCTCTGATACCAATTGTTGTGTTTATAGCACGCTTGAATCGATCACTGAAACCATCAAGGAGGGTTGTAAATGTTTGGTGGTTGAATTGGCTAAAAACGAAATAAAGGTAGACAAGAGACGCAATATTTTAGAGTGGTTTGGGCTATTAACTAAGCACCTACATCCACTACCTTAGCACACCACTAAGAATTTCCCAATTCACTCAACAATGAATTTGTCCCCTTTTCCCGGTTTAGGAGGAAACCATTACAACCTTATCTTTTGGACTTGGCTAAGATAGAACCAACTCTAGTTTTTCTCTCAAGGCTAAACTAGAACCTCTCCTTTAACAAGGGACTTGTTTGGTAAACTTAATACCTCACAAGGTGGGTGTTTACGCAAATTTAAGCTCACAAGAGTACAAATGATTTACAATTAAACTCTCTCTCTAAAGACTATATACAAAAGAATAGTAAAAATAAAGATTTAGACTCTAATTCTCTTGACCATGTTGCTTGGATGTTGTCTCTAACCTTTTTCAAGTGTTCTAGTCTTCATTTTATAGTTCCAGTTGAGTTTGTGGCCGTTACTAGCCGTTAGGGATGTTTTGGAGCCGTTGGAGACTTTATTTCCCACCATAAGTGTTCTTCTGCAGCTATCCGTATCGGAACAGGCGAGTATGTATCGAAACGACCTTCTTCATAACTAGCTGTTGAAGCCTGATGCAACAAGCTGTATCGAAACTCCTCTGGCCGTATCGAAACGATATTGAGATGTATCGAAACTGTTGCAAACTGTTTCGATACGAGTGACCGTTGAGCTGCATTTAAAAAGTCGTTGGGAAATTTCGATCGTTGGGCGTATCGAAACACCAAAGGGGTGTTTCAAAACTGAAACCCTCCATAACAAAACGAGCAAGCCCTGTTTCGGTACGAGTTTTGGCAGTTTCAAACTGTTCCGAAACAGGTTAGCCTGTATCAAACGGGTACCTTGAAAACCTTGGTTTGGCTACTTAAAAATGTTTCAAACCTTGCCAAAACCATTTAAAACATCCACAAACTTATTTTCAAGTTGTTTGGACTTAAAGGAACTTTTGAAATCTTTTCAATTTAGTCCAAAACTATTTTTCAATTTGTAACCCCCTTAGCCTGGCCTAGACGGTTAACCCAAACTACGGAGATTACACGGGGAAAATCAAAGTCAACCTTGATTAACGACCCTTTTTTTCTTTTTAATCTTGTCTAGATACATGTTAACCCTAAGGAACACATGAGAAACATATACGCGTAAAGCACAACATTCGAAATTTCAATAAGGGACTCAATTGCACAATATACAAATATTAGGGACCAAAATGTAAATTCTAAAAATTAGAAGGTCTTAACTAATTTTTAAGTTACCAATATTAAATTAGTCATGTTATATGCTTCATGATCAAATTTCATCTTAATTGGACTTCTCGAACTCATACAATTGCAAAAACAACTTTCGGGACTAAAACGTAAAGCTTGCAAACCTCAACACCATTCAAATCAGTGCCCAACGGTCACCCGTTTCAAAACAGTGTTGACCGTTCCGAAAAACGGGTTCGTTTCGAGACCAGTTCCGAAATAGGGCCATCCAGTGGCCAAATCGTTTCGAAACAGCCTCAAGCCGTTTCGAAACACGAAGGCCATTACAGGCCCCCGTTTCGAAACGCCAGTGCCTGTTCCGATACAGTTTGCCCAGAAGCTGCAGATTTTGCTGGTTTTTCATACATTAAACCACTCAAACACATACTAATGACTTCATAACCATGCCAACATGTCATCATACAAATAAGAAGCATGTTTGCAACTCATAAACACATCCATAGCATCAAACATGGAATTTCACATATCTATAGGCATGCTTCCTATTATCCAAACCAATCAATCAACCAATCTCCAAAACAAGCATTAAAAGGCCATTTACAATCTCAAACCATTAAAAGCAACATGCCACAACCTAGGGAGTTCAAAACATCTCCCAAAACACACCTTAGGTTCCCATTGCCAAATTACCAAAACTAATAGTGTGTGAAAACATCACCATACATGAGCTTGGTTTCCCTTGGACACTCTAGCCTCCTTGTTTCCCTTAATCACTTCAATTATCTACATTATTGGTTCAAGAGAGAGAGAGAGCGTAAGCACAATTGCTTAGTGAGGCATGCTCTAATGAAAACAACACAATAATGCATTTTAGAAAACACTTTCAACAAAGCTTTCTAAACACATGCTCAACTCTTTTCATGCAACCTTGCATACATAACAAGCATCTCATGCTTCATTATAACCATCACATCATATTGGCTTTCAAGTGATAACTCATAACCATTTTCAATTCAAAACACAATCGGATACGCGGATTACAAGTGTTGTCCCACACGCTTCATACACACTACCGAACAACATAAGGTGGAGTTTATCGGTACAATCACAACCCCTCAACACCCGTGATGGAGTTTAACGGTACAATCACAACCCCTCCACATCACTCTTCGGTAGTTGTATAATTCCACTAACGAGTGCAAGGGACACATAACACAAGATCCACATACGGACTTTTAACCACCGTTGTGATCTTACCTCACTCGTTAGGGTACTTGGATGGAGTTTACGGTACAATCACAACCCCTCAACATCCAAGGCGACTTTATTCATGGTGCACCCAATCCTATAGCCGGCTAACTATATCCGATTCAAGTACTTTAAAACCATTACATCACTTGCCAATATACATCATTACCATCAACAATTCACTATTTTAAAGCATTAATCAAAGCCATTTATCATCATGCATCACTATGCATCAAAACCATATTAACAATATGTCAAACCAAGGATCTCTTACCTTGAGCATCCTTCAACACATGGCTTTCAAAACCAGCATTAATCATGCTAAAACATGCTTTCAAAACAGAATTTAAACATTCAAATTATAACCAATGCATCGAACCACTACATGGCTCATTCAAGGGAATTTTTCTGAAAACTTACTCTTGAGCTTAGATAAGTTGTTTAGACTTAAACTAAGCTCACAAAACCTCCAAATAATCGTTTCAAAGCTGGAAACCCAACTCCACTCACCAATTACATTTCGCTAGCTTGTCGAAACACCGATTAAGCCTCCGGATCTACTCCACAAGTGTCCGAAGATGTCTCCCCTGTTTTAAACACATCAAAGCAGAGGATTAATGCATCATCATGCATTGAAATCTTCAGCCAACACACTTAAACTCGCTGCACTACTTAAAACCAACATTTCGGCTACCAAACACAACCGAAATCACCTCCAAACTCTTCCAAAACTTAACCCAGCCAAGATCCATCACTTCTAACCATTTCTAAACATCAATCAACATCCAAAATAAACCTAAACTCGTCCTTATTCCTCCAGCTATAACAGAACACCAAGATCACCTCAAAAACCACCATTTTCATAAGCAAAAACTTAGGAAATACAACCTATTCGGGATTGCATTGATAAAACCTCATTTCCACATCATTAGACATCCAAAATACATTTACGATTCATCTCAAAACAGAGCCCAAGCAATCACAACAAAATTCTTCAAGATTTCTTCCAAATCTTGAGTTTTAAGCCAAAATCAAGTTTCTAACATTAAAACCATTTACAAAACTTAAATTAAGGATTGACAACTTGGGAATTTCAGTAAAGAACTGAGTATTTAGAGGAGAAGAACAATCTTACCTCTAAATGGTGATTTCTCCTTGATTTGAGCCAACTTTCTTGAAAATCCAATGAGGAAATCAAAAGGATTTGATGCAAGATTGATTAGGAATTAATTGATGATAGAAATCTCATCAATTGAAGTGAAGATCAATGAAAAAGTTGCTGGAGAAAAAGTGTTTGGATGATGGAATTTTGAGAGAAAAAGGAATGAGAAAAATCAAGGAAAAGGTAGTTATGAATTCCAAAAGGTAGTTTCTCTTCTCTTTTAATTAATTAAAACATTAATTAATTCACCCAAATTAAGGAAAAATCTGGAGAAATCATTTTTGGGTAATTTAGCTCCTTAAAGATTCAAAGTTTCAATCCTTACAAAACACTCACCACTAAACTTTTCAAAAATCGCATTTTAGTCACTACACCGAAATGTAGTATTTCCGAACCTTATTTTGCAAAATTGATTTCACCACTCTCTTATATATATTAAAAGAGGATTTTTAGATATTTTTCCATATTTTTAAAACATCCTGAACTAGGCTTTCCCTAAATCCTCCTTTTATATTTGAACCGAAAATCAGACCAGTCTGGTTCAGACCCTAAACTTCTAAGCCCAAAATTGGGGTGTTACAACTCTCCCCCTTAAGAAATTTCGTCCTCGAAATTTACCTGGAGGAAAAAGGTACGGAAACTGCTTCATCATATCATACTTTCTTTCCCACGTGGCTTCCTCAACACCACGATGCTTCCACAACACCTTAACCAATTCAATGGTCTTGCCTCAAAGAACTTTATTGTCCGAATCTAGAATTTCAATCGGCTCCTCATCATAGGTCAAGTCTGGATTCAACTCCACTTCCTCCACAGGCATAACATGCGAAGGATCCGATCTATACCTTCGAAGCATAGAGACATGAAACACATCATGTATCTTTTCCAACTCTTGCGGTAACATCAGCTTGTACGCAACAGGACCCACACGTTCGATCACCTTGTATGGTCCAATGTACCTAGGGCTCAACTTACCCTTCCGGCCAAACCTCATCACCTTCTTCCAAGGCGAAACCTTCAAGAACACACAGTCACCTACTGCAAACTCAATCTCCTTACGCTTCAAATCCGCGTAAGACTTCTGTCGATCAGAAGCTGCCTTCAATCGCTCACAAATGAGCTTCACCTTCTCGATGGTTCCTTTCAACAAAGCCGGCATTGAAACCAACTTCTGACCTATTTCGGCCCAGCAAAGAGGAGTTCTGCACTTCCTCCCGTACAAGGCTTCATAAGGTGCCATTTGGATACTTGCCTGGTAGCTATTGTTATAAGCAAACTCCACCAAAGGCAAATGCTTCTTCCAAGAACCTTGAAACTCAATCACACAACACCTTAACATATCCTCAAGCACTTGGATAACACGCTCAGACTGTCCATCCGACTGTGGATGATAAGAAGTACTGAAATTCAGCCGCGTACCCAAAGCTTGGTGCAAACACTCCCAAAAGCGCGACGTAAACCTCGGATCTCTATCCGACACCATAGACTTTGGCACACCATGCAGTCGCACAATCTCAGCAATGTACAACTCTGCAAGCTTGTCCAAGGTATACGTAGTATGCACAGGTAAGAAATGCGCACACTTCGTAAGGCGATCCACAATCACCCACACCGAATTCTTTTTCGATGGCGACAAAGGCAAACCATACACAAAGTCCATGGTAATCCTTTCCCACTTCCACTCAGGAATCCTCAATGGTTGCAACAACCCAGAAGGAAACTGATGCTCAGCCTTAACCCGCTGACAAACCATGCACTTACCCACGTACTCTGCAACATCTTTCTTCAAACCCACCCAATAGTCCTCATCCTTAAGATCACGATACATCTTTGTACTACCAGGGTGCATAGCAAAAGGACTACTATGAGCTTCAGTCAGAATAGTATGCCTCAACTCCGCATCATTCGGCACTACTATCCGACTTCCAAAACATAAAACCCCATCATCAGTAAAACAGAAATTCGATGGTCTATCCTCGGCAATATCCTGAACATGTGGCACCAAAGAATCATCCAACAACTACCTATCCTTTATCAACTGAACCAAAGATGGTTTCACTTGTAATTCAGCCACAAGAACCCCATCTCGCGAAATGCTCAAGCTGGCAAACATAGCCCTCAACTCCACTGCCACCTTTCTACTCAAGGCATCCGCAACAACATTAGCTTTTCCCGGATGATACTCGATCGTCAGATCGTAATCTTTAAGCAACTCCACCCAACGTCGTTGCATAAGATTCAACTCTTTTTGAGACATCAGATACTTCAAACTTTTGTGATCCGTGTACACAGTACACTTCTCACCATACAAGTAATGTCTCCAAATCTTCAAAGCAAAGACCATTGCAGCTAACACAATATCATGCGTAGGATAATTGCGCTCATGCACCTTCAACTGGCGCGATGCATAAACCACCACCTTACCCTTTTGCATCAACACACAACCCAAACCAACATAGGATGCGTCGCTGTACACCACAAACTCTTTCCTTGATTCAGGTTGAACCAAGATAGGAGCTTGCGTCAAAGCTTCCTTAAGTTTCTCAAAAGCTTGTTGCCTCGCTTCTGTCCACTCAAACTTGACATCCTTTTGCAACAACTTCGTCAAAGGTGCAGCAATCTTTGAAAATCCATCCACAAACCTCCGATAGTATCCTGCCAACCCAAGGAAACTACGGACTTCATGAACAGACTTAGGAGGCTTCCAATTCATCACCGCCTCAATCTTCTGAGGATCAACACGAATCCCCTCAGCAGAAACCACATGACCAAGGAAAACAACTTCCCTAAGCCAGAATTCACACTTGCTCAGCTTAGTATAAAGCTGATTCTCCAACAACGCCTGCAACACAATCCGCAAATGCCCTTCATGCTCCTCCTCCGTACGAGAGTACACAAGGATATCATCAATGAAAACCACAACAAACTTGTCCAAGTATTCATGAAACACTCTATTCATCATGTCCATAAAAGCTGCATGAGCATTCGTCAAACCAAACGGCATCACAAGAAACTCATAATGCCCATACCTCGTTCTAAAGGTTGTTTTGGCACATCCACATCCTTCACCTTGAGCTGGTAATATCCTGACCTTAAGTCAATCTTAGAGAACACACCCGCTCCCCGGAACTGATAAAAAAGATCATCAATCCTCGACAAAGGATACAGATTCTTGATAGTCAACTTGTTTAGCTGACGATAATCGATGCACATTCTCATAGTGTCATCCTTCTTCTTCACAAACAAGATTGGTGCACCCCAAGGTGACACACTCGGCCGAATGAAACCACGATCAAGCAACTCCTGAAGTTGCGTCTTCAGCTCCTTCAACTCCTTAGGTGCCATTCGGTAAGGAGTAATGGACACTGGAGTTGTGTTCTCATACAACTCAATTCCAAACTCCACCTCACGACTAGGAGGCAATCCTGGTAACTCCTCCGGAAACACTCCAGGAAACTCTCGCACAGTCCTGATATCTTGAACTCGCAACTCCTTAGAGCTAGGATTCATAACAAAGGCTAGATAAGCCTCACAACCTTGCCTTAGCATACGGCTTGCTTCCAATGAAGACACCACATTGGCAAGAAACTTCACATTCTCACCAACCACCACTACCTCATAATCATCCGCAAGCTTCAACGAAACTCGCTTGCTCTCAAAATCCACTACAGCTCGATGTTCAACAAGTCAATCCATACCAAGGATTACATCAAAACCATAGAATGGCAATTCCATGAGATCAACAAGAAAAAACATGGTTTTGCACTACCAAAGGACATCTTCCATACAACTTCCGTGTCACAACAGTCTCACCAAAGGAACTAGTTACACGCATACCAACATCCAAAGACTCAACAGGTAAACCAAGCAATTGAGCATGTTCACGCAATATGTATGAGTGTGTAGATCCAGAATCAACCAAGGAAAGTAATGATAAGGATTGCAAAGTAAAGGTACCTGCGATCACATCCGTATCATTTCTCCCCTCACGCTGAGCATACACTCGAGCCTGGCCTCCACCCTCAGGTTGAACAACCACCACATGCGCCACATTCCTCCCACTATCATCTCTGCGCTGGAAGTTACCACGGCCGCGCCCATGACCTCTCTGTGGTGCAACTACCCCAGGAGCACGTCCCTGGCCACCACCGGCCAACAAAGGACACTCCCTCCTCATGTGGTCTGCCGAACCATAATTCCAGCATGAATTACCGGTCACTAATACAAGAGCCTGAACCTCCCTCGCTGCTCGAGGACAATCTCGCCTCAAATGGCCACGTGATCCACACGTCCAGCACGTGTTCTGATCAGCTCTCATACTATCTCCCTGAAAAGGCGCACCAAGCCCTCCATTACCACACCTAGAAGAAGACTAATACCTCTTATCTCGTCCTCTCTTGTTCCGTCCACCACCGGAACTATAATCAGCAGCTATTTTGCCCGAGCTAGAACTAACTCCTCTAGAAGACAGACCCAAGTTCTGCTCAATGTCTTTCGCTCTACTCACCAGCACATCAAAATCTGTATACTCAGCAACAAGCATGAAAGTCTTCACATTCGTCACCAAACCATAACGGAAACGTTCACACCTCTCCGACTCATCAGGGATAAGCGCAGGTGCGTACTGACTAAGGCGGACAAACTGGATCTCATACTCAGCCACCGTCATGCTTCCTTGCGTAAGAGACATAAATTCTCTTTTCCTCTCATCTAGGTATCGCACACCTAGATACTTTCGCTTGAACGCGTTCAGAAAGAACGTCCAAGTCACATCATTGTCCTCCATTCCAGAAACAGTAGTCGTCCACCACGTATACGCATCATCATGCAACAGTGACACCACACAACCCAACTTCTGCACATTGCTGCAGTTCATTTGCCACAAAATCCTCTTGGTGCTTTCCAACCAAGATTCAGAACCTTCAGGATATAAACCTCTGAACTCAGTCCCTCCCAGACTGCGAAGACGTTCCAAAGGCAATCTCACGTTAGCATCACCCTGATGCGCAGCTCCGTGAGCTCCAGCTACTGCTGCCTGAAAGGCTCCCGCAATAGCCTGAATCAACACAATCATGTCAGGAGCAGCTTGCCCCTGCACACCTTCAGGTCCAGCGACCCCAGCACCAGCACCAACGCCAGCATTTTCACCTCCAGCACCACCACCGACGGGTGGTCCACCACCAGAAGGAGGAGGTATATCCACAACATTATCGACATTTTCCTCATTCTCATTCTGAGCCATAGCTCTCATATTCATCCTCATCTCTCTACGAGGCCCCATTTACAAGAAAAACAATGCACTGACACAAATGCAATAAACATAATTAGGCTCAACAAGGTAAGTAATCCAAGTACTCAAGCTCATTTTCCAAAACAATTTCTTTCATTAGTTTTGATATGGAAATGGGTTCCCCTAACATGCTTCAACATAGCATAGCATCATAATTGCAACCATACATCACAATTCAAACAACATTCTTTCATCCAAAAGGCATATCATGCGAATACACATACATTACCCACATAACCATTTCCATTTACACGAGAACTCAGCTATGATACCACCAAATGTAACCCCCTTAGCCCGGCCTAGACGGTTGACCCGAACTACGGAGATTACACGGGGAAAATCAAAGTCAACCCGAAAGTCAACCTTGATTAACGACCCTTTTTTTCTTTTTAATCTTGTCTAGATACATGTTTACCCTAAGGAACACTTGAGAAACATATACGCGTAAAGAACAACATTCGAAATTTCAATAAGGGACTCAACTGCACAATATACAAATATTAGGGACCAAAATGTAAATTCTAAAAATTAGAAGATCTTAACTGATTTTTAAGTTACCAATATTAAATTAGTCATGTTACATGCTTCCTGGTCAAATTTCACTTTAATTGGACTTCTCGAACTCATACAATTGCAAAAACAACTTTCGGGACAAAAACGTAAAGCTTGCAAACCTCAACACCATTCAAATCAGTGCCCAACGGTCACCCGTTTCGAAACGGTGTTGACCGTTCTGAAACACGGGTTCGTTTCGAGACCAGTTCCGAAATAGGGCATTCCAGTGGCCAAATCGTTTCGAAACAGCCTCAAGCTGTTTCGAAGCACGAAGGCCATTATAGGCCCCCGTTTCGAAACGCCAGTGCCTGTTCTGATACGGTTTGCCCAGAAGCTGCAGATTTTGCTGGTTTTTCATACATTAAACCACTCAAACGCATCCTAATGACTTCCTAACCATGCCAACATGTCATCATACAAATAAGAAGCATGTTTGCAACTCCTAAACACATCTATAGCATCAAACATGGAATTTCACATATCTATAGGCATGCTTCCTATTATCCAAACCAATCAATCAACCAATCTCCAAAACAAGCATTAAAAGGCTATTTACAATCTCAAGCCATTAAAAGCAACATGCCACAACCTAGGGAGTTCAAAACATCTCCCAAAACACACCTTAAGTTCCCATTGCCAAATTACCAAAACTAATAGTGTATGAAAACATCACCATACATGAGCTTGGTTTCCCTTGGACACTCTAGCCTCCTTGTTGCCCTTAATCACTTCAATTATCTGCATTATTGGTTCAAGAGAGAGAGAGCGTAAGCACAATTGCTTAGTGAGGCATGCTCTAATGAAAACAACACAATAATGCATTTTAGAAAACAATTTCAACAAAGCTTTCTAAACACATGCTCAACTCTTTTCATGCAACCTTGCATACATAACAAGCATCTCATGCTTCATTATAACCATCACATCATATTGGCTTTCAAGTGATAACTCATAACCATTTTCAACTCAAAACACAATCGGATACACGGATTACAAGCGTTGTCCCACACGCTTCATACACACTGCCGAACAACATAAGGTGGAGTTTATCGGTACAATCACAACCCCTCAACACCCGTGATGGAGTTTAACAGTACAATCACAACCCCTCCATATCACTCATCGGTAGTTGTATAATTCCACTAACGAGTGCAAGGGACACATAACACAAGATCCACACACGGACTTTTAACCACCGTTGTGATCTTACCTCACTCGTTAGGGTACTTGGATGGAGTTTACGGTACAATCACAACCCCTCAACATGCAAGGCGACTTTATTCACGATGCACCCAATCCTATAGCCGGCTAACTATATCTGATTCAAGTACTTTAAAACCATTACATCACTTGCCAATATACATCATTACCATCAACAATTCACTGTTTTAAAGCATTAATCAAAGCCATTTATCATCATGCATCACTATGCATCAAAACCATATTAACAATATGTCAAACCAAGGATCTCTTACCTTGAGCATCCTTCAACACATGGCTTTCAAAACCAGCATTAACCATGCTAAAACATGCTTTCAAAACAGAATTTAAACATGCAAATTATAACCAATGCATCGAACCACTACATGGCTCATTCAAGGGAGTTTTTCCGAAAACTTACTCTTGAGCTTAGCTAAGTTGTTTAGACTTAAACTAAGCTCCCAAAACCTCCAAATAATCGTTTCAAAGCTGGAAACCCAACTCCACTCACCAATTACGTTTCGTTAGCTTGTCGAAACGCCGATTAAGCCTCCGGATCAACTCCACAAGTGTCCGAAGATGTCTCCCATGTTTTAAACACATCAAAGCAGAGGATTAATGCATCATCATGCATTGAAATCTTCAGCCAACACACTTAAACTCGCTGCACTACTTAAAGCCAACATTTCGGCTACCAAACACAACTGAAATCACCTCCAAACTCTTCCAAAACTTAACCCAGCCAAGATCCATCACTTCTAACCATTTCTAAACATCAATCAACATCCAAAATAAACCTAAACTCGTCCTTATACCTCCAGCTATAACAGAACACAAGGATCACCTCAAAAACCACCATTTTCATAAGCAAAAACTTAGGAAATACAACTTATTCGGGATTGCATTGTTAAAACCTTATTTCCACATCATTAGAAATCCAAAATACATTTACGATTCATCTCAAAACAGAGCCCAAGAAATCACAACGAAATTCTTCAAGATTTCTTCCAAATCTTGAGTTTTAAGCTAAAATCAAGTTTCTAACATTAAAACCATTTACAAAACTTAAATTAAGGATTGACAACTTGGGAATTTCAGTAAAGAACTGAGTATTTAGAGGAGAAGAACAATCTTACCTCTAAATGGTGATTTCTCCTTGATTTGAGCCAACTTTCTTGAAAATCCAATGAGGAAATCAAAAGGATTTGATGCAAGATTGATTAGGAATTAATTGATGATAGAAATCTCATCAATTGAAGTGAAGATAAATGAAAACGTTGCTGGAGAAAAAGTGTTTGGATGATGGAATTTTGAGAGAAAAAGGAATGAGAAAAATTTAGGAAAAGGTAGTTATGAATTTCCAAAAGGTAGTTTCTCTTCTCTTTTAATTAATTAAAACATTAATTAATTCACCCAAATTAAGGAAAAATCTGGAGAAATCATTTTTGGGTAATTTAGCTCCTTGAAGATTCAAAGTTTCAATCCTTACAAAACAATCACCACTAAACTTTTCAAAAATCGCATTTTAGTCACTACTCCGAAATGTAGTATTTCCAAACCTTATTTTGCAAAATTGATTTCACCACTCTCTTATATATATTAAAAGATGATTTTTAGATATTTTTCCATATTTTTAAAACATCCTGAACTAGGCTTTCCTTAAATCCTCATTTTATATTCGAACCGAAAATCAGACCAGTCTGGTTCAGACCCTAAACTTCTAAGCCCAAAATTGGGGTGTTACACAATTATTATATCAAAACATTAGTTCTTCACATATCGAAAATAAATCTCACAATTCACAATCTCCTTGAATAGATGAATTCTTGTCTTTTTAGAGTATCAATTCGAATCATAAAGTAGCAACAAGGCTTGGTTTCGCTCAAAAAGGGCAGCCGCCGGGGTAAGATTTGTGCCACCGCTCTTTGTGTTTTAGCACTTTGCACCGCTTTGTTGCAACAAGGTTGTTTCCATTTCACGTTTTTGGTAATCATTTGCACTCGCTTCACTTTTATGAGATCTTACGGCAAGGGAGTAGAAAATTTAGGGTACGAGGTTGTAATAGGATCAGTGTACCAAGTTAAAAAAAAATTAAAGGACAAAATTCAATTCGAACAATGCGTATATCTGATAAAACTTTCTGAGTATTTCCATGGGATAGAGCAGCCGATGAAGGTGTTGGACGATCTTTGTGGATAACCTTTCAGATCAAATCCATTGGAAGGGGGTATGACAGGTTTTTGATCGTCATGGTCAGGTGGTTGATATTTTAGTGCTAGCAAAATGTACACACCATGGTTTGCGATTCGGATTTGTACGTATGAGAACGGATGAGGAGGCGTTGCGGGCAATTGAACAACTCAATGGTAAGTGGATTTATGGAGCAAAATTGAGGGTTGCGTTTGCGATGAGAGGGAGGCAGGATGTGTATTGGAAACAAAAGGGATGGATTGACAATGAAAGAGGCTACAATATAGGAAAGAGGGACAAAATGGATAAAAGGTCGAATGGTATGGTTCAGGTTGAAAAGGATGAGGGCAAGATAGGGATCCTGTAATGCTGCGCCATGGCATGGTGTCGAGTCCTAGCTGGAATTACTAAATTTTCTAGGGAATTAAATGAGGCAGATCTTGAGGGGTTTTCATTAATGAGAATTTCTGAATCACATATGTTGTTGATGTTCTCTAATATGGATACACATCGGAGAGTCATAGAGAATGAGGCGTTAAGTAATTGGTTTGTGAAGGCGGTGAATTGGGATCCTTCGTGTGATAGAGGTGGTCGTCGTGCCTGGCTTTCGATCAATGGTTTGCCAATGCATGTGTGGTCGCGTGGTACTTTTGATAGTATTACATCAAGATAAGGAGTATTGATTCGGTGTGATGATTCGGTGTTGGAACCTAACTCTTTTAAAAGGGGCAGATCATAATTGAAACTGAGCACCTATAACGTATTGAGAAGATCATACAGTTGGATATGGAAGGTGAGATGTTCCGAGTGCGGGTGGTGGAGTTTGAACTGCCACTGGAATCTCAATTATGTTCCAATTGTGAGCTGATGTGTAGGTTCGAGGATGATAGCGAGGATGAAGACAATGTAGGGTCAGATGAATTGCAGAGGGATCAATTGGGGCGGGTTGACTCTAGGGAGGATGAGAAGCATAACAAGGACATTGTAGATCATGTTGTGGCGCAAAAGTCCCATGTGTTGCAGTTAAACGCTTTATGGAATGAGCCAAGCTTGTCGGATAAAAGGGTTGCTGAAATCCTAACTTGTTCAGAAGGTTGGATATCGGATGAAGATGTGGGAATGGTCTCGAGGAAAGAGCCATCATCTCAGGTTGGAAATAGATGGATTGGATTGGATGGTATGATGTTGGTGCATTGTCCGGTGGAGTTTGAGTCGTTGTCGGTACGAGCTAGGAAAATTGGGTCATTAGACGTGAGATATGTGGTACCTGTTAAGCCTATAATTGAGGAAGCTCAACCTAACGTAAGTGCTGCTAAATTGTTGGACTCGGTGGTGCTTGTTGAGCGTGAAATAAAAAACAGCAAACCAAATGTTGGGAAACGAAAATTTGGGAATAAACTAAGGCAGAACTCAGGTGGTGAATCGGTGGGTGGGGATCAAAAGGCGTTGCGTCGCGAAGTGGATGCTACGCTTTAGTTCAACAAGTTGATTGGGGTTCAGACGATTGAGAAGGAAGAAGACATTGTTCGCGATCTTCGTCGTGTTATCTCAGAGTGTGGGGCGGAGTTTTGATCATGCATACAGTATTATGGAATATTTGGGACTCAAGTATTGCCATTGGGTGGGTGTTACTTTCTCAGTGTAGGCCTTGGCGGCACTCTTGCTGATGTCTTAGCTGATGAGGGTGTGACACGATCGAGCGTGTTTTTAAGCGAGTTTATAAGTTTTTTTTGGTCTGGTTATCCCGAGGATGGATGTGTGTGGCTTCGTTCGAGTGTAGGTTGTGATGTGGTTGACAGCTTGGTTGCTTTGTTGGGTCCACCTTTGTGTGTACGTGGAGGTTCCTGGTGTTGTGGGCTGCTTTAAGCTTTGTTGTGGGACTGCTCGTGCTATTTTTGGAAGTGTTGATGTGCCATGATTAATTGGAAGGACTTTACGTTGTAAGACTAAGCGAGGAAAGGCATAGTTGCGAAGGAAGTATGCAAGGGATGACGACATTTATTGATTTTATTGAAGTAAAGGGACTGATTAATGTTCCGTTGGTTGGCAAACGTTCTTGGCACAGAGTGAGATGTTGGAGACTGAATTTACGTTGGACTCTCGGATAGATTTTCCAATGTGAGGTTCCCAGTTGCCTCGGCAATTAACTTGCCACGACAATTGACTTGCCTCGGTATTTAACTTGCACGGTTTAGTATGGTTGTTGGGTGCTTTGGCTGGGCGTCATGGTAGGCAGCTACAACATGGTATTGTTTTGCTGCAACGTGTGGGGTTGTGAGGGGCTATGGCCGTGGGTGGTCTGGTTCAGGTTTCGAGGGATGTTGGAGTTAGGGGGCGTTGGGTGAGTGGAGTTGTTTTTGGCTTTGGGCGTTTGGTGTTGGGATTGACATTGGGGTATTTGTTTGTTTTTTGGTTCGAACGTTTGTCTGTGTTTGTGTTTTAGGGTTTTGTTTTGGTGTTTTATTTTCTCGTTGTATAACATGGTCATATGGTACTCTTTCCCTCCATTTAGGCTTAGGGAGATTTTTAATGAGGCCTATGACCATGTCTCAGATGGTATGATTTCCCTTAACAAAAGCATATTTTTTTGCTGATAAAAAAATCGAATCATAAACCAAAAATAGGAAATAAATTGTGAGAAAATAAATAACATAAAAATCAAAAGAAGGAAAATGGATGACAAATTAAAATGCGAATATTTAAATCAATGGAAGGAATACTTATAGTCAAAATTAATATTTTAGTACCGTTATTAAAATCAATTGCACACTTAATACAAATCTTTTTTCCTCAACTAAAGGATTTTTTTAGTCATTCTGAAACTTTATTACCGTTTTTTTGAATTCAACCCCACTACACCCCAAATACTGCCTATGACACCTCACATATTATCGGACATGACACCCCACCTATGTAGATATCAATTGAGATATAACTTGAATAAAATTAAAATGATGTTATAGTAACTATAATAAACTTCTTCTGCTTTTTTTATTATTTGTATGCCTCATTAATAATTTTATGTTTCGTGTATTATCAATATAAAAGAAAAAAATATGGTTCCTGATTTCTCGAAGGGAATTAACCCATGTGCGAAAAACCCTAGTTTTGGATGCTTTACGTTCTCAGGCGGTCAGCCGCCGGGAGGAGGGCCACCGGTGGCTACCCCGCCTAATATCGCGAACACGGAGTCACACCAGGCGAGGGCTGTGTTGGGGTAGGTGCAGGAAGCGCCCATGGATGTTACTGTTGTTGACGTAGTCGGGGATTGTGATGTTGCGGACAGTGGCCTGGGGGCTGACGGAGAGTTGACGAGCACTGGTGATGCAGCTAGGCCGGCAGAGGTTGTTTCTGGCCCGAGTAGGGGATCCTATGCCGATATGGTGGCGCGTGGGGAGAACAATGGTGGACGGCACAAGGCTGGTGTGATCACAGATGGTATACAGGTTTCAGAATCGGATTTTTCCATCGATCGTAGTGGGTCGTTTCCAAAAATAAGATTTTCCGAACGTGTTCATGCATTGATCGACGAAAGTATGAAGCGAGCTGTGATTGTCCGATTGTTGGGGCGAACTATCGGATACAAGACATTGTTATCCCGTATCCCTGGTTTGTGGGCTCCGGCTGGTGATTACCAGGTGGTGGATCTCGACAACAATTACTTCTTAGTGAATTTTACATCGAATGAGGACTACACTAGGGTACTATCGGCTGGCCCGTGGACATTGTTTGGTAGCTATCTTACGGTTCAGCCATGGTCGCGTTCCTTCTCGACGTCACAGAGGCATCCATCGCAAGTTATGGTCTGGATACGTCTTCATGGGCTTCCGTAGCCGTACAGGTATTACACCAAGGCGTTATTCAAGCTAATTGGAAGTATCATCGGAAATGTTATTCGAATTGACTATAATACGACGGCGGGAGAAAGGGGCAAGTTTGCTAGGCTCGCGGTCCTCGTGGATTTAAATAAACCGTTGTTACCTTGTATTGGTATTGATGGTTTTACACAGAAGCTTGAGTACAAGAGATTGAGCCAAATTTGTTTCAAGTGTGGCATCTATGGGCATTCGTCGGATATGTGTGGGAATCACGCTGGAGTAATTCCGGATGTAGGAACTTCGGTGTTAGAACGGATGGGTGAGGGTGGAACGGAGTTGGATGGTGTTTTGGATAGCATATAAGGGCCATGGATGGTGGTGGATGCTAGGAAACGGAGGCCACAGAAAGTGGTTGACCGCCAAACTGAAGCCATGGGAACAACATGGGGGGATCACGATTCAATGTGTTAGAAAGTGTTGGTGGTAGTAGTAAGGGTAGCGAGGGTGTTGTTGCACAGCTGGGCCATAATGGTGAGGCTCAATCTGCCGGAAACTTGGAAAGGAGGCCTCATGGTAAGGATGTTATTGATGCAGTAGGAATGAAGGATGCTAGTAGTGGGAAAAAGAGTGCGACGCCTCGAGCACGGGTCCCAAATGTGGGCAGAACTCCGTTGAAGGATGTATCGAACAAGGCGGCAACCCAGCGCGAGGGACCTAAGGTTGTTGCGATGTCCCCGAACTTGCATGTGCAAGTCCAACCCTATGAACCATCGATCGCCAATGGGACACATAGAGTTGTGTCCATTGCTGAAGGCGAGTCAGGAAAAGGTACCGTGGGAAGTGACCGGAAAGAGGTTGGCCGAGGGAGGAGTTTATTACCGGTAAAGGTTACGCTAAAGAAGCCTTCGAAGCAGTCGAAGCGTGGCTCTGCTGGTCGTGCTCCGGCGAAGCCAGTGTTAGCGGAGTGGGTCCAATATTTATCAGGGAAGCTTCAGATCATGCAGGACCAGGTTGCGTCGGATGCGCAGGGGGTGGAAAGCGAGGCTAGGGTCTCGAGAGATCAAGCTGCGAGATCGTCTCCTACGGTTTTGAACGCAACGGCAGAGTCGCGTGACAGTCCCATGGTAGCGGTTGATCCTAATAAGGAGAACTTCGATCCGTTGGCTTAAGGTTAGATTGTTTTTTATTTTCAGTATTGATGATTAATTTAATGTTTTGGAACTGCCAGGGTGCGGCGAGCCCTGAATATCACCGGCATTTTCGATCTTTTGTGCGAAAGCATGATCCGAGGGTTGTTTGTCTTGTTGAGCCGCGAGTTAGTGGTTTACAAGCGGATAGGGTGATTCACAGTCTGGTATTCGGTAACTCTTACCGCGTTGAATGTCGTGGGTTTAGCGGTGGTATTTGGGTTCTTTGGAGAGATGAGGTTAATGTTGAAATCTTAGTTGCATCGAATCAGTTTGTTCATGGGAGGTTTTATGATGATAGTATCAATCAGTGGGTTCTTTTTACAGCTGTGTATGCTTCGCCGTCGGTGACCATGCGGAAATTGGTTTGGGATCATTTGCTCAAGGTTCAACCAAGCGCGGGTCAGGCATGGGTGTTAGGAGGTAACTTTAATTCTATTCTTCGCGCCGAGGAATGTTGTGGTAGTAGTTCTGGGGTGTCAGGGGTTAGCTCTTTGTTTCAGGAGTTTGTGTACATGGCGAGTCTGTTTGAGGTTGAGTATAGGGGAGATGATTTTACATGGAGACGCGGGCGTTTATATAAACGTCTTGATCGGTGTTTGGTGAATGGGAAATGGCAGGATCTTTTCCCGCATAGTTTGGTACTCCATTTGGATCGCTTTAGGTCTGATCACTGTCCTCTTCTTCTTAGGAGTGATTCATGTACCAAGGCGGATGATGATAGACCGTTTCGGTTTCTTGTGGCTTGGCAGGATCATCCGGATTTCGCTAAACTTCTTGGGGATAGTTGGAACCCTTTGGCGTCGGTTGATTCTAACATAGCGAGGTTTCAGTCTTCCGTTACGAAATGGAATGTTGAGGTGTTTGGGCATATTGGCACACGGAAGAAAAAACTTCTGGTGCGATTGCGAGGGATAGATCGTGCTCTTCGTCGTAACTATTCAGAGTTTCTTGTAGATTTGGATAGAAAGCTACGGGAGGAGTTAGATGTTGTTTTGGAGCATGAGGAGAGTTTATGGTTTCAGAAATCGAGGTGTCGTTGGATCACGCAGGGAGATAGGAATACTAAATATTTCCATGCATCTACAATTAGCTGGAGGAAAAGGAATTTGATAACACGGCTGCGCGATGGTAATGGTCGTTGGTTGGAATCGCAAGAGGAACTTTAGAATCATGTTGTAGACTTTTATAGTAGTTTGTTTTCTAGCGGAAGTGTGGATGTCGCCAGTTTCTCGATTCGTGGTAAATTTCCCCTCTTAATAATGCTACCGTCGACTACTTTGGTAGTGCGGTTTCCATGGACGAGGTTCGTAGGGCTGTGTTTCAGATGGATGCACATAAGGCTCCCGGTAGTGATGGGCTTCATGCTTTGTTTTATCAGCGGAACTGGGATATTGTCGAGGATGACGTTTGCCGTTTGGTTCAGGATATTTTGAGGGGGCTTCTTTTCCTGATAAGTTAGATGATACGCTATTGGTTTTGATCCCGAAGGTGAAGTCGCCTGAAGGTATGACTCAATTTAGGCCTATCAGTCTCTGTCAGGTCTTATACAAGATCGTTACTAAGGTCATTGTGAATAGGATTAAACCCTTTATCTCTGATTGGGTGAAAGATAACCAGACTAGTTTTGTTCCTAGGAGGTTAATTTCGGATAACATCATCATCGCTCAAGAGGTGGTTCATTCCATGCGACGCAAGACAAGTGCAAAGGGGTGGATGGCTGTGAAAATAGATCTGGAGAAGGCGTATGATCGCCTTGAGTGGGGCTTTATCGCCGATACTCTGTGTGATATTGGCTTACTGAGGAAGTTACGCCATTTGATTATGCGTTGCGTGTCTTCAGTGACTACAAGTATTTTATGGAATGGGGCGCAGACAGAGAGATTTCGCCCATCTAGGGGGATCAGACAAGGTGACCCGTTATCTCCCTATCTTTTCATTCTTTTCATGGAGAGGCTTGGACAGCTGATTGAACACAATACCGCTTGTGGTAATTGGAAGGGTTTCCCGGTTTCGAGACAGTGTCCGGTTTTCTCTCATCTTATGTTTGCTGACGATATGGTTCTATTTGTTGAGGCATCGATGGAGCAAGTTGAGGTTGTGCATTCGGTGCTTGCTGAGTTCTGTAATGCTTCTGGGATGAAAGTGAGTATCGCGAAGACTAGTGTTTTTTTCTCAAAGAATGTTCCAAGTCCGCTTCGTCAATCTATTTGTACACGGTGTGGTTTTATGGAAGTTCATAACTTAGGAAAGTATTTAGGCGTCCCTATGCTTCATCAGCGGGTGACTAACAAAACTTATGATTTCTTAGTTCAAAAGGTTAGGGATCGGTTGGTTGGATGGAAAGCGCGCTATATATCTTTTGCTGGGCGTATAGTCTTAGCCATATCGGTGTTGTCGGCTATTCCTTATTATTGCATGCAAACGACAAGGATCCCTAAAGGTGTGTGCGAGAAGATTGAGGGTATTATTCGGGCATTCATTTGGGGGAATTCGACGTTAAAAAGGGGGGTTCATCTTGTGAAATGGGAAGAGGTTGCGTCGCCAATTGTTAATGGTGGTCTTGGCTTTAAAGTTCTGGGTCATCAGAATGATGCGTTCCTAATGAAGGTCGCGTACAACATTGTGGCAAAGACGGATCAGCTTTGGGTTCGTTTTCTACGTGCCAAGTATAAGTGTTTTGACCGCATTCCGGATACAATTGCTAGAAATAACTGCTCGGTCTTATGGAGGGGTGTGAGCACAGTGTGGGGCGATGTACATGATGGCATTGTTTGGAACATTGGTAATGGTACGTCGGTAGACTTTTGGAAGGATTGTTGGATTGCGGATGTTGGCCCTCTAGATAAATATTGCACACAGACGGTAGCGCCCATGGTCCCCACCACCGTGCGGGACATGGTTGATTCGAACGGAAATTAGGTGTGGGCTGCGTTTTGCGACATGTTGCCTAAGTAGGTTTTGGACTACATTGCGGCTATCAAGCCGCCTATGGACTCTAACGGACCTAATTGGCTGGGTTGGAGATGGAGTCGGGCGCGCAACTTCACTGTCCGATCAGCGTATGATGTGCGAGCAAGGCCGATAGAAGAGGTTGGTGATAAGCTATGGAAGTTAATTCAAGCTTTTAAAGGTCCACCGCGGGTTCGGATGTTTCTTCGGCTTCTTAGAAAGGGACGGTTGCTGACTAATGCGGAGAGAACTCGTCGGCATTTGGCGGATTCGGAAGCTTGTACGCTGTGTGGGGCGGTTCGGGAGGACATCGATCACATCTTGTGCCGCTGCCCTATGGCGTTGTTGACTCGGCAAGCGCTGATCAAACCGCAGCACCTCTCGGGTTTCTTGATGTTACCTCTGAGGGACTGGTTATGGACAAATCTGCAGCATGGAGGAGGTTTCGCGATAGATGGGGTGAGTTGGGATGTACTCTTCGGAGGGATTCTCTGAACCCTTTGGCGCGTTCGCAACGAGCGAATCTTTGGCAGCTGGATTAGCCATGGCGAGGGGGTAATGGATCGCGCATGGCGATTGGTTGCTGGTGCACAGTTGGGGAAGACAGTGTTGGGTGCATGTCCGATTGCATGTGTGCATGAACACCACGAGCAGCTGAAGAGATGGCGGGCACCGGGTAGGGGATTCGTCAAGGTAAATGTGGATGGTGCGAGAAGCAGGTTGGACGGGACAACTTCTTGTGGAGGGGTAATCCGTGATTCTAAGGGTTGTTGGATCACTGGGTTTTCCAAGCATATTGGTAATTGTTCGGTTATTGAAGCAGAGCTTTGGGCGGTGTTCGAAGGGCTTAAGTGTGCTATGGGAGTGGATGGGATGAAGATTGTGATGAAAACGGGTAATTTAGAGGTGATTCGTGTTCTATCAGATCCGGTATCTCGTTTGATCTCTTCCTCTTTGGTTGATTCTATCAGAGACCTGGTTATGGTGCATGGTGCAGTGGAGTTTCGACATGTTTACCGCGACGCTAATAAAGTGGCGGATGCGTTGGCGAAAATGGCGCTGAGGGATACGTTTGGGACTTGTGTTTTCTCTCATGCCCCCGGTGGCGTGATTGAGCTTTTGAGAGAGGATTATCCTTCGTCCTAGGCTTGTCATGAGGCTTAGTTTGTTTCTGTTTCGCTTGTGTTTAACCACGTGACTTGTATGGATTATCTATAGATACTCTTTTCCCTCACTTAGGTTGAGAGGGTTTTTAATGAGGCCCTTTCCTCTTCACTTATCAAAAAAATATAAAAGAAATAAAAAATAAAGCAGTAAAAAATAATTATTAATTTTTAGTGGAACATAGAAAAGAGAAGAATTTTATTGGCAGTAAGCATTAGTATAGGTAGACAATGGCATCAAAGGCTTGAAATCTTGGGATTTGGAGATGCAAACTTGAGGAACTCAGCATCTTTCTCCAACAAAGACATCCTTTGCTCATCCAATGTTATCCAAGCTTCAATGCCTGCGCCACACTTTGTTCCGATAAGAACAGCGTGGTTCATAAACTCAGACCTGATTTCCCCAAACGGAGCAACCCATACCGGCTTGCCCCACCCGAAATCCAGCTCGTAAAACCTGTGATGGCACCAGCTTGTGAAGGCAAAGATGTCTGGCTTCTCAGACTCAGAGGAAAACATGGTTTCCAGCTGGCTAATTAACTCACCCATGGCTTCAAACCCTGCCTCCCCTTGTAGTGAATTCAAGTATTCACCGTCGTAAGCCGCCACTGATTCTCCCATCAACTTCACCAACTCGGATAACTCGGTGCCGGTCTCGTCAGCAACATCTGCAGTGTAACATGCGAACCAAATCAGGCTCCCAATCGAATATTGTAATAAACTAGGGTCCAATATCCTTGGCCTAAGGCTCGCAGCTTGAGCTACTACAGATGGTTTCGAGGATCCCGAGATGGTCCGCGACGCTGCCATACACCGCTTCAAGATAAAACCCGATAAAGCTTGAACCCGAGACGGTGTAGCCTCGTGCTCACCTTTGGCAATGGCCCTCAGCTCGGTTATGGATTTCGCATCGAATGTGAATCTGTTGGTTATGGAATTATTAGATCCCGGGAACCACAGGTTTTCCATGGTTGATAAGTAATTCTGTGGCACTACATTTCTTGGTGGGAACAACTTGGAAGCCTCATCTAAACCATGGAATCCGACATCATGAGGAGGACCGGACCCTCCACAGATTTTGCTCCAAACACTACATAAAAGAAAAGCTACATGCGCATCGATGATCTTATGATAATAAGCCAGCCCCAAGGCTATCCCA
Source organism: Hibiscus tridactylites (assembly GCA_958450335.1). Classification (NCBI taxonomy): domain Eukaryota; kingdom Viridiplantae; phylum Streptophyta; class Magnoliopsida; order Malvales; family Malvaceae; genus Hibiscus; species Hibiscus tridactylites. The sequence continues at coordinate 61,505,877 of OY288278.1, read as the reverse complement.
CCACAAGCAAAAATGGTGACTTGGCACACAAGGAGTGGAACCATCTCATTGTTTGATTCCTTGGAGAAAGGATGGCATGGAAGCAATTTGTTTAATGACTTAACCTCATGCTGCTTCAGGAACTCCGCCAGTCTACAACCGGCTCGACCCGATATAAATGGGACGCCTTTGCCGAAACCGTGGATGGACATGTTGTCTTTGATCCGACCGGAGAATGGATATAAAAGGTTAAGGGTTTGTGAGAGTGAGGTCTTTAGCTGAGGCAAGATCGTGGCGGTGGTAGTGGTTTCAGTGGCGGAGTAGAAAAAGATTTGAGTGGCGTAAGTTGAGGGGGTGAATTGGTCAAAGAAGCTGAGTTTGAAAGGTTTCATGCCATGGATTTGTGGTGAAGATGGTTTGATGGTTTCTCTTGCAAAAATTTCAACTTCAAACTTCAACATTTTGCAAATTTTCTACTTTTTCAGAAACTGGGTTAAACTCATGCCGTACGCATTCTTATATATAAAGAAAGTGAACACATCTTAGCATATTGAAACTATAAGTCTATAACAATACTGGAATAGAAAGGAAGGAAGAAAGATGATCTTATTAACGATTGTTTACAAAACTTATATAGAGTGAACAAGGAGAAACCCTAGACACAAGGCTCTCTTGAGAAACGCTGAATTTGTGAGTATCCAGCTGTTGTAACAAACTAGCTAAAAGCTACACAGCTCAGCATGCATACGCAGCATGCATACGTTGGTTTACGGTTTGTTTTCATTGTTGAACATCGCACACGTTTTATCCGATAAAACTCATATTGAGTTTTTTTGTCAACTCGACTCTGGCGTTAAGTCATAAACTTTTTATCCGATTTATGTGGTGATTTTTCATTCCATCAGACCTAAAACAACTAAAAATATTTTTTTTTCTCAAAGAGGGATATTAGATACAAATATAAGAGCTGTATTTATAATAATTATCATTATTTTTTTATTTAATAAAATTATTAGATCATGTTTGGCAATTAGCGGATAGCTGATAGCGGATTACATTAGTTGATTGTATAGAAGTATTTGGTAAAATTAGTTGATAGCTGTTTGAGTCTTTGAACAAGCAAAATGATATATAAGGACATGCTTATATCCAGTACATGTTTGAATAATTTATTAGTTATTAATATTTTGTATCTATAAATATTAATTGAATTATGAAAATTATTTTTTTAATATCATTATTAAGCATATACAAAGGATGTATATATTATGTTATTTAGAAAAAATAAATTATAATTATCAAGAACAAAATAGTCTTACAAGTATTTTATTCAAACTTCTAACTCAAAAAGCTCATTTTATGAGCTTTTTCAAAATGAGAGATTTCACCTCAATCTGGTATTACAATCCGCTATTTATCAAATATCTAAATTAGTGTATTTGACTGGTCAAATCTTTAAAAATACTTCAAACCTCTAATTTTAGCTCAAAAATTGTTTACCAAACATGCCCTAAATGTAATTGATATATATATATATATATATATAAAGAAATTACCCTTAAATATATAAAAGAATTATATAAATAGATCAGATCGAGTATTGTTTATCCTAAATTCAAATTCAATCCAATCCTATTCCACCAGAGTCCATGTTTTTTTTTAAATACGACCTTATAAGATTGAATCAGATCAAAATTGGTTAAGTCTGAGACATGCCCATCCCTAAACACATGTTGTAAAATTTGATGCTCGCAATCTTTAAAGCAGGTATGTGACTTTGCTTGGTACTCTTTTTGAAATATTTCTAATAAAAATATTAAATTGAAAGATAAAAATTAACAATTTAAGTACTTCATTAAAATATAGTCCCTCGGTTCCATTCAAAAGTTTTTTTTAAGTTACCCCATTTAAAATGTCTTATTTAAAAAGTTAAAAGATAACTAACATTTATATGAATAGAAATGTTTTATTTTTTGGTGCCGTTATTTATGTCCTCATATTAAAAATTAAGTTTAGGGTTTAGAGTTTATAGTTATGGTTTAAGTAATTTAGGATAGGGTGTACTTTTTAGCGTATATGGTTTAGGATTTAAAATTTAAGATTATAACTTAAAATTTTAATTTTTTGTATTTTTAGTGTCAAAAAATAAAAAGGCATAAAAAGGCATAAGATTTTTGTCCCACTTATAATTCTTTTTTACATTTTATATATTTCAATTTAATAATCATTAAAAAAGTAAAATTAAAAAAAAATCCATGAAAACAAAATTGTCATAAGTACCAATAGCCCTTTCTAAACTAAATTTTATTTTGCTACAATAGATTTGCTTTAAGTTTTATGGATGTTGCAAAACTTAGGCTTAGTACGTGGTTGATTTTAAAAAGTGTAGTGAAAAAAGCAATTTTCAAACTAATTATTGAAAAGTAGTTTTGAAAAGCTGGTTAATGTTTGTCATTAATGTCAAAAACTGATTTTGAGAAGATAAAATGTCTATTTTAGACATAATATTAAAAAATAAAAGTAAACTTGGGTGTGTTCAAATAGTTAATGTTATGATATATGAAATAAGTCAATTTTAATTATAATAAAAATTTTATTTTTTTATAAAATTTAATTTGAAAATATAAACTAAATTCTAGATTATATACGGACATATCACTTACAAATTAATAATAAATATAAATTAAATTACTAATAAAATAATTTTATTCTCAATATAAATATTATAAAATATATATTATTTTACAATTATGTATGCATAATGTATAATAAATTATAATTAAATAATAAGGATAAAAAGTAATTTTATTTTCAAACTAGCTTTTCCACCCAAAAAGCTATAAAATATAGCTTTTTGGTTTGGGTGAAAAAACTAGTTTTAAAAACAACCAAAAACACCAAAAAACAAGTGAAAGCACTTAAAAAAAGTCCGTTTAGATTGTCAAACGCAACCACAAATGGAGACTTGCTTAAAAAATGACTTTTTCGTTACAAACTGTTTATAATAAATACACAAAAACATTTTATATAACTTCAACACCACCATCATATTTACTAGAGTTGTATATAACTCAAGTTTACCAAAATAAATATTGTGATTAAACAAAAATATAACAAAAGATTTATAGCAGTACTTAAACTAGAACATTTATTGCACTTAATCTTGAAGTTGAATCTGCAAAAGAGCTTCTTGTACAAAATTTTGGTCACAATAAAGTTAATGGAAAGTCCACCATTTCTTTCCCGCCTTTGCTTACTCATACGTGGCAACTTATGATTATTTACTCCATTAATTTTTATAATTTAGATCATACATAATTGTACTGTTAGAAAATATTGTTTAAACTTTCTGATGATAATTCATTAAATGATTTTTTTTTTTTTGCAGCTCTCGCCAATTCATCAATTATTGTAGAATATTTTTGATGATACAAAAATTATATTACTCTGAAATATTCAAGATCCAACACATTTAAATCAAGATTGTTTGAAAGTTGAAAAAATAGTTAAAAATTAAAGTCACCCACAATTGCAGCTTGTAGGAATTGCTCATAATAAATGTCAATATGAGGCTTTGTATTGAGTTTACAAGCTCTAAGTGTGGGTGACTTTAGTTCTCAATTATTATTTTAATCTCAAAAAAATTTTGATCTAAATGCGCTGGATCTTAGATATTTTAAAGCAATACAATCTTTGCAACATCAAGAGTCTCCTACAACAATTTATGAATTCGTGAGAGCCGTAAAAATATCATTTTATGAGTTATCATCAAAAAGTTTGAATAATTTTTTTAAAACATTGCAATCATGTATGAACTATGAAGGTTAATGGAGCAAATAATTATAGATTGTCACCAGTGGCGTAACACAATAGAGACGGGTGGGGGCTACGACCTCTCCTAAAATTTGTAAAATTATAGTTTTGGCCCTTATAATTTTAAAAAAATAATTTTGCCCCAACAAAATTTTTAGAAATTCAAATTAAGCTTTAAAATTTGTGATTTTTTAATTAAATCCCTCACATAATTCTTAAAAGTTCTCGTTTGGCCTCTCAAATTTTCAAAAATTTTAGTTAGACCCTAAATATTTTGAAAAAAAAAATAAATTTAACCCTTCAAAATTTTTGAATTTTTTTAATCAAACTTCTTAAATTTTTTAAAATTAAAGTTGTCCCTCTAAATTCTACCACCAAGTTCTGCCACTGGTTGTCACATATAGGTAAGCAAAAGCTGGAAAGAAATGGTGAACTTTACATTCAACTCCATTGTAACCAAAATATTGTGTAAAAAGCTCTTTTGCAAATTCAAATGCAGTAAACGTTCTAGTTTAAGTACTGTTATATATATATATATATATATATATATATATATATATATAACTCTAAGTAAATATGATGGTGGTGTTGAAGTTATATATAAAATGTTTTTGTGTATTTATTGTAACTAATCTGTGACGAAAAAAATCATTTTCTTTTGAAGCAAGTCTATCATGCATTTAGTTTTGCAGCATCTATAAAATTCAAAGCAAATCTACTCAAGAAAAATAATTTTTTTTTGAGTTAAAAGCCAGCTAATCTCTTTATTGGAAAACCAAATAAGTCTGAGAACACGTGTGCCGTGTAAACGGGGACAAGTGAAGCGTCTCCAACACACAAAAGCAGGAAATTAAAGAAAAGGAACAAAACACAACCAAATCAGAAGAAAATAAAAACAAAAAACCAGAGAGATTAGACCAGCCGGAGAAGATCGTCGGTCAAAATCGCTGTGGGTAAAACCATCAGAAAGAGACCAGTTTGGTGCCGACGAGTATCTCAAGGAAGAAGGGCTCGAAAAGATATCCTTGAGAAGTTGAAGAGACATCACTCTTGTCGATCTGAAACCCACCGCCTGTCCATATTTACGAGATCAACTATCGACGGCGGGGCGTCCTCCACCCAGAAACCATCCTCAAGCAAGGTACGGCGGAGATGAGCCAGTGCATGCGCCACACGGTTTGATTCCCTCGGAGAGAAAAGGTAAGAGACTTCAGCAAATCTTCTAGAAAAACTTTTCGCCTCCCTAATAAGATTACTGATTTCTGATCTATCATGCACCTCCGATTTGAGTTTCGTTATAACCGACCGGCTATCGCTCGCAATCTCAACCGTCGGAAAGCCCAGATCCCAGGCAAATCGAAGGCCATGGACAACCGGGTATGCCTCGGCCGCGAACGGAGAAGCCACATGGAATACTTTCATGCTCATAGCTCCTAAGATAAGTCCCTCTTCATTTCTAATACAAACGCTCACATCTGCATTACCACTGCTAACATCATAACATGCATCGCAGTTAACTCTCACCGCCGGGTAGGAGGGAGGTGTCCATCGTACACGAAGAGATGGGTTTGAGGAACTAAGTTTAGAAGAAAAAACCTGGACATCCAACCAGTAACTATGCGCAGAGGTAACAATATTTTCTGGGTTTTTAACCACTCCTTCAAAAATGAAACTGTTCCTTGTAATCCATAGAAACCATATAGTGATGATGATAATCTGCATGTGTCTTCTTCCATTATTCTGTATAACTGTGGATAGCAAACTAGCAATGTCTGTATCTTGTTGAATGTAATTACATTGAATCCCCAGCAAATACCATACACGCTCAGCGAACCCGCAATTATGGATAACGCAGGTTGCATCTTCGGGTTCCTGCAAGCATCGAGGGCAAATCGGATTATTGGCTACACGTTTTATACAAAGATTTCTTTTTGTAGGAACAAAATTCCGTATGAACTTTCAGCACTGGATGTTCATCTTAGTAGGACACCCAGACTGCCAGACCTGTTTTAGAATGGGTCTGAAGTTAGGATTAGCATTTGGTTCCTCCAGTAGCATTCTATAGCCACTTCTAACCGAGTAGACACCATTTCGTTCCTCACACCATACCTTAGTATCCGAAACATTAGAAGTTGAGAGGGGAATACTTAGAATATCCCTAGCATCTAGAGGACTAAAAGTACCCCTAATCAAATCTTCTTTCCACGTCATAGTACCAGGATTGATTAACTCAGACACAAAGGTAACATTTGTAGGGTACTGAGCTTGAAGCTTCCTAGGATAGTCACTTGGAACCCAGAAATCCGACCACACCCGGATAGTGCTTCCATCGCCAACCATGTCTCTGAGGCCCTTTTCTAATAAGCCCCTAGCGCACCAGATGCTCCTCCACGTATCAGATGGGTTGGCCCCCACCCTTGAGTTTAGGAACGAAGAAGTAGGATGATATTTAGCTCGAAATAACCGTGCAATTAAAGACATAGGGTTGGTAATCAGTCTCCACCCCTGCTTAGCTAAGAGTGCCACGTTGAATTTGCACATGTCTCTGAACCCCATCCCACCATTTTCCTTTAGTGAACATAACTCAGGCCATGTACTCCAATGGATGCCCTTCTTATCCTTCGAATTCCACCACAAAAACCGAGCCAGGATCGACTCGATTCCCCTGCAGAAAGTCTTAGGCAGAAGGAAACAGCTCATAGTGTAGGTGGGAATTGCCTGAAGTACCGACTTTATGAAAACCTCTTTTCCCCCCTGTGAAAGAACTCGAGCACTCCAGGAATTAATACAAGCTAACAGTTTATCCCTCAAAACGAGAAATGCTTGCTTTTTGTTTCTTCCCACCACAGTTGGGAGACCCAAATACTTCTCTGGGTTTATAGCGTTTCGGATCCTTAAAACCTGAGTAACATCCTGTTTCGTATCCTCCCCCACATTTGCGCTAAAAAATATACCAGATTTGTCATAGTTAATACACTGCCCCGAGCACAATTCATAATCTGTCAAAACATCCCGCAGAACAGACGCTCCCCTCGTTGAAGCTTCTCCAAAGATAACACTGTCATCGGCGAAGAACAAATGGGAGACAGAAGGAGCACCTCGAGCTATCTTGTAGCCTATCCCAGACGATTGCTGCCTCAGAAGAGAAGACAGACCCTCTCCACAGATAAGAAAGAGATAGGGGCTAATTGGGCCCCCTTGTCTCAAGCCCCTCGAAGGATGAAATATATCCCCAACTGATCCATTCAATATCACCGAATAGGAAACAGTAGAAACACAGTCCATCAGAATAGAAATCCACCCCTCATCAAAGCCCATCTTAGACATCATGCTATGCAAAAACTTCCACTCTACCCGGTCGTACGCCTTAGACATGTCTAGTTTTGCCGTAAAAATTCCCTTCTTACCACCCTTCTTTGTACGCATGGAATGAAAGATCTCATAAGCTGCTAATACATTGTCAGTGATAAGACGTCCTGGGACAAAGGCGCTTTGAGACTCATCAATGCATAGGGGAAGAACTATCTTAAGTCTATTTGCCAACGTTTTTGAGATAATTTTAAAAAGAACATTGCAAAGACTTATGGGACGGAAGTGAGACATACCCGTGGGATTATCTACTTTTGGCACCAGAACAATTCTAGTCTGATTTATGTCGGACATCGGTCTTTCTTGTTTTAGGATAGAAATGCAAAAGGCCACCGTGTCATCTCCAATCACATGCCAAAACCTTTGAAAAAATAGAGCACCTAAACCATCCTCTCCTGCTGCCTTAAGGGGACTCATAGACTTAACTGCATCCCATATTTCTTCAGCAGTAAAAGTCTTCCGGAGGCTTAGATTCATAGATTTCGAGATACATGAGTTAACCCCTTCAAGGATTCTTGAACAATTCCCTGTCGCAGAAGATGTAAAGAGGTTGCCAAAATAATTCGTGGCCACCGCAAGCATTTCGGCTTCCCCGGAGCACACTTCTCCACTCTCACTCTCCAGAGACTTAACCTTATTCCTCCGTCTTCTTTGGGAAGCACATCTATGAAAGAACGATGTGTTCCTATCCCCATGCTTCAACCAATTAGATCGGGCACGCTGCTCCCAGAAAAGCTCTTCTTTGTCCATCTCTAGGTTCATAGTCAGCTTTGTATCAACGATCTCACCCAACACCTCGTTCGACGGTATTTGCTCATTTAGATGCTCAAGTTTCTTTTTAAGAGCTGTAAGGGTAGATGTTTTTTTCCTTCGTAAATCTTTAAACCAACTATCGAGTCCCTATTTAACCTGTGATAAGCGGTCAAGAAAATCTTCATAGGATGAAAACCACAGTTTTTTTACTTCAGGTTCACAAGAATCCTCTAGTAACCACGCCGCCTCGAATCGAAACTGTCCCGTACGCACATGAGAACTGCTTCCAAAACCAGTATTAACTAATATTGGGCAGTGGTCAAAGAAAGAGTGATGTAGGCGAGAAACTTTATAATCTGGGAACAGTTCCCACCAACCACCACTTGCAACCCCCTTGTCCAGTCTCTCCCGAATATTAGTATTCGAAAATTTTCCCTTCTCCCACGTAAACCATTGCCCCGTGAAACCAAGGTCATCAAGGCCACAATCGCTCAAAACAGCACTAAACCCTTCCATTTGTCTAACAGGCCGGTCTCGCCCCCCTTGCTTCTCAGATGACATCACTATCTCGTTGAAGTCACCAATGACCAGCCACGGAATATCGGGCATGTCATCGAGGGATCTCAGAAGGTCCCAAGACTCCCCCCGATGCTGCTCTTCTGGGTGCCCATAGAACCCTGTACAGCGCCACAGATTACCCTCTGAATCATCCTCTATAAGAACGTCAATATGCCTTACTGAGTAGGATCGAAGAGTCACCTTACAACAATTCTTCCAACCCATCGATAGACCTCCACTACGCCCTACTGCACTGACATCAATACCATTAAAAAAACCACACTTTCTTCTTATTCCAGCCATTTTCGAATCTTTGACTTTAGTTTCAATTAGAAAAAGTAACCCGGGGTTCTCTTCTAACAACTTTTGCCGAAGACGCCCCACCGTTCGCGGTTTGTTCAAACCCCGAACGTTCCAACTCATGAGTTTCATGATGACCGGCGGACCTGAGGCGACAGGTCGGCCGATGTAGAGGGAGAAGCACCATTGGAATCAGGAAGACCAGAAACAATTGGTGCTGAACTAACAACTCTTGGACGTTTTACACTATCCATATTTTCTAGAGGACACTGCTCATCAGCTAGGAACATTTGGGTATCAATGCTAGATTGTAGCCCACCTACAACAGGGCCAAGAATGGGCCGTTGACTTAGCAGTCCTAATAAATGTCCACCCGTTCTGCTAGGGGACCGACACCCAGAACCAGCTGGTAATCCACCTCCCCTTTGATCTTGCGTTACATTTATTGAGCTGGGGATCACGTTTTCTTTATTGTGATCTCCTGAATTTGCGCTGAGATGAACTGTAATCGCGCTCTCCTCCCGCAACCATCTGCTCTCCGGTAACTGTCGCCGACGAGGAGCCGCTCGTAACGAGACATCCCAACCAAAAGTTATAGCCGACGGATCCTTCACCGTACGCAGAGAGCAAAAACTTTCATCATGCCCCAACAGACCGCAAATGAAGCAAAATAGAGTAAGCCTTTCATACTCAAATCTGACGTAATGGTCCCTGCCGTTCTGTAATTTGAGTTTTTTCCTACGTTTCAGAGGTATACGAATATCCATAGACACCCGAATTCTCATGATCCCCTTATAACCAAGAGAGACCGCCATCAAATCATATTCGATAAAAGTTCCCAGGAAATTACCAATCGAAGCCGCAACTCGTTCCGAAACAAATCCATGTGGAACGTTATGAATCAGTACCCAAAACTTCACTTTATCCAGCGGAACCGCAGCCGGATCTTCACCGGGGCTCAACCGATGCAGGATAAGTAAATGGGAATTAAAATTCCACGGACCTCCCGCCTCTATCCTATCCGCATCCATTGCCGTATATAATCTGAACAAAAAACGACCCTCCCCCACATCTGTAATTGAGATTCCCCCGACTGGATGCAGAGATTCGCCAGGGTTGATCGCATAGACACAAAATGAATAACACTGTTCGTTAAGAAGGATCCCACAAAGCAAAACACATATGCTAGAGAGAGGTCAACATCACTTTGTTCAATTTACAACTCTTCTTCTTCCCCGGAATCCAGAGCCAGACGGGCCAGATCTGCTTCAAAATCAGCCATGATGAATAAGAGTCACCAGAACCAGAAAAGCCAAAATCCGAACAAAGAGGATAAGATTACACAGCGCGCTCGACGCCGACAATACAAAAACGGACCAAGCGTTCCACCACGGCAGACAATCAGCGTGCTACAGAGAGCAGACAATCAACGTGCTACAGAGAGCAGAAAAAACGATCAACAATAATTGCTAAGAAAGAAACTTTTTTTTCCTTTTTAAAAGATACAAAATGAACAATTTAATATAAACTTGCAAGAAAAATAAATTTTAGCTTAAAGAAGAGCTACTAATACGTATGACAATTTTTTTTCATCGAGAAATTATCATACGGACCCGGCTCACTATGTCATTCATAGTCTGTTATATCCACTAAAATTCAACCATTTCATTTCGTTTTTTTTCATGTCATTAATTCACTCGTAATTAATTCTTAAGTAACCACTCACTCCTTATTTACATGGTAGAAAAGGTGAAGATTCATCTTTAAAAAAATAACATGAAAAAAAGAGATACGAAGTAGTTGCATTTTAATGGATGAAACCATAGATGATGTGGTAAACCGGGTCCGTATAATAATTTTTCGTTTGCATTGGAGAAACAAATTTGGATTTTTGCTTTTTTAATGATTATTAAATTGAAATATGTAAAGGGTAAAAAATATAAGTTTTGTTATCTTTTTTTACTTATTTAATAGGACAATTTTAAAAATTAAAAAGAACATTTTGAATGGGACAGATAGAGTACTAAATTATCGTTCAGGTCATAATGTGTACACGTGTCTGTTTTTTAAGATTTTAGTGGCTCGATCGTGAACTTAAAATTAAACCCCTAATAACATATATTGTAAAAAATGAATTTTTTACTATACACAAAAATATAATTTGCTGAATAAGCTTATAAAATAAAATAATTTGCTTATAAATCATATCTTTAATAACAAGTACTGAAAATTTTGTATTTTAAAAGTATACAAAAATAAATTAATTTACTTGTAAATTATATTTTTTTACTATCAACAAACTTTCTAATAACTACATCAAATTTCAAATGAAAAACATCGAAAAAATCATATTAAACACCTAATTACTCAAACAAAACAATTTCTACAAATATTTTTAGATGCAAAATCACTACTAATAGTGTCTACGTGAATATGGTCTAACATATTTTTCTCAAGGGTAAAATACACCGTTCATCATTCAACAATCTTCTCACTCCTATTTTGGTCACTCAACTTTCAAAAATTTTAATTTAATAACTGAACTTTATACATTGAACGTGTTTGGTCACTTTCAAATATTTTATTATTATTTTAGTATGACATAGTATTTATTATTATTATTTACTATAAAAATAATTTAAAATAAAACCAAACTGTTCGTCAACCGTTATTCGTCATCGTCGGCGCCATCGCCAACGGCCGTAGATGGTGGCCGTTCGGTCTCATATTTCATCGGTTGTTTCGTCTCACCCTCTGAGTCTGAATTTGACCTCTATTTTGTCGGAAAGTGCTCCAAAGTCCACGAAAAAGAGATCGAAAGTGAGGAAAACAGAACATTGTCGAGATTTGCGAGTTTCATGATATTTTTTGGTGAAACAACCACCGAATTCGGACCCAGCGTGTCAAAACGAGTGGTACGGTGCAATTTTGGGTCAAACGATATATGTTGATGACAAGCGGCGTTGATTATTTTAAATATTTTAAAATTTTAATAATAATAAAATATTATTTTATTATTTATTTTAAATTATTTTATATTTAATATTATTAAAAATTCAGAAAAAATGAAATATTCGAGATTGACAAAAATGTTCAATGTATAAAGTTCAGTTATTAAATTGAATAGTTTGAAAGTTGAGTGACCAAAATAGGAATGAGCAAATTGTTGAATGATGAACGGTGTATTTTACCCTTTTCTCAATACACAAAATACCTAGATCATTCAACGTGACATAAATCATTATTACTGAAATTGAAAAAAAGAAATTAATCAAATTATCCGATTGAATATAGCATACCGACAACCAATCTAACAAATGACAGTCTCTTTGAATAGATGCATTCTTGTCAATTTATAGTATCGATTAGAAATTATAAACCAAAAAATCAAAATGAATTGGGAAAAAATTAAGTAAATAGAATAACAAATCGAAAGAAGAAAATAGATAAAAAAAATTGAAATGCAAATAATTAAGTCAATGTAAGGAATACTTATAGCCAAATTTGAAATTTTAATACCATTATTAAAATTAATTGCACACTTAATACAAAGCTTTCCCCTACTAAAGGGTGTTTTTTAGCCGTTCTGAAACTTTATTACCGTTATTATTAATTAAAGTCATTTTAGATATTTGTGATTATTTAATTGTCATAATGGTATTAATGGTAATACGCGAATAGCCATCTAACCTGGCGGCAAAAGTAATAACAGATGCTCCTCATGGCCCAGATACAAATTTACGTGTATATAAATTGTGTATCAAAATTTTTAATTACGAACAAAAACGTAACATAAGAAGGAATTAGTAGGGTTATGGTCTCAAATATTAAAAAAGTAAAAAATTTTAAATTAACACAATAATAAAATTGATCTTGATTTTTTTTTTGAAATTGTATTATATTCAATGATGAAAGAATTACAAATGAATCACATCGTAAATAATGAAAGTTCAGTGCAAAATAAACAATGCAGAAAAATCTAACGGTGTGAAAGACGTTAAAAAATCAAACCTAACACCTTTAGAAGAAACTTTTGAAATGAAATTCAGAAAGTTATTACTTTGCCTCGGGTGCTCTTTGAAGACAACATAGTTCTTTCGCTACTCGTTCTTGGCATATCGGAACAACCACAAAAAGGGAATCATAACATGAAGTGTTCGACCTTCCTTCGGTGACAAAAAAGTTCGATGATACTCGCCACCCGAACTCTAGACTATCAAAAGATAGATTGAAACTGCCATAAAGGCAGACAAAGGAACTGCCATACAAGCAGACAAAAGAACTATCATAGAGGCAGACGAAAGAACTGCCAAAGAAGCAGATATGGTAGAAACCTGACAAAGTAAAAAGAAAATAAAAAAACATGAAACTAAAAAATTCATCGGCAACGATGAAACTTATTTATATACATAACCGCACGCGCTCGGTCCAGCCCCAAACCCCAGTCCTGAAAACCTTTATTCGACGCACTGTTGGTGGCCGGACGACGTCTACCGGTCACGACTGCCGTTGTTGTTGGTACCGGTTGAACCGCCTCGCCGTCGTTGTTGGTACCGGTTGAAGCGCCTCGCCGTCGCCGATCCAACAACAACAACGCCGCTCGCCGCCATCCACTGTAGCTGCTGAAATTTGCAAAAAACTAAAACAAATGGTCAAACCCTAGGCTCGAATCAAGGGAAAATTTCAGCTTTATTTTTGAATCAAATCGAGATATGTTTTAGGGTTTTTGCCGAGAATCAGGTTCCTTGTCTGATTTTGGCTCTAATTTAGGGATTAAAATCCGAAGTTAGCTTGATTTTCAAGCTCAAGAGTTTGTATAAATACCACATTCACCCCCTTTGTTCTACACCAAATTCAAGAGAAAAATACACTTGAAAGAAGCAAAAAAGCTTAGAGAAGAATTCCGAATTTTTTTAAAAAAATCTCCAAAGGTTGCTGAAAATTTTGGAGTTGAAGTTCGAGCTTGGGGGCAATTTTCCGAAAGCAATTGGGTGCATTTCAAGAAGTTCATATTCGAGTTCTTCATTCTTCTTTTCGGTAAAATTTCTCTATTTTCTTTTTAATTTTTTTAGTAATTTTCATACTTGTTCTTGGTTGAATTTTTGTGTTTGTGTTTGTGTTTGTGTTTGTGTGGATTTTAGGTTGTGTTCTTGAAGTTAGAAAAATATTTCGTGATTCGGGTAACATTTTCATTCTAAATTTTCGATTAATTTTTGATTTAATCTTTAAAAGAAATTGCATGCTTTAAAAATGTTGTTTAGGAGTTTTTGATCTTTGGAAATAAAATATTTGAACCTTAAAGTGTTGCTTGAAAAATGTAAGAATAAAATTGAGTTAATGTTGTTTTTAATAAAAAAAAACTAAAATTTAGGGATTAAATTAAAAAGATAATAATTCATTAGTGGGAAAGTAATAAAAGGGTCTTGATTTGAAAAAAAAACAATAATAAAAGAGTTTTTTCTTAAAATTTAGTTTTAATAATAAAGTAGGGAGTAATTTTTTTAAAGAAGCTTTTTTTTTTCAAAAAAGAGAGTAAATAAAGATATTTTTTTAAATGGTAAGTAATAAGTTTTTCTCAAAAAAAAATAAAAAATAAAATTTAAAAGGAGTTTTAGATAAGAGTTTAGGGTTTAGGAGAAATAAAATTTGAAAAAAGTATAAAAATAAATAAAGATCTTTTAAAATAAGGTTTATTTTTTTTAAAAAAAGTCATATTAAAAAGCTTTAAAAAATAAAAAAAAGTCTTTGAGGAGGAATTATTTTTGAAATGAAAAATATAAAAATAAAAAAGCTAAAAATGTGAAAATGGTCAAAAAAAAAAGGGTCTTGGTTTTAAAAAAAGAAATAAAGATTTTTTTAAAGAAATAATAAAAAGAAAAAACACAAAAGAAAATTTGAGTTTTTTGTTTGTTCTTTAGAAATAGGTTAAAACTTCGGACTAGGTTCTAAAAGCTTAGATAAAGATATGTTTGTAGAAAAATTTACTTCACAAAAAAATAACACACTTAAGTAAATTTGAACCTTTAATTAAGAATAAAAGACTTAGACCTTTTTTAGGATTTAAAAAATAATCAAACCTATAATTAAATAAAAATGCTCAACACATTAAATTTCTATGTTATTTGAAAAGAAAAATTAATTTAATGCGGTGTCTTATCAAACGGGAATGATGGGTTAGCGCCAGAGGTGTTGGCAGTAATTAAAGATCATCTCCCGGGTGATAAGGCCGTTAAAATAGACTAATATTCATTAAACAAACAAATAAAGTCAAACCTTTGAAAACATGAAAATTCCAGTTTTGAAAACAATTTCAAAATCAATTAGGTACCAATTTTGGGCGTCGCGGGGGTGCTAATCCTTCCCCACGCGTAACCGACCCCTGAACCTGTTTTCTAGTTTTCGTAGACCAAAACTGTTGTTTTATTAAAACAAAATGTATTTTAAAATAACCCTGTTTTAAAGTTATCCAATCACACTTTTCAAAAAGATTGGCGCCGACTCCGTATTTTTAAAGTTTTTAAAAAGTTGAAGCTCCTAAAAAGGGTTGCGACATGTTTCAATGCAAACTGGACTTTTGAAGGTGAAGTGATGGGACAAATTAAGAGCTATTGGGAAGGTTTTAATGCAATTGTTCCAAACAGGTTAAAAAGATTAGGTGTTGCTTTGCAGGTTTGGGATCGGAGCATCAAAAAATCTTCCAATGCAAGAAAAAAGCGTTTAGAGAAGCGCTTGCAAGAATTATCTTTATGTGACCCTGATGAAGATTCACTAAATGAATTAATAGAGATGAAATTAGGACAAAACATGGAAGCTGACAAGGAGGAGCTGTACTAGGAACAAAGGTCGCGTGTTAATTGGCTCAAATTTAGTGACAAAAAGACACATTTCTTCCATAATCATGCTTCTTATAGAAAGCAGTTGAATTCGATTTCTAGACTGAATACAGTGAAGGAGTTTGGAAATCATATAACGCAGAGCTTATTGCAATGGCCAATAATTATTTTCAAGAGCTATTTCAATCATCTTCTCCATCCGATGCTACTCCAATCCTTGAGAAGGTCCAACCTAGAGTTACAACGCATCTATATGACTACCTACTCTCTCCCTTTCAACCAGAAGAAATATGGAATGCAGTCAAAGGCATGGCACCACTAAAAGCGTTCGACCTCGAAGATTTCCCAGCACTATTTTTCCAGAATACTGGACGTAGTTGGATCGGAGGTTACATCGTATTGTTTGCCTGTGCTTAATAGGGAGAGTGACATAGAGATCATCAATGTCACAAGTATCATGTTAATTCCAAAGGTGAGTCAACCTAGTGATTTGTCAATATTTAGACCCATCAGTTTATGTAACGTAATTTATAAAGTTGTGGCAAAAGTACTTGCTAATATACTTGCAAGAGTGATGTGCGTTTGTATAGATAGAGCACAAAGAGCCTTTATACCGGGGTGACAGATTTTTGATAATGTAATTATCGCTTTTGAGGTGTTGAATTCATTAGAGAAAAATCGCACGGGTAAGCAAGGTTTTTTTGCGTTAAAGGCCGATATGAGCAAGGTATATGATTGTGTCGAATGGTCTTTCTTGCAAAGCATGATGTCGCGCTTGGGTTTTTCTGATCGGTGGGTTGAGTTGTGTTAAGTGGATCGATCGAATGGAAAATCCCAATAGGGGGTGAATTGGAATTTTAAGAGTTGTGAGATGAAATTGGAAAATTAAAAAAAATCAAGACAAGAAGATTTATAGTGATTCAAACTTAGAACAAGCTCTACATCCACTACCTTAGTCACCACTAAGGATTTTCAACCAATTTCACTATGAAATCTTCCCCTTTTCTAGGCTTAGGAGGAAACCTTTTACAAAGATCAATCTTTCTACCCAAAGATTGATCTTGAGACCCTCACAAGAACAAATAATTACAAGGCAATAAAATATATCTCTCGATAGACAAATATGCCCAAAATACACTCAACCACACACCCAATTTGAGAATGAAAGGTCTACAATAAAAGATTACAAATTGGGGTACAAGATATGAAATTTGAGCACAAGGGTTTGGATTAATTGCTTGGATGTTGCTTTGATGATCAATAGTTGTTGTTGGTGCTTAAAATGCTTCCTTTTATACTTTCTCATTGATTTCTAGTCGTTTGGGTGGTTGACATCATAAATATAGCCGTTGAGACTTCATCTTCCTACCATAAATGCAGTTCTGCAACTGCTCGTATCGAAATGGTACCTACCTGTTTCGAAACACGACTAAAAAAGAAAGTCGTTATGTACATTAAAGAGGTTGTATCGAAACGTTTGAAAACTGGGATCGAAACGGTTGAGCTCATAAAAATTCCAGTAGCAAAACGTTTCGAGACTAGCCTAAGCCGTATCGAAATGAGCACTGACTTTGAAAATTTTGATATCTGACAAGCAACCGTCGAAAACATTAAATATCCAATTTGAAAACTTTTGTAACACCCGGGTTTAGGGGTCGGGAGAAAATAATATTAAAATATTTTTTCGGGTTTCGGTTTCATTTTCAAAATAATTAAAATATTATTTTGGGCCTCGGGTTTCCAAAACAAATATTTTATGTTGGACTTGTTTTGATTGTAAGGCCCAATTCCATGGATTTTAGAATTTTTGAGATAGCCATCTCATTAATGGCATACTTGTAATTTAATGGAATTGGGGAATTAAAAACCCATTTTAATTTTAAAAGAGCTATTCACCATCTTCTTCCCTCTTCACTTCCCCATTCCAACATGAAAATCTCCCTTTACCCCAAATCACTTTTCCATCATCTTCCTTGCTCATTGTTGGAGATTTTTCGAAGGTAAAACCATTTTCAACTTGTCCTCCTCTTCCTCTTTAAGATGGTACCTTTAATTTTCATAAAGCTCATAGATTTTGAAATTTAGGGTTTTGAGTTTTTAGGTTAAAAATGCAAACTTTAATGTCTTTAATTTGAGCTTTCGATTTGTTGAAGTTATATATGTTGTTTACTACCCATAAGGTCCAACATAGTTAATTTTTACATAGTTTTATGTTGAATCCCGAATTTGGGTATAAATGGGTTTTTTTGAAGGGTTTTGGGTGAGTTTTGGGGGTTGTTTTCGGTGGAATTTGATAGGCTATTGATAGTACTATGGTTAGGGATTGATTTGGGATCATTTGTGGGTGCAATGAGTGTTGGAAACATGGATTTTGGAAGAGGTATTGGGGCTGTCCGAGATTGCAAAATATGGGGTTTGTTTATGGCTTGCAACATTGTAAATTGAATTTGAATTGTGTTCCGGGTTGGTCTTTTGATGTTGGGCTGATTTGGAATTGTTTGAAATGTGTTTGAGGTTGTTTAGAAGTGGGAATTTGTGTTGGAGAAGCTTCGGGAATAAATCCGGAAACTTGAAGGTGATGCTTGCTTGGTAGTTGAGCTTGGAGGTAGAGGTGAGTGGTTAAATGTTTTTAAAATGGTTTTGAGTATTTGGTTCAAGCATGTGAACCTAGGATGGGCTTGGTAAACCCACCTAGAGTTGGGATTAGAGTGGTAGCCTAATCCCAAGCTTTGATTAGAGACTTTGGTTGCACTCTTTAATGGTTGTATATGCCTCGTGTTAAATTGTGATGGTGTTGATTATGTATATGTTGTATACATGTATGTTGAGGCATGTTGGATGCATTGTTATATGCATGTTGATGATAGATATGATATGGTTATACACATGTGCAAAATATGATGTGATATGGTTGTTAATGATGCACATGTGGTGTTGTCATGTGAAATGAGATTGTGAGGTGATTGCTTGATCCGAGGGTCATGGTGAGTATATGCTAGGCATGGAAATGTGGTTTGTGCATGACGGTAAGTCATGGTGAGTACGTGTTAAGCACAGAAGTTGTTAATAAATGGTATTGTGGAATGTGTTAGTATTGACACTAGTATGCTTGAGTACAAATGATCGATCATTAGGATGTTTAGTGTGCACACGTGAGTCAAAATGCGCGTGTGGTCTTGATGATGGTAGTCATCAAGATGGAGTACGGGTTCGCCCAGAAATCTTCTTATATATTTATATGTCGGTGATGAGTGGAATCCCATTGACGGGCGTGAGGATGAGTGAAATCCCCTCCGCGTGAAATGAGGCGTGAGGATGAGTGGAATCCCCTCCGCGTGAACGGTGATGAGTGTAATCCCACCGTCAAGTAATGGTTGTGTTGTTGGATGTGAGTTCCAACGGTTATCCGCGTATTCGAGTCATAGCTAGGTGCCAATACGGATTGTAGTTTATGTTGCCAATATGTGGTAAATTGTGAACCAATGTAATTTGGGATGCGTTGCTAGCATGGTTTAATATATGTGGTTTCACATGTTGTGGATTTAAACATGTTGAGCATGGCATAATATTGAATATATGTTCATGCATCATCTATATTTATGGCTCATGTGGATCGATGGTAAGATCATGCATTCTACCTTGGTTGTATGCTCGTGCTTGGACCCTGCATTGTCGAAGGTTTGTTTTATGAGCTACCCTCACTAAGCTTTTACGCTTACGCTCTCTTTTGTTCGACAATGCAGATTAATAGCTTGTGGGTGGCAAGGGCAAGGAAAGGTCTCCAAGTGTTGCTTTTGGTTAGCTCAATGTATGAATTTTAAGTGATAGAATGTAATAGTTAAGCAATGGGATAAGTGTTGTTGATTTGTGCTATTGTTGGTTGTTTAGGAGCATGTTTAGACTCCCTAATTATGTTGTTTTGATTGGCTTGTTGATGCCATGTTTGGATTGTAAACCATGTCTAAATTGCTTACCTTGTGTGTTGGTCATGTGCCTTTTGAGGTTGCCTTTATGTTTGAGTGTTGAAGTATGAGACTTGAATGCTTAAATGTCATCCTTGATCAATTGCATGATTTCCTTGATGTATGTACATGTTGGGTGCTTGTATGGCTAAATAGTGATCTGTAAATGTTGTATGAATGCTTGTTTGGGGCTAGGGAAGTCTTAAAATGCATCTAGGTTCAAGTCTTGTATGTTTTAGCTGAGTTTGGGAGTTTTGCAGTGCAGGGCGTATCGGTACGCCTGAGGGCCGTATCGATACGCTATTGCCTCCAGGGCTTAAATTTGGCTGGGCGTATCGATACTCGGGGGTGTATCGATACGGTTTTTGCTCACTGGAATTCTGAGATTTTGGTGAGATGTTACCGTATCGATACGGTGGGTTAGTGTATCGGTACGGGTTTATCTCGTTGACCACGAGATGTTGACTAGGAAGGGCGTATCGATACGCTCAAGGGCTGTATCGATACGGTCTTCCTGTGTTGACCCTTGAGTGTTGACTTTGGTCAAGGCGTATCGATACCCTTGACAGGTGTATCGATACGGCCTGCTTAATTCCTGAAAATGGGCTGTTTTAAAGGTGATGTCTTGAATGATCGTTTTTGTATTGCTCTTGTTTCCGCTGACGTGTTTCACATAGGATATGGTAATGCATTTAGACAAGATAAATAAAAGAAATTTTCTAGGGTTGCTAACCGAGGTGGGACCTTAACGGGTTTCGCGTCGGTTTTCCCCGTGTGGCCCACTCGGATCGGTCATCCGGCCAGACCGGGACAAGGGGGTTACAACTTTTAACCCCCGTATCGAAACGGTTAATTGTCGTTTCGAAACAAAGTCAAAGTATGACTTGCCCATATGAAGGTCGTATCGAAATGAATTGAAGTTGTTTCGAGACCTATTTGATATGAAAATTCCAGTAGCAAAACGTTTCGAAACAGACCTAAGCCGTATCGAAACGCTTGGCAAAATCTACAGATTTAACTTGAAAATACTTAGAAAAATTCATGGGGATTATTTTTAAACCTTAAAAACACTTTGGGTTAAACTTTTACTTGTCAAATTTTGAGCTTTTTGAGAACTTAAAAAAATTATTTACTTTGCAAAATAGTCCTTAAAGTATTTGTTATATCAAAATCAAGTTAAGTAAAATTAAGGGTTTTACAATCTCCCCCCCCCTTTTTATAACATAACCAAAGTAAATTTTTTAAGTGAACTCCTCCTTAGTTTAAGTTAGGTTTTGAAAAACTTTAAAAATTTTGCTTAAACACTTTCTCCCCCTTTTTGTTAGATCAAAATCATAACAAGCATAATTCAATGAGAAATAAAAATATTGGCAAAATTAAACCAAACAACATAAATCATAATTCATAAAGCATAAGTTCCGAAAGCAAAATAACATAAATCCAAACATAAATCCTAAAAAGCATAATCCAAAACAATAAAACAAAGCATAGGTTCAAAAACATAAAATGTGCATAATAATAAAATCATGTATAATATGAGATGAATGCAAGCTAGACTAGGGCTCATCATTGTCTTCATCTTCATCCATGTCCTCTTCATCTTTCTCTTGACTCCTTTGAAAGTGTCTCTGTTCACCATAGAAGGTGGTGAAGAAGAGATCCGGTGAAGATTGTTGAATCTCGATAGAGGTAATATGATTTTCCATACCATCAAAGTGTTCCTATAAAGCTTTGAAACGATTGTCCATGTGAGTACGCAAGCCGGTGAATTGCTCGGTGAGGAAAGCCATCATCGCATCATTGTTAGGAGCTTGTGGAGTAACTTGAGCTTGAGCACGTTCACCACGAGGCACACGGACCCAATCATCACCGTTGAAACAGAAACCACACTTCATGAGTGTAGTATCATTTAGCTTCTCCTTGAGAGGCTTCTCAATGTCAAATGTGCAATCAATGCCACTAAGAACGAAGATATGACTTAAGACAGTTCCATAAGTGAAGAAGGAGACGTTGTTGCGATATTTAAGTGCACCATCTCCGAAAACATAATCTTCACTAGGTTCGGTTGTTTTTCTTGTCGGAAGCACTTGACCCAAAAGTCATCGACTTCTCTAATGTGCGAGAACTTCCCTTCGGATGGATGGAACCACCATGAGATCATAAGATGAAGAAACAAGTCATGGACATCCAAGGTATTAACTTGGCCGGTATGGGGATCAAGTGAGTTCTCATCTTCAATACCCTCATCTTTGAGACCAAGGTAGACGGCTCGATACAGATTTTCTTCCCCAAAAGGTAAGACTCAATGGCAACAACTTGGGAACGGTCGGGACTAAGGACACATTTGGCATTAGAGTAAAACAACAAAACAAGGTTTCAGTACATAATTTCGGGAATACCTAAAAAAGTCATGAAATTCCAACGGGTTAAAAGGTTATGGTAGCGAAAGTGAAATCAGTCGGAATCAAGGAAATTAATGTTAATGACACGCTCGGGTCAAATTTTGATGGTTTGGTAGTATTTAAAATCTTGGTAAGCGATATGGGTTAGGAAACTCTTTTTGAAGAGATAGGAGAGATTGGGTCGAGGGAGATTTTTCTTAGACGGTTCAGACCCTTGACCCTCTTCGGAAACTCTAGCTCTCTTCTTGAAAGCCATCCTAAAAACATTAAGCAAGAAAAAGAAAAATATGTATGCATAAGAAATCCACATTCAATCCAATAGTAATCTTATAATCAAGGTTTGATAATATAAAATATAGGTGTAAAGAATATAAAAAAAATTCAAAAACAAGTTTTTACAAAAGAATCACTGAAAAACAGTTTTTGAAAAATACGATTAAAGAAATTTATATTCGAATAAAAAATTTTCAGATTTTTAGAAAATTTTTGCAAAAACGTCAAAGCTCATAGTATATACAAGTAATATATGCAATAATAATAATAATTTTAAACTATAGAAATCAAACGAAAATTGAAAAGAAAAAGAAAATAGGAAAATATCTTGAGTTGGGATTTAGGATGAATGGATGGATGATAATGCACAAAGTTGTTGAAGCTTGCTTAGGATTGTTGTTTAGAGTAAAAACACTCAAATTTGATGTAAAAACTTTTAGGTTTAGTGGGTATCTATAGGAAAAATTAGGTTAGGGTTTGAGAAGAGTTTAAGTTTAGAAAGAGTCCTTTTTAAAGATTGAAAGTCATTAAATAGAATTCGCAGCGAGTAACCGTACTGAAACAGTTACAAACGTTTCAAAACACGCGTTTCGAAACAAAAATATGACCGTTTCGAAGCTCGAGGCCGTATCAAAACACCACTTACCCGTTTCGATCCTAATGATTCTAGAGATGTCTTTTTTATGAGCCCGTTTCGAAACATTTCTTACCGTTTCGAAACCATTATGGGCAAAAAGCCCTTCAGAAGGTAGCCCGTATCGAAACAGGGGTACCCGTTTCGATACACTTGTACCAAAATGTGCAGATTTGGCACAAAATGGCAGAAAAGTTGATTTTCAATCAACTTCAAATGCATAAACATGATATATGAGCAGGTTCTATAGGAAAAAACATGTACAAACTCCCCCAACTATAATCATAGAAGCAATTAACATCAAAAACACATAAGCTTTCATATCAAATAGATTCAAGCAATTTTTTGCGTAAAAATGCCCTAAAAGGTCAAGAAAGGCTGGTTAAACCTAACTCTCTCCTAAGGGTCCAAAAAACGCTCTTTGTCTAGAGGTTTGGTAAAGATGTCCGCTATTTGGTTCAAGGTGTCTACATATTCTAGAACAATATCATTCTTTAAGACATGATCTCTAATGAAATGGTGTCTTATCTCTATGTGTTTTGTTTTAGAGTGTTGGATGGGATTTTTAGAAAGACATATGACACTAGTATTGTCACATTTAAAGGGTATTGTACCTACCTCAATTTCATAATCTAAAAGTTGTTGCTTCATCCAAAGGACTTGAGCACAACAACTTCCAGCCGATATGTATTCCGCTTCGGTGGTAGATAAGGCTACACTATTTTGTTTCTTAGAGAACCAAGATATGAGAATACTACTTAGGAATTGACATGTTCCGGAGGTACTCTTTCTATCTATCTTACAACCCCCATAATCCGCATCCGAATAAGCATGAAGGTTAAAGGTGGAATCTCTAGGGTACCAAAGGCCTAAACAAGGGGTATCTCTAAGGTACCTAAAAATTCTCTTAACGGTTATAAGGTGCGATTATCTAGGACTAGCTTGAAACCTAGCACACAAGCAAACACTAAGCATAATATCCGGTCTACTTGCGGTATGGTAAAACAATGATCCAATCATAGAACGATAAAGCTTGGAATCGACACACTTACCTCCATCTTTGTCGAGATTTATGGATGAGCTCATTGGTGTAGCTCGAGGCTTTACATGCTCCAAGGCAAACTTTTTGAGTATGTCCTTTATGTACTTAGCTTGATTAATGAATATGTCATCCTTCATTTGTTTGATTTGGAGTCCCAAGAAGAATGAGAGCTCCCTTATCATGCTCATTTCAAATTCACCTTGCTTTAACTTAGAAAAATCTTGACAAAGAAGTTCATTAGTAGATCCAAAAATAATATTATCAACATATATTTGCACTACTAATATATCTTTGCCATTACTTTTAATGAATAGTGTTGTGTCCACCTTTCCTTTTTCAAAACCCCTTTTAATAAGAAAATTTGAAAGCCTTTCATACCAAGCTCTTGGATCTTGTTTTAAACCATATAAAGTTTTTGTTAATATAAAAACATGGTTTGGAAATTTTGGATCTTCAAAACTTGGTGGTTGTTCCACATACACTTCTTCATTTATAAAACCATTTAAAAATGTACTTTTGACATCCATTTGAAAAAGCTTGAAATCATTGTAACATACAAATGCAAGTAGCATCCTAATTGCTTCTATTCTAGCTACGGGTGCATAGGTTTCATAAAAGTCAATTCCCTCTTCTTGAGTGTAACCTTGAGCAACAAGCCTACCCTTATTCCTCACTATGTTACCACTCTCATCTAGTTTGTTTCTAAAAACCCATTTTGTCCCTATAGTAGATTTATTTCTAGGCCTATCAACTAATGTCCACACTTTACTTCTCTCAAATTGATTTACTTCTTCTTGCATGACCAATATCCAATAATCATCATTTAATGTTTCTTTGATATTCTTAGGCTCAATGCATGAAATAAATGCAACATTATTAAAGAGTTTGAGAGAGGATCGAGTGGTTACCCCCTTGGATGGATCACCTCAGATTTCACCACCTTTGACATAGTTGTACTCCCTTGGGAAGCTAACTTCTTTTTCCTCAAGAGCCATGTCTTGCAAAGCTTCTAGAGGTGGTTCTTGTGCTTCTTCCTCATTGGTTAGAACCTCATTCACCTTTGATGGTTGGCCACCATCATTGGCTTAAATGATTTCTACATCATCATCATCACAAGAATCTTTCCTCGGAAGGAGGTTATCATCGAAAACCACACGAATTGACTCTTCTACAACTAAGGTTCTCTTATTAAAAACTCAATAGGCTTTAGAGTTTAAAGAATAACCTAGACAAATAACTTTATCACTTTTTGCATTAAATTTACCTAAATTATCCTTTCCATTGTTTAAAACAAAATACTTGCAACCAAAATGGTGAAAATAGCTAATGTTAGGCTTTTTGGATTTTAAAATCTCGTAAGGTGTTTTCTTTAAAATTGGCCTAATCATTACTCGATTTATAATGTAGCAAGCGGTATTTATGGCTTCTGCCTAAAAATATTTAGGTAAATTATTTTTACAAAGCATGATCCTAGCCATTTCTTCTAAAGTTCGGTTTTTCCTCTCAACTACCACATTTTGTTGAGGAGTGTGAGCTGTGGAAAAATTATGGCTAATCCCATTAGAATTACAAAAATCCTCAAAACCTAGATTTTGAAATTCGGTTCCATGGTCACTTCTAATGTGGGAAATATTTTGACCAAGGCCATTTTGAATTATTTTTGAAAACGTGATGAATTTTTCTAAAGCCTCATCCTTAGTGCTTAAAAATAGAACCCAAGCATATCTAGAATAGTCATCAACAAGAATAAATGCATATGATTTTCCACCCAAGCTAGTTGTCCTAATAGGCCCAAATAGATCCATATGGATTAGTTGTAATGTTCTACTTGTTGAGATATCATTAATGGGTTTAAATGAAACACATTTTTGTTTGCCCTTAATACATGCATCACAAATTTTATCTAATGAGAATTTAAGCTTAGGAAAACCTCTTACTAGATTTTGGGAAACTAATTTCTCTAAAACACTAATGCTAGCGTGTCCTAGTTTCCTATGCCACAACCATGTATCATTTTCATCATGAGCAACCAAACATGCATAGGATGTATGAATGTCATCTAAATGCAGCATATGGATATTTCCTATGTGATGACCTATGAGCATTATCTTATTTGTTTTAATGCCCACTATTTTACAACCATTAACTTCAAAAGGACATTAAACCCTTTATCACATAATTGACTAATGCTCAATAAATTATGCTGAAGACCGTTGACATATAACACATTTTCAATAAAAATAGAAGAGTGATTACCAATGGAGCCAATTCCTTCAATGTGGCCTTTGGAGTTGTCACCGAAGGTTACTACTCCACCATTCTTTGGCTTGAGTTCCATGAATATACTCTTGTCACCAACCATGTATCTTGAGCATCCACTATCAAGGTACCATGAGTTTTGACTTGAAGCTTTGGCCTTTTAGCAATGCCCCCTACAAACAAGGAATTAAACTTTGATTTTTGGTACCCAAATCATTTTGGGTCCATGTGTGTTAGCTCCCAAAACCTTGGTTTCTTTAGGAATACAAGTTCCTTAGGAACCCATACACTTCTAACCTTTTTAGCTCTAGGATGCCTTCGAGAGCTACTTTGCTTGTAGTGAAATGACTTTCTCTTTACATATTGGGTTTTTGAAAAACATTCTTTCTCAAAAGCATTTTTCCCAATAGTAAGAGAAGTTTTAACATTATCCACTTCCTTTGTATGATAATCTTGAAAATTAGAAAGAAGTTTTTCAACATCAAGATTTTTCTTTTCAAGATCATTTGTGTAACGCCCGTGTTTTGGGGTTAGGAGTTAGCCGGGTTTGTAGTCTGAGTCAATAAAATTAATTAAAATCAATTCAACCTTAAATTGGATCTAATTGAGCTTTAGTAAAAAAGGGAGGGACCAATGTTGTAATTTGACCCAAAACTTTTAAAAAGCAAGACAACTTTATAGAAAAAGTTGTCTTCTCTTTCCCATCTACCCCTTTTCCAACGTCAAACACCCAACACCATCTTCAAACTCTCTCAAATTTTCAAGTTACTATTCCATTGGGTCTCTTCATCATTTCAAGGTATTTTTCAAAGAAGCAAGAGGAAGCATTGGAGAGGCATTAGGACCGAATCCGGGTTCGTAGGAGAATTTTTTCGGTTGCTAAGGAAGGGCGGTGAGTGGTTTCAAACTTGTTTGAAAGTTTGGTTCGAGTATGTGTAGTGTGTGTGTGTGAAGTGTGCTTGGTAGGCCATTTCTATTTAATTCAAGTTGTTGATTTAGCCATTGTTCTCCATTAAATGCTATTGTGCTCACCTATCTATGCTCTTGTGATTGTGGTTAATTGGTGCATGTATATCATGATATGTATATATGTGATGAGCATGGGATGTGGTTGATGATATGTGATGTGGTTATGAAAATTGGCACTAAATAAATTACCGGTTGTAAATGATCGATCATTAGGATTAGTGTGCACA
This sequence comes from Hibiscus tridactylites, assembly GCA_958450335.1. NCBI lineage: Eukaryota > Viridiplantae > Streptophyta > Magnoliopsida > Malvales > Malvaceae > Hibiscus > Hibiscus tridactylites. The sequence goes on along the minus strand of OY288278.1, from coordinate 61,478,504 downwards.
CAAATTGACTCAAAACGTACGTGGCCTTGATGGCGTTAAGTCATCAAGAAGGAGTACGGTGATGTAATATTCCATCGGAAGCTTTTTATATATTTCTACGGGATGATGAGTGGAATCCCATCCGTAGGGCATGTGGCGATGAGTGGAATCCCGCACATGCAAGGTCCGGTGATGAGTGTAATCCAACCGAGGTAAAGTGTTGTTGAGATTTAAATCCGCACATCCGGGGAATTAATAGTGGCCAATTAAACTTGTTCATGTGTTGTGATATATGATTGTGATATATGGTGTTGTTACATGATGTTGATATTGATGATTGAGCTTGGTAGATTATGAGAAACCATATTATGCCACTTGAAAGACTAGCTAGGTCTACTTGATTATATGCCATTGTAGGTTGTATGTAAGATTAGGATTTACATGCTTGAACCCTGCATTGTTGATGTTTTTCGTTTTAGAGCACCCTCACTAAGCTTATAGCTTACGCTCTCAATGTTTAACAATGCAGATCATTAGCGTGGTGTTAGCTCGGAGCAAGGCAAGAAGGGCTTTCCAAGTTTGTGGCTCAAGTACGGTTACCAATTTTGTTTTAGTTAGCAATGTGGTAAGGGTTTTTGTATGAGCTATGTATGACTCATTTAAATGTTGATGTTTGGTTTGACTATGGTTTGTAAAGCAGGTGATACTATGATGAATGTTGGTGTGTGGTGGCATGCTTTAGATGTTTAGGTTGCCTTAGTGTGTGAATGCAAACCTCTTATATGTTGTCTTGTGCCTTTTAAGGCCTTTTGAGCTTCCATGTATGCCCATTAATGCTTAAATTCCACTTTTGTTGGAATGACATGTATGGATGCCTTGTCTCATGTTTGAATGCTTCCCTTGGTTGTAGAATGTTGCTTAAAAGTTTGTGTGTGGCTTAGGGAGTCCCTTTATGCATCTAGAGTTGGAGTTTTGAGAGTTCTTGCTGATTTTGGAGCATTGCAGAGCAGGGCGTATCGGTACGCCTAAGGGCCGTACCGATACGGTCTTGCCTGTAGAGCTCAATTTTGGCTGGGCGTATCGATACACGGGGGCGTATCGATACGGTTTTTAGTCACTGGAATTCTGAGAAATTGGGGAGTTTTTTGAGTATCGATACGGTGATGAGGTGTATCGGTACGGGTTTATCTCGTTGACCACGAGATGTTGACTGAAGAGGGCGTATCGATACGCTCAAGGGCTGTATCGATACGGTCTTCTTCGAGTTGTCTGTTTGGGTTGACCAAGTCAAGGCGTATCGAATCCCTTAATTGGTGTATCGATACGGCCTGCCTTATAAGCTGAAAAAATGGACTGTTTGTGTATGACCGTGGTTCGAATGTGACTTCCTTTGATTGTTTTCCGCTGTCGTGATCACTTAGGACTTAACAATCCTCTAGACAAGATTAAAATGAAAGAAAAAAATAGGGTTGCTAACCGAGGGGGAACCTTAACGGGTTTCGCTTTGGTTTTCCCCGTGTGGCCCACTCGGACCGGTCATCCGGCCAGACCGGGACGAGGGGGTTACATTTGTTGGTATCAGAGCCTGAGGTTACCGAGACCTCGGGCAGGTAAGTGAGGTAAGCTTGATGTATTAAATAATTGTGTTGTTCGATGCATGCTTTGCCATGAATTCTTGATATTTGACTGATCGTATGATGTTTTGAAGCATGAATTGCTGTGTCCGGTGTAGAGTGAGTGCCCATTGCTACTATTACTTAATTTAAAAAGATTTATGGAAAAAGGAGTACTTGAGCACTATTGGACCCTTGCTTTGGCTAACGTAATCCTTATATGTTTCTTGTTGTAGTTTATACCTTGCTAGCTGTATCATGAGACCACGTGGGAGGCCTAGAATGGTTCGACCGGAACCACGGGCAGCGGCTCCAGGAGTAGAGCCAGTAGTTAGGGTTGAGGCTCAAGTGGGAGAGCCTGTGGTTGGAGTTGGATCTCCTCCACCACCTCCACCACCACCACCTCCTCCACCTTGAGTAGGAGGCGAGGCTGGGGCCGAAGGAGAGGGACCTCAAGGAGGCCAAGGTGGCCAAGGACCGACCGGGATAGACTTAGCTCCGTTGGTTCAGGCGATAGCCGGGGCATTTCAGGCTGCAGTAGCTGGGGGACAGGCAGCACATCATCAGGGTGAGGGCACTAGTTTGCCTTTAGAGAGACTTCGGGGCCTTGGGGCCGAAGAGTTTAGAGCGGATACTCCGGAGAGATCAGAGTTATGGTTTGAGAAGATTGTCCGTATCCTTGCTCAGATGGGATGTACTGGTGAGCGCAAGTTGGGATGTGTTGAGTCTCTGCTTCAGAGTGATGCCTACACTTGGTGGGTCACCATTACTACGGGTATGGATGAGGCCGAGATCACTTGGGAGTTCTTTGAGTTAGCATTCTGGAAGAAGTATCTAGGTCCGCGATAGCTCGATGAGAGGAAGAGAGAGTTTATGGCACTACTTTAGGGGAGTATGTCCGTGACCGATTATGAGATTCGATTTGTCAGACTGAGTCAGTATGCACCTGAGCTTGTTCCTACTGAGGTGGAGCGTTGTAACCGCTTCCGTTATGGGCTGAGTGAAGAGATCAAGACGTATACTCTAGCTTGAGATTACACTGATTTTGATGTCTTGGTCGCAAGGGCCAAGGACTTAGAGCACAGTTTGAGTTTGACCACACGGTCTGGTGGATCTAGTTCGGGTAAGAGGTCCAACAATTTTGATAAAGGTGATGCCAAGAGGCATCGGGACAACAGACATTATTATGATCATAGGCGTGGTGGCGGTAACCACGGTAGGGGCCATCAGGGTCAGAGAGCTGGTGGGAAGTTGCCCACATATGCTACTTGCAGGAGGAACCACACCGGTGAGTGTTGGGGAAATTTTCATTCTTGTTGGAGTTGTGGGGCTAGAGACCACATTAGGCGTGACTGTCCACATCAGGTGGGACAGGCACCAGCTCAGGCTCCTGCTAGAGCCAATGACTTTCAGAGAGGCCGCGGGTGCGGTAGAGGTAACTTCCAGCCGAGGAATGATGGTCAGAGGAACATAGCACATGTAGTTGCTGTTCAGCCGGAGGGCGGAGGTCAGGCCAGAGTTTATGCTCAGCGTGGGGATCAGCATGACACCGATGTGATCGCAGGTAACTTCTCGATAAAGTCTTTGGGTTTGCTTTCTTTGATTGACTCTGGGTCTACACATTCCTACATATTGAGTGAGCATGCACAGTCTTTGAATTTGCCTTGTGAGATGTTAGAGGTAGGAGTTAGTGTTACTAGTTCCTTTGGGGACACGGTAGTAGTTAGGAAGATGTACCGAAGGTGTCCGTTGATGGTTTAGGGACATGTGTTTCCAGTGGATATGATGGAGCTTCCTTTCTATGGTTTTGATGTGATTCTGGGTATGGACTGGCTCACGGAGCATAGAGCTAGGATAGATTTTGAAACTAAGCGGATTTCTTTGAGGCTCACAGATGACTATGAGATTGTAGTGGTGGGTGAGAACGTGAGGTTCTTGTCCAATGTGGTTTTAGTGTTAGAGGCTAAGAGATTAGTTGAGTTGGGGTGTGAAGCATACTTGGCGTATGTTATGAACCCTAACATGAGTGAGGTTAGACCTCAGGACATCTGGACAGTATGAGACTTTCCTAGTGTGTTTCCGGAAGAGTTGCCAGGGTTACCACCGAACAGAGAGGTAGAGTTCACCGTTGAGACTTATTCTGATTCAGCTCCTGTTTCGATTGCTCCGTATCGCATGGCACCAAAAGAATTGAAAGAGTTGAAGACTCAGTTGCAAGAATTGACAGATGGAGGTTTTATTCGGCCTAGTTCTTCACCTTGGGGTGCACCAGTTTTGTTTGTGAAGAAGAAAGATGGAAGCATGAGAATGTGTATAGATTACAGACAGTTAAATCAGTTGACAATGAAGAATAAATACTCGTTTCCTAGAATTGATGACTTGTTTGATCAGTTGAGAGGAGCATCGGTCTTTTCGAAGATTGATTTGAGATCGGGTTACTACCAGTTAAAGGTAAGAGAGGTTGATGTACCGAAGACGGCCTTTAGGACTAGATATGGACATTATGAGTTTTTAGTCATGCCTTTTGGGTTGACTAATGCACCAGTTGCTTTTATGGACATGATGAATAGGATTTTTCATCAGTATCTAGATCAGTTTGTAGTAGTGTTTATTGATGACATTTTGGTGTACTCGCGAACTGAAGAAGACCATGACCGACACTTGAGACTTTTTTAAGACTTTGCTAGACCATCAGTTGTATGCGAAGCTCAGCAAGTGTGAATTCTGGATCCGAGAGGTAGTCTTCTTAGGACATGTAGTGTCAGCCGGTGGGATTAGAGTTGATCCGAAGAAGATTGAGGCCATTGTTGAGTGGAAGCAACCGAAGTCTGTGACCGAGGTACGTAGCTTCCTAGGCTTAGTCGGATACTATAGGAGATTTGTAGAGGGTTTCTCTAAGTTAGCCGCTCCATTGACACAGTTACTTCAGAAGAGCGTTCAATTTGAGTGGATAGATGCAAGACAGAGAGCCTTTGAGAAATTGAAAGAAGATTTGACCCAAGCACCGATCTTGATTCAGCCAGAGTCCGGGAAGGACTATGTAGTCTACAGTGATGCTTCTTATGTAGGGCTAGGGTGTGTTGTGATGCAAGACAAGAGAGTAGTGGCTTATGCCTCAAGACAGTTGAAGACACATGAGCGCAACTATCCGACCCATGACATAGAGTTAGCTGCAGTTGTGTTTGCTCTGAAGATTTGGAGGCACTATTTGTACGGTGAGAAATGCACAGTGTACACCGATCACAAGAGTTTGAAATACATTATGACTCGGCGAGATTTGAATCTCAGACAACGTAGGTGGTTAGAGTTGCTAAAAGACTATGATCTTACTATTGAGTACCATCCGGGTAAGGCCAATGTAGTGGCCGATGCATTGAGTAGGAAGATGGCCGTGGACTTGAGAGCCATGTTTGCTAGATTGAGTTTGTCTGGAGATGGTGGCTTGGTAGTCGAGCTTCAGGTTAGACCTACTCTAGGTCAGTTGATTCGAGAGAAGCAGCTCTTAGATAGATCTTTGGCACCTCACGTGCAAGATATAACCGAGGGTAGATCTTCAGACTACAGTTTCAGTACTGATGGGGTTTTGTGTTTCAAAGATAGAATAGTTGTGCCAGAGGACAGTGACTTGAGACGTACGATCTTGACTGAAGCCCACAGTAGTCCGTTTGCTATGCATCCTGGAAGTACGAAGATGTACCGTGACTTGAAGAATGAGTACTTTTGGGTTGGCTTGAAGAGAGATGTAGCCGACTTTGTGAGTAAGTGCTTAGTGTGTCAGAGAGTGAAGGCGGAACATCAGGTTCCCTCAGGTTTGTTACAGCCGTTGAGAATTCTGGAATGGAAATGGGAGAACATCACCATGGATTTTGTTTCGGGTTTACCTTTGACTCCTACGAAGAAGAACTCAGTTTGGGTGATAGTAGATCGTTTTACGAAGTGTGCTCACTTCTTGGAAGTCAACACTACTTACACTTTGGATAGATTGGCCGATTTGTACATCGGTGAGATTGTTAGACTGCATGGTGTGCTGAAGTCCATTGTGTCAGATAGAGATCCGCGGTTTACTTCTAGATTTTGGGAGTGTCTGCATACAGCTTTGGGTACCCGTTTGAACTTCATCACTTCTTATCATCCACAGTCAGATGGTCAGTCAGAGAGAGTTATTCAGATCTTAGAGGATATGTTGCATTGTTGTATCATTGACTTTCGGGGTACTTGGGAGAAGCATTTGCCTCTAGTAGAGTTCGCGTACAATAATAGCTTTTAGTCGAGCATTCAGATGGCTCCGTATGAGGCCTTGTATGGCCGAAAGTGTAGGACTCCAGTTTGTTGGGCCGAAGTGGGACAAAAATTGTTACCTATGCCAGATTTACTCAAGGGGACAACTGACAAGGTAAAATTGATTTGTGATCGTTTGAAAGCTGCTTCGGATAGGAAGAAGTCCTATGCCGATCTGAAGAGGAAGGAAGTTGAGTTCTTAGTGGGTGAGAATGTGTTCTTGAAAGTGTCTCCGTGGAAGAAAGTGATGAGATTTGGCCGAAAGGGGAAGTTGAGTCCGAGGTACATAGGACCGTATGAGATTGTGAAGAGGGTTGGTCCGGTTGCTTATCAGTTGCGTTTGCCGTCCGAGCTAGAGAAGATACACGATGTGTTCCATGTTTTGATGCTTCGTAAGTATAGGTCTGATCCCTCACATGTTATGCCCGTGGAAGAGATTGAATTGAATCCAGATTTGACTTATGAGGAAGAGTCAGTGGAGATCTTAGCTTCTGGCAGTAAGGTGTTAAGGGGTAGATCGATTGAGTTAGTAAAGGTGCGGTGGCAACGAAGAGGTGTGGACGAGGCCACTTGGGAGAGGAATGAGGATATGGAAAAGCAGTTTCCGTATCTCTTTCAGTCAGGTAATTTCGGGGACGAAATTCCTTAAGTGGGAGAGAGTTGTAACGCCCGTATTTTGGGGTTAGGAGTTAGTCGGGTTTGTAGTCCGAGTCAATAAAATTAATTAAAATCAATTCAACCTTAAATTGGATCTAATTGAGCTTTAGTAAAAAGGGGAGGGACCAATGTTGTAATTTGACCCAAAACTTTTTAAAAGCAAGACAACTTTATAGAAAAAGTTGTCTTCTCTTTCCCATCTCCCCCTTTTCCAACGTCAAACACCCAACACCATCTTCAAACTCTCTCAAATTTTCAAGTTACTATTCCATTGGGTCTCTTCATCATTTCAAGGTGTTTTTCAAAGAAGCAAGAGGAAGCCTTGGAGAGGCATTGAGACCGAATCCGGGTTCGTAGGAGATGTTTCGGTTGCTAAGGAAGGGCGGTGAGTGGTTTCAAACTTGTTTTAAAGTTTGGTTCGAGTATGTGTAGTGTGTGTGTGAAGTATGCTTGGTAGGCCATTTCTATTTAATTCAAGTTGTTGATTTAGCCATTGTTCTCCATTAAATGCTATTGTGCTCACCTATCTATGCTCTTGTGATTGTGGTTAATTGGTGCATGTATATCATGATATGTATATATGTGATGAGCATGAGATGTGGTTGATGATATGTGATGTGGTTATGAAAATTGGCACTAAATAAAATTACCGGTTGTAAATGATCGACCATTAGGATTAGTGCACACACAAATTGAGTCAAAACGTATGTGGCCTTGATGGCGTTAAGTCATCAAGGAGGAGTACGGTGATGTAATATTCCACCGGAAGCTTTTTATATATTTCTACGGGATGATGAGTGGAATCCCATCCGTAGGGCATGTGGCGATGAGTGAAATCCCGTACATGCAAGGTCTGGTGATGAGTGTAATCCCACCGAGGTAAAGTGTTGTTGAGATTTAAATCCGCACATCCGGGGAATTAATAGTGGCCAATTAAACTTGTTCATGTGTTGTGATATATGATTTTGATATATGGTGTTGTTACATGATGTTGATATTGATGATTGAGCTTGGTAGATTATGAGAAACCATATTATGCCACTTGAAAGACTAGCTAGGTCTACTTGATTATATGCCATTGTAGGTTGTATGTGAGATTAGGATTTACATGCTTGAACCCTGCATTGTTGATGTTTTTCGTTTTAGAGCACCCTCACTAAGCTTATAGCTTACGCTCTCAATGTTCAACAATGCAGATCATTAGCGTGGTGTTAGCTCGGAGCAAGGCAAGAAGGGCTTTCCAAGTTTGTGGCTCAAGTACGGTTACCAATTTTGTATTAGTTAGCAATGTGGCAAGGGTTTTTGTATGAGCTATGTATGACTCATTTAAATGTTGATGTTTGGTTTGACTATGGTTTGTAAAGCATGTGATACTATGATGAATGTTGGTGTGTGGTGGCATGCTTTAGATGTTTAGGTTGCCTTAGTGTGTGAATGCAAACCTCTTATATGTTGTCTTGTGCCTTTTAAGGCCTTTTGAGCTTCCATGTATGCCCATTAATGCTTAAATTGCTCTTTTGTTGGAATGACATGTATGGATGCCTTGTCTCATGTTTGAATGCTTCCCTTGGTTGTAGAATGTTGCTTAAAATTTTGTGTGTGGATTAGGGAGTCCCTTTATGCATCTAGAGTTGGAGTTTTGAGAGTTCTTGCTGATTTTGGAGTATTGCAGAGCAGGGCGTATCGGTACGCTTAAGGGCCGTAACGATACGGTCTTGCTTGTAGAGCTCAATTTTGGCTGGGCGTATCGATACACGGGGGCGTATCGATACGATTTTTAGTCACTGGAATTCTGAGAAATTGGGAAGTTTTTGGAGTATCAATACGGTGATGAGGTGTATCGGTACGGGTTTATCTCATTGACCACGAGATGTTGACTGAAGAGGGCGTATCGATACGCTCAAGGGCTGTATCGATACGGTCTTCTTCGAGTTGACTGTTTGGGTTGACCAAGTCAAGGCGTATCGATACCCTTAATTGGTGTATCGATACGGCCTGCCCTATAAGCTGAAAAATGGATTGTTTGTGCATGACCGTGGTTCGAATGTGACTTCCTTTGATTGTTTTCCGCTGTCATGATCACTTAGGACTTAACAATCCTCTTAACAATAGCCATGAGACAAAGATTGGTCACTTCATGTACTTTGTCGGATGATGACTCCTCATCACTCCAAGTGGAAATGTTGGCCCTCTTGCTCTTTTTCTTGTCGAATCCCCTCTTCTTGAGTTGAGGACAATCCGATCTTATATGCCCGGGCTTCTTGCACTCATAGCATATTACTTGATCCTTTCATTCTTCCTTGCTCTTGAAATCCTTCTTTCTTTGGAACTTTCCCTGTAACACCCGTGTTTTGGTGTTAGGAGTTAGTCGGGTTAGTTGGTCCGAGTCGGTAAAATTAATTTTAATCAAACCGACCTTGGCTTGAGCTAATTGAGTTTTAAATAAAGAGGAGGGGTCTTTTTAGTAATTTAACCAAAACAAGGAAAAAGTGGATAGCCTTTTTCAAATCAAAAAGAAAAAAAAAGTTAGCATCCTCACTCCCTCCCTCTCACCCGTTGGAAACCCCCAAACCCATTCAAAACTCTCCCAAACACAAAATTTACTATTCCATCAAATTTCTTCCTCTATTCAAGGGTGTTTTTGAAGGTAATCACATATTCTCACTCTCCTCTTCATCCTCTACATTTACATAGCTTTATATTTCAAAACTACCCACTTTTGTGATTTTCAAGTTTAATGAAAGAATGGATTTTTATTGGGGTTTTTGAATTGATTTTGATTTATTAAGTTGGGTTTTGGTTTAGTCACCTCAAAATACACATAATATGTTAAAATGGGTAAGTTTGGATGAAAACCCGAAATGGGTCCTTGTGGCCATTTTTGGAGTGTCTAAAACTTGGATTTTGGTGAGTTTTAGGGTTAGGTTGAAGGGCTGATGGTTTAGGGATGTTAGAAAGGTGTTTTGGGACCATTTGGGTGTCATTTGGGTGTTTGAAAACATGGTTTTCAGCTAGGTTTTAGGGGAGCTCGAAAATGGAAAATTTGGGTGATTGTTGGGTTTGAAATTGTTGAAGTGTGGCTTGTGTTTATGGGTTGGAGTGGTGACTGAGTTTTAGCATTGATTTGTGAGTAATGGATGTGTTCTGATTGGCTAGAAACAAGAGGAGACATTGGAGAAGCATCGAGATCGAATCCGGGCATATAGGAGGCTTGTTTTGGTTGCTAAGGAATGGTGGTGAGTAACTTTAAATATGTTTTAAAGTTGGTCCAAGTGTGTGTAGTGTATGTGTTGGAATGTGCTTGGTAGGCATTTCCTATGTGGGAGTTGAATTGGTAACTTAACTCCTTGTTTTCTATTGATGCTATTTATGCCTTGCCTATTTGATTGCGAGAAATGTGTTTTGAATGGCATATGTGTACCTTGATATATGTATGTGATGAGCATGTGATAGAAATGGTGGATATGTGATGTGGTTAAAAGAATTGGCACTAATTATCTTTACCGGGTGTAAATGATCGATCATTAGGATTAGTGTGCACACAAATTGAGTCAAAACGTACGTGGCCTTGATGGCGTTGAGTCATCAAGGAGGAGTACGGTGATGTAACATTCCACCGAAAATTTATTTATATTCTACGGGATGATGAGTGGAATCCCATCCGTGGGGCATGTGGTGATGAGTGGAATCCCGCCCATGCAAGGTCCGGTGATGAGTGTAATCCCACCGAGGTAATGTGGTTGTTGAGATTAAATCCGCTCATCCGGGTAAACTAATAGTGGCCAATTGAACTTGTTCTCATGATTATGATGTTGCGATGTTGATGTATGATGTTTGAGCTTAGTATGATGTGAGATGCCATATTATGACTCTTGAAAGACTAGCTAGGTTGACTTGTTGATTACCTACATATATTGTATGTGAGGTAAAGAATTGCATGCTTGATCCTTGCATTGTTGATGTTTTCGATTTTAGAGCATCCTCACTAAGCTCCTAGCTTACGCTCTCATTTTCAACAATGCAGATCATTAGCATGGTGTTAGCACGAAGCAAGGTGAAAGGGGTTTTCCAAGTTTTTGTTGTTCAAGTACGGTTTAGCAATTATGTAGTAGTTTAGCAATGTGGCAAGAGTGTGTTTTGTATGAGCGATGTATGACTCATATATGTGTTTGATGTTTATGAATTGACTTTGATTGTAAACATGTTATGTCTTGTCAAATGCTTGTGTGATGGCATGCCTTATGAATGTTTAGGTTGCTTTTGAATGGCATGTAAACCTTATTGTGATGAATTGTGCCTTTTGGCTTTTAAGTCTTCAAGCATGCCCTTATATGTAATGTTGCCTTTGCGTAAATGCCATGAATGGATGTTTCATCTTATGCCTTGTGTGTTTGAGCATGTTTGACATAAGATTCATGCCTCTAGTTCATGTATGTATGTGTTGAGTGCTTTTTGGGGTCGTTTAGGGCCTTTAGAATTGTTGAGAAATGTTTATTTCTGGTCTTCAAAGGTTGCAGATAGCCCGTGTTTCGAAACAGGCTGAGCCGTTTCAGAACGGGTAAGGCTTCAGGGACCCCGTATCGGAACTCGTTTCGATACAGTTTGGCCACTGTGAACCCTTGTTCCGAAACGAGTATCGGAACACTTTGGCTACTGGAAATCTGAGAAATTATCGAGATGAAATCGTTTCGAAACGGGTCTAAGGGTTTCGAAACGGTCAATATCTCGTTGACCACGAGAAGTTGACCATTGAGGGTGTTTCGGAACGGTTGACCTCCGTTCCGATACGGCCTCCTCGTATGGGCTTGGGGCAGTTGACCAGGTCAAGGCGTTTCGATACGCCTCAATGGTGTTTCGAAACGGCCTGCCTAATGGATTAAAACTGGACTGTTTAATTGCTGTTTTGTGTTTAGATGATTGTCTTCCTCAAATTTTTTCGCATTGGTGATCATATAGTATTTAAATGTGCCTTTAGAGAAGATTAATATAAAAGAAAATTTTTTTAGGGTTGCTAACCGAGGGGGAACCTTAACGGGTTTCGCTTCGGTTTTCCCCGTGTGGCCTACTCGGACCGGGACGAGGGGGTTACATTCCCCCTCGGTTGGATTTCATGAACCTTGAGAATCTCTTGGATATCATAGCCAATTCCTTAAATTCACCATCTTCACTAGAATTGCTCTCCTTTTAAGGTAGAGAGGCCTTGAGAGCAATTCCTTGCCTTTTCTTTTCAACTTCATGTTTTTCCATTCTTTTTTCTTCTTCTTTTTCTTCTCTTCTTCTCTCCCTTGCTTCATAATCTCATGTGTGAGGAGAGAGCCAACTAGTTTATCGAGCTTCAACGTCTTCAAGTTTTTAGCTTCGAAGATGACCGTTCTCTTCCCATCCCATGATTCGGGAAGAGAGTACAATAACTTTCGGACAAGCTTATCTTCGGGAATCTCCTCTCCGAATCCTTTGAGATCATTTACAACCACTGAGAATTGATCGAACATTTTGGAAACGCTCTCATCTGGCTCCATCTTGAAATTCTTGTAACTAACATTGATGAGTCCAATCTTGGTCTCTTTGATGTCATTTGTCCCTTTGTATGTGGTCTCTAGCTTGTCCCACACATCTTTTGCGCTTGTACATAAAGGCATATTTGAGTAGATGTTCGGACTAAGTGCACAAAAGATTATATGAAGAGCCTTGTCATTGATTTGAAGCTTTCTTCTTTCTTCATCCGTCATCTCATACTTGGTCTTTGACACAAGCCTTCCTTCATCGGTCCTCTTTAATGGGATTGTTGGGCCATCTTCCACAACATCTCACACCATGTAGTCATTGGACTTGATGAATAGCTTCATCATATTCTTCCAATAGGGATAGTTATCCCCATTGAAATAATGTGGCTTGGTGGTGGAATGAGCTTTATAGAGGTTGGGGCCGGAAGTAGAAGCCATGGAAATGGTTGAAGTAGATGATCACACTCTTCTAGGATCTTCTCTTGAGGACGTGAAGCCTTCCAAGAGTCTAGCTCTGATACCAATTTTTGAGTGAATCGATCGAATGGAAAATGCCAAAAGATGGTGAATTGGAATTTTAAGAGTTGTGGGATGAAATTGGAAAATTGAAAAATCAAGACAAGAGGATTTATAATGGTTCAAGCTTAGAAAAAGCTCTACATCCACTACCTTAGTCACCACTAAGGATTTTTAACCAATTTCACTATGAAATCTTCCTCTTTTCTAGGCTTAGGAGGAAACCTTTTACAAAGATCAATCTTTCTACCCAAAGATTGATCTTGAGACCCTCACAAGAACAAAGAATTACAAGGCAATAAAATATATCTCTCAATAGACAAATATGACCAAAATACACGCAACCACACACCCAATTTGAGAATGAAATGTCTACAATAAAAGATTACAAATTGGAAAACAAGATATGAAATTTGAGCACAAGGGTTTGGATTAATTGCTTGGATGTTGCTTTGATGATCAATAGTTGTTGTTGGTTCTTAAAATGCTTCATTTTATACATTCTCGTTGATTTCTAGCCGTTTGGGTGGTTGACATCATAAATATAGCCGTTGAGACTTCATCTTCCCACCATAAATGCAGTTCTGCAACTGCCCGTATCGAAACGGTACCTACCTGTTTTGAAACATGACTAAAAAAAGAGTCGTAATGTGCATTAAAGAGGTCATATCAAAATGTTTGAAGACGTTTCAAAACTGTAGGGGTCGTTTTGATACTGAGATTGAAATAGTTGAGCTCATAAAAACTCTAGTAGCAAAACGTTTTGAGACCAGCCTAAGACGTATCGAAGCGAGCACTAAATTTGAAAAATTTGATATCTGACAAGCAACGATCGAAAATATTAAATGCCCAATTTTTACAATTTTAACCCTCGTATCGAAACGGTTAACTGTTGTTTCGAAACAAAGTCAAAGTATGACTTGCCCAGATGAAGGTCGCATCGAAACAGATTGAAGTCATTTCGAGACCTATTCGATATAAAAATTTTAGTAGCAAAATGTTTTGAAACAGACCTAAGCCGTATCGAAATGCTTGGGCAAAATCTACAGATTTAACTTGAAAATACTTAGAAAAATTCATGGGGATTATTTTTAAACCTTAAAAAACTTTGGGTTAAACTTTTACTTGTCAAATTTTGAGCTTTTTGAGAACTTAAAAAAATTATTTAGTTTACAAAATAGTCCTTAAAGTATTTGTTATATCAAAATCAAATTAAGTTAAATTAAGTGTTTTACAAGTTGATAATGAGGTGTGTCAGAACAGTTTCATACTCTGTGAGATTAAATGATTAGACGAGTGATTCTTTTCGACCATCTCGTGGCCTGAGGCAAGGAGATCCTCTAAGTCCTTATTTATTTTTATTATGTGCGGAAGGCCTTTCAGTACTATTAAATGCAACAAACTGTCAAGGTCAAGTCAAAGGTGCTAAGATAGGGCGTCAAAGACTTGAGGCCAGACACTTATTATTTGCCGATGACATTATCTTATTTTGTGATGCCTCAATGGTAGATGCTTCAAATCTTAATTCAGTTCTGCATACTTATGAAAATGCTTCGGTGCAGCGGGTAAATTTTAATAAATCGCTTTCTTTTTTTCAGTCATAATGTGACGGATACAACAAAAGCTGCGATAGCTAATATGCTGGGAGTCCGAACATCGACTAATCTAGAGAAATATCTAGGACTACCAACACTAGTTGGGAGAAATAAAAAGGAAACTTTTAGCTATTTTTTTTATCGTCTCAATAAGAAAGTAGAAAATTGGAGAGTTCGATTTCTTTCGGTAGGAGGAAAAGAAGTCCTTATAAAGGCAGTCCTACAAACAATTTCGGTTCACACAATGCAATGTTTCTTATTGCTTGCTACCTTGTGTCGATCTCTTGAGCAAATTATGGCCAAATTTTGGTGGAGGAATAATGGAACTTGTCGAGGCATTCATGGTGTACATGGAGTCAACTTACTAAGCACAAACTGAAAGGGGGCCTTGATTTTCCGGATCTATGTCAATTTAACGTGGCTCTTTTAGCTAAGAAATGTTGGCGTTTACTTACCCAACCACACTGCTTTTTAGCTCAAGTTTTGCATGCCAAATATTATCCAAATGATGATTTCTTGTCTGCTGAATTGGGATCCCGACCATCTTATGTTTGGAGAAGCATTTGGAGTGCTCGATCATTAATTGAAAAAGGCTATGACTGGCGAATTGGGTCTAGAAGGCGAGTTAACATATGGAATGATCCATGGCCTATTGGTCTTGGAGATAGTAGAATCAAGTCGCATAATATCAACATCCACTTTACAAAAGTTTCTGACCTTATAGATGCAGGCTCATGTACATGGGAGTATGAAATTCTTAATAGTCTGTTCGATGCAGAGGATAGGGATCGTATTTGCTGTATTTCTTTATCACATTCAGAATTACAAGACGATATAATATGGCGATATGATCAAATTGGAGATTACTCAGTGAAGAGTGGCTATATGCTGTTGAGGGATGATAATCTAGGTAATCAATTTAACCTTGTTGGTAGGTTCTACTATCAGATGTAAGCTGCGAATCTGCAAATTTGCAAACTTACAGGGCATGAGACTCAATGTGCATAATGTTTGCACTCTTTGCCAATCCTCGAGTGAAACAATGGAACACTTGATGTGGGATTGCTCTTTTGTGACCCATCTGCATAATGCCTACCTCTCAAAATGTTGCTATGGTCGACTGGTTTGAATGGCTTGCTGAATTCTTTTGCAGTCTCAACGAGAGGTACAAGATGCGCCTAATGGTTTCTTACTAGACTGTCTGATTTACCAAAAATAAGATAGCTCATTAAAATGGGTAAAAATCTCCTGCCCCATGACCATGCCTCCTTCTATGCCCCTGCCTAAAAATACTTAAAATTTAATTCTTGCCCCATAACTCTAATTTTCATATCCTAAACCTCAAACCCTAAACCTTAAAAAATACACCATACCCCTAATTCCCTACACCCTAACCCCAACCTTAAACCTCAAACCCTAAACTCTAATCCCACTATTTTAAAGTGATGCATATAGTGTAGCTTTTGTCCGAATATTTCTTACAATTTCAAACAATGACAGGGCCAGCAGTTCTTTGGGAGGCTTCTCCAGAAAAAATGTTTACACAGCATATGACTCAGAGGTAATAGGGAGAGACGGTGCTGGTAACATAATTGCGTCTTGTGTTGTGATGGATGCTATTGTGGCTGAGTCCCTAGCATGTTTACAGGCAAACGATTTGAGTTTCAGGAGAGTGTGATTCTATAGCTGTGATCAAGAGGATTAATAGCTCCTATTATTCATGATATTCGGGATTTTGGAAGCATTTCTTTTACTTTTGCACATGTTATTGGTAGAGATTATCATATTCCCACAAGTGGCGCTTATCTTTCTTATATGCATGTCTAGATGCACTCTGATGACTGATTTTAGTATTTTTTCTGCTTTACTGCTGGAAACTACTAGGTAGATTGTTTTGAACTTTTCTGTATATTTTTTATTATCAATAAAACCAGCCAGTTGAATTGAAGATAACATCCCAAAGAAGAAGGGACAGACAAACGCAGCACACAGGATCCCCATACTTGCATAAAAACTAAGCACCTTCATAGTCCAATGGTAATGGCTAAGAGAGCTCCAGTAGTGGGTATCTAACAAAACAATTATACTTGAATTCTTTTCTTTCTAGGTAACGGAATTGAAGATAAGTGCTTTAAGTAATTAAGGTTCATATGATATGAAGCAATAATATTTCACTAGACTTGGGTTGCCACTGCCGAAGCAATAATATTTCAGTAGACTTGGGTTGCCACTGCCGAGACCATTGTGTTGATACCGCACATGGCATGGCCTCGACAAAGCCGATAATAACCATGCTCTCCCCAGGTTGTGCCCCATGAGTTTTTGATGATCCAATACGGCTGGTTTCCGAGTCTCAGAATCGAAAACCCCTTTGCACCATAACCCACCAGCAATACTCCATGGTTCACACCTCTCTTCCCACATATTATCGGGCATGACACACCACCTATGTAGGTTTGCATGAAGATGGAATTCAACCCCACTACAACATGCCAGCAGATACGAGATCAAGTTAAGATATGTTATACAAATTACAATGCCTAAGTTCTTGTTAACTCACCGGCTAAAGGGCCGCGATGGACTAGATTTGCTGCCATTTGGTTTTCATCAATGGGGATGTTAGTGAAATCCGCAACTTTAACGGCTATTTTATCAGGGTTGAACTTGCATTCATCTCTTCTCCCAGTATATGGGTATGCACCCTCCTCCATCAATCCCCCTGCCTCCATCAAATACTTGTACGCATTTGTCATTAGTCCTCCGCTGCAACCGTCGTCGCACGCCTCCTTTTCGCACTTCATGGAAAGGCAAGAGAGCATCAAAATAAGGCAACAACCAAAATCCGGAACACCAATACTTGTGAATGAGTATGAAACTAATTACCACATGATCGCAATCAACGAGCTGTTGTTCACTTAGATTTAGAAGCTTCCCGGTTGCTATAAAATTGGCTCCTTCGATGGCCCCCGTAGTGCTAAATGCCCAACATGATCCACAACTACCCTATAAATACAATTAATCTTAGAAACAATCATTGTCAAAAACAATTGCCCTATTAATATAATAAAACTACAAGCTTTAATACGGAGATTCAACCTAAAAGGTATCAATATCATTTAAATACGGATAAAAATCCTAAATAGGGGATTTCTTCTAATTATTTTAAAGATAAATATGAGATGCCCCATTCAAAACCTTAGACCCCTAAAATAAGACTAAGACTACTCGTATAAATTAAAGTTTACCTGCATCTTCACCTCAGTCACAGCTCCTTTTTCTCTCCAATCAAAGCTCTCAGGCAACCCATCAACCTCCAACTTCTCTGCTTCACCACCACCGACGCCACCCATCAACGGTGCGGCCGCCGGGGCCTTGAACCCGGTGTAAAGACTCTCAAACTCCTCCTCGGATAGATCAGAGAACTGAGTGACCCCATGCACAGCCGTGGGATCAAGCACCTGGTGCTCAGCAGCCCTGACCAAGTTCTTGGCAAAGATCCCGAGGCGGTGCATGTACTCCGCCCCGCTCGAGTAGTTTTTCCCGTACGTTTCCATGAAGACTCGGAACTGGTTGTGGACATGGTTTCTCGAGAATTTGGTCTTGAGAATCGGGATGTTTGGATCGTCTGTGACTTGGAGTATGGTTGGCTCTTGTGGGGTTTGGTGGAGAGCTAAGCTGAAAGAGAAGACTAGGCTCGAGGTTAAGATTCCGACGGCTACGGCGGCGCCTGATGGAGTTGAGCTTCGCCCTCCTGATTTCATTTTGTGTTTCCTTAATTTCTTCAAGATTTTCACCGTTTTGCAGTGATGATTTAAAAGGAGTTGTGTTCAAAAGTACAGCACAACAAGAAGGACACTTGGGATTATGTAATACTTTGCTACGTGCATGCCGTGCATGGCTGCCTCGTGTTTCCACTTATGTTACCGCTTTCTTGCTTCACTTCCGCTTTTCTTCTTCCTTTTCTTTCTCTCTCTAAATTCGATCAATCTTTCAATGGTCGGTTTGGATTTTATTGAATTTAACTAGTGAGTTTTGTGAACCCCAACCACTGAAAAAAATAGATATTTAACTAATTAGTATAAAATATATATTTCTCCTCTCTAAAATTTAATAAGTTCGTCCCCATAAAGTTCTATTATTTTTCCCTTTTTAACATAAAATTATAAATATATGTCCCCTGACTAAACTATCACGTGTTAATATTTTTTGGTCAACTTTTTTAACTTAAACTTTTTTGTTATTTAAAATGTATTATTGAAAAAATATAAGAAAATCATATTTTTAAAAAACTTCAATCAAACAGTTTCATAATATATATTTTATAAATTTTAATTAACTAAAATATTTAAAATATATATATAGTAAAAGTTAAAAAATACCAAAAATCTGTTAATATATGATAATTTTAGAAGGGCATAGAAAGTATCTTGTAATAACTTTAAGACCATTCAAAAATTAAAAAAAAAATTGTGACTCTCACCATTTAGGGGTTTTCAAAAGTGTCAAAAAAACTATTTAGTTTTTACTTAAATATATTTAAATTTTTATTAATTACTAGTTGATATAATATGATGACACGTTAAATTCCTTAAATAAACAGTGCAAAAAGTAATGGAAAACAAGGACTATGATCCAAAATTTGAGAAAATTAGAATTTGGACTTAAATTTTTTAAAATTTTAGACATCAAAACATATGTATCAAAATAATGTCGTTTTGGTGCGATGTTCACGTTGACAATCGTCAATCACGTCATTGATTATTATCAAACTGACGATCCGGTGGTATATCTGAAACGAAAAATGAAATTTAATATCATAATTGAAACAATTGAAAGTTTAATGTTAGGCAAATGAGATTAATAATCCAAGAATAATATTAAAACAATAAAAATAAATACTAATCATATTATTAGATCGAACAGAATAAAATTAATTACAAATAAATATGAAATTAAAATAGAAAATCAAATAAGTAAACTGTAATTCAATTGAGTAGAAACGAGTCGAGGTCTGTGCGAGCACAGTTTCCTTAAGACAGATTTTCGGCAACTCCTATGGTGCTTGAGATACGTTGGTCGTCTGTCTCCCAAGATACAACAACTAGATGATCAACTGTAGCAGTTAGGGCTGTTCATTGTCGGGTATGTTGAGTTGATCACACAATTGCAAATGGCCAAGAGATGGGTGAATTGGCGATAAAAATTTTGGTGGATGAAAATATGGAAAAATAAAAATGTGACACAAAGCAATTAGAGTGGTTCAAGTTCTCCAAACGAACTCTACATCCACTACCTTAGTTTCACTAAGGATTTTCAACCAATTCACTACTTGAATTCTTCCCCTTTTCTTAGATGAAGAGGGAACCTTACAATTTGATTAAGCTTTCTACCCAAAGCTTAATCCACTAACTTTTACAAAGAGAAGTATTTGGTAAACTCTAAAAGTTCCCCTCAAAGGATGATTATTTACCCAATTACAATTTCACACTCTCCAAACTCACAATAAAAGATTACAATGAGAATACAAGAGTTGGGTACAAGAATTTGACTCTAAAGTTGCAAAGTTTGGATTTGAGTGCTTTGATGTTGGTTGTAGGTTCAATAGTTGTTGCTTGTTGGGATCATCAATAGAGCCGTTGGGATGCAATTTCCCGTAATAAATGCAGCTCAGCTGCCTACCGTATCGGTACGGCTAGAGGGCGTATCGGTACCTGTATCAAAGAAGAAAGAGTTGTTTTGACTGAAAAAGTCGTGTATCGATACGCTTAAAGGGCGTATCGGTACTGTTTTTAAGGGGCGTATCGATACGGAAGGGCGTATCGATACGAAATTTGCTCACTGGAATCCCAACTTTGGTTTTGATAAAGAGTGTATCGGTACGGCTACTTAACGTATCGGTACAGTATAACGGTCATTTAAATTTTGGGATACCAACTAACTGACAAGCCAACGGTCGAAAATTAAATGCAAAGATTTTGCAAAAATAAGCAAATCGTATCGATACGATTGCAAAGCGTATCGGTACGGTATCATTTAAAGAGCTGCCCAGATTAATATCGTATCGATACGGGGTAATACCGTATCGGTACGCTATGGTCTATTAAAATTCCAGTGACTAAAAACTGTATCAATACGCTTAAGGGTATCGATACATCTGGGCGTTTTGCTAAAGTTTGGCTTGAAAATACATAAAAAGTCTTAGTAGATTTTGAACATTTAAGAGAGTTTTGTCTTGAAGTATAGTTTGATTCAAAAATTCTTGTCAATAGTGAGATTTTGAAGAGTACTTAAAAATTTATTGTTTTGCAGATTAGTCCATAAGTTTAGGTGTTATATCAAAATCAATTTTGGTTTCACAATCTCCCCCTTTTTGATATAACAAAACCACATATAAATTTTTAAGTTTTTGAAATTTTTGAAAAGCTTTCTAACCCTTAATTTAAGATGGATTTTCAAAATCAATTTTAAATTTTCAAAAAAAATGGCTCTATAATTCTTCTCCCCCTTTTTGTTAGATCAAACATAAGCACAAGGATAATAACAACAATAATATAATAAACTTCAAAGCAAACTTCAAATTAAAAGCAACTTAATAGTTCAAAGCAAACTTCAAAAAGAAAAGCAACATAATAGTCCAAACTTAGATCTTAAAACATAAATAAAAGGCATAAAGTACTAAACATAGGTGCAAAAGCTAAAGAAACTAAATGACATGAGATGATATGCAAAAAGCTACTCATCCCCATCATCATCATCTTCGTCGTCCTCTTCATCCTTATCGTCTCGAGTAGGTTGATTCCTCCTATTTTGGTTAAGCCAAGCACCATGGAAGACGATGAGAGAGACATCCATGGAGTTTTGTTGAAGAGCGATGGCTTTCATTTGATCCTTCGATGATGTGAAACAAGTGTCAAAGCCCTTGACTTGATCTTACAAAGAAGTGAACCGAGTGTCAATACCTTTGACTCGATCTTCCAAGGATGTGAATCGAGTGTCAATGGCGGCAAACCCGGCTTCCATGTTTGTGAACTTCTCATTGAGGAATGTCATTAGGTTGTCCATGGAGGAAGACACAATCGGAGCTCGTTGAGAGCTTGAAGGAGCATGTGGAGCATCAACCGGGGCATCTTGTTGAGGAGCATGAGGGACACAAACCCATTCATTGTTAACATAGGAGAAATGAGCACGAGATAGGGAACGTTCATCGATAGGTTGGCCAAGGGGTTCGGGAAAATCATGTGAACAATCAATTTCAAGGGAATGGAATAGGAAACTCAACGCTGTAGAATAGTAAAAGGATTTGACTTGGTCGGTGTGACGGTGTTGAACTAGATAGACAAGGTCGGCAAACATATTTTGACAAAGGTTTAGACGGTGACCCTCCCTAAAACACCTAAGCCAAAAATCGTCGACTTGACGAATTGTGGAAAATTTCCCTCCCGATGAACGCAAAAACCAAGTAATGATAAGATGAATGATACGGTCATGAGCATTTAAGACTTTGACGGAACCTAAGGGACCTTGACCTAAGGACTTTTCATAATCAATTCTTACGTTTTCAAAACAAAAAGCCTTGCAAAGAACATTTTGATCAATTTTAAAGGTTTTGCCCATTACATGTGACTCGATTGCAATGACATGTTCTCTAGCCTCATCATGAATACATATAGCATTTGAAAAGAAGATGATGACCAAGTTTCTATAGAGAAAGGGAGGGAGATTTAAAAAGTTGATAAATTTTCATTACCTAATCAAAGGGAGGTATTGAAATTTAAAACGGGCAGAGTTTAAAAATGGTATAGACACAATACGTTCTTCCCTAAGAGTGAAACATTAAAAGAGCTTGTAACGAGACATATCCGCGGGGTTAGGAAAACTACATTGGAGAATATAAGGGAGATTTGGTTTAGGGTTACCCTCTTTGTCATCAATAGGATCAGAAGTGGCAAGGTGACGTCTAACTCTTTTTTTCGGTGCCATAACCCTGGAAACGCATCAAAACGATTTGAATATGTATGAAATTAACATCTTATCCAAACCAATAAATTCTAATAGTTCATGGTAATTTTATTGTTAAAAAAATATATATATATATTCATATGCTAGATTTGTAAAGAAAATTGGAAAAACAGATTAAAAAGTACGATGAGAAAATATATTCGAATAAAAAATTGATTTTAAAAAAATTTGGTAAAAAGTTTGAAACCCATGTTATAAAAATATGTTTTGTACAAAAACTAAGTTGAAACAATTATAAAAATCAAACGAAAATAAAAAATAAAAGAGGAAAAAGTTTATACCTTGAATTGTTAGATTGGATGAATGTGTTGATGTGAATGCACTTAGATTGTTGACAAAGCTTAGCTCTGGCGTGGAGATCAAATACTAGGGTTTGTAGAGAAAAAGAGGGGTTTTTAATTTTTGAAGTGTTTTGTAAAAGCAGTCCTAAATAAGCTCTCCGTCGAGACCATATCGGTACGCTTGTAGAGCGTATCGATACGCGTTTGTCCTAATTTTTAATTCGACGTTATTACCATATCAATACGCGGGACTGTATCGGTACGTTTTGACCTAGATTACTTTCCTTGACTTATCCGTATCGGTACGTGAGGTCGTACCGATACACATTTAGCTTTTAAGATTTCCCTTTGATGAACCCATATCGATACGCATCAGCCGTATCGATACACCTTTACCAGATGAGGCATTTTTGACAGTTTTAAGATCAAAAATCCAACTTCAAACATTCCTAAATGCATGTATATGACATAAGAACAAGTTTCAATGTCTATAATCAATGCATTCTCCCCTAGCAACATGCATAGAAGCAAAAAGAAACAATTCAACATAAGCATGAATATCAATTAATTTCAAGCAAATTTTGACCATTTGGGGCCTAAAAAGGGTCAAGAAAGGCTGGTTAAACCTAACTCTCTCCTAAGGGTCCAAAAGCTCTCTTTATCTAAAGGTTTTGTGAATATATCCGCTAATTGGTTCAAGATTGAAAGTCATTAAATAGACTTTGCATCGAGTAACCGCATTGAAACGGTTACAAGCATTTCAAAACAGCATTTCGAAACAAAAATATGATCGTTTCGAAGCTTGAGGCCGTATCAAAACACCACATACCCGTTTCGATGCCAATGATTCCAGAGATGTCCTTTTTAAAAGCCCGTTTCGAAACATTTCTTACCATTTCGAAACATTTCTTACAGTTTCGAAACCATTACGGGCAAAAGCCCTTCAGAAGGTAGCCCGTATCGAAACAGGGGTACCCGTTTCGATACACTTGTACCAAAATGTGCAGATTTGGCACAAAATGGAAGAAAAGTTGATTTTCAATCAACTCCAAATGCATGAACATGATATATGAGCAGGTTTTATAGGCAAAAACATGTGCAAACTCCCCCAACTATAAGCATAGAAGCAATTAACATCAAAAACACATAAGGATGCATATCAAATAGATTCAAGCAATTTTTTTGCATAAAAATGCCCCTAAAAGGTCAAGAAAGGCTGGTTAAACCTAACTCTCTCCTAAGGGTCCAAAAAACACTATTTGTCTAGAGGTTTGGCAAAAATGTCCGCTATTTGGTTCAATGTGTCTACATATTCTAGAACAATATCATTCTTTAAGACATGATCTCTAATGAAATTGTGTCTTATCTCTATGTGTTTGGTTCTAGAGTGTTGGATGGGATTCTTAGTGAGACAAATGGCACTAGTGTTGTCACACCTAAGGGGTATAGTTTCTACTTCAACACCATAATCTAAGAGTTGTTGTTTAATCCAAAGGACTTGAGCACAACAACATCCCTAAGGATATGTACTCCGCTTCGGTGGTAGATAAGGCTAGCTATTTTGTTTCTTAGAGAACCAAGATACGAGCATACTACCTAAGAATTGGTAAGTCCCGGAGGTACTTTTCCTATCTATCTTACACACCCATAATCCGCATCCGAATAAGCATGAAGGCTAAAGGAAGAATCCTTAGGATACCAAAGGCCTAAGTTAGGTGTGTCTCTAAGGTATTTAAAAATTCTCTTAATGGCAACTAAGTGTGATTCTCTAGGACTAGCTTGAAACCTAGCACACAAGCAAACACTAAACATGATATCCGGTCTACTTGCGGTAAGGTAAAGCAAAGAACCTATCATGGATCTATAAAGCTTAGAATCAACACACTTACCTCATTTATCTTTGTCAAGATTTATGGAAGAGCTCATGGGTGTGGCTTGCGGCTTTACATTCTCCAAGCCGAACTTTTTGAGTATATCGTTCACGTACTTAGCTTGATTTATGAAGGTGTCATCTTTCTTTTGTTTGATTTGGAGTCCCAAAAAGAATAAGAGCTCCCCCATCATGCTCATCTCGAACTCACCTTGCATTAGCTTAGAAAATTCTTTGCAATAACATTCATTAGTAGAACCAAAAATGATATCATCAACATAGATTTGTACTACTAAAATGTCATTATTACATATTTTTATAAAAAGTGTAGTGTCAACCTTACCTTTTTCAAAACCCTTTTCAATTAAAAAGTTTGAAAGTCTTTCATATCAAGCTCTAGGATCTTGTTTTAAACCATAAAGAGCTTTAGTTAGTTTGAACGCATGATTTGGAAATTTTGAATCCTCAAAACCCGGTGGTTGTTCAACATACACTTCTTCATTTATAAAACCGTTTAGAAAAGCACTTTTCACATCCATTTGAAAAAGCTTGAAATCATGGTAACATGCAAATGTCAAAAGCATCCTAATGGCTTCCATCCTAGCTACGGGTGCATATGTTTCATCAAAATCAATTCCCTCTTCTTGAGTGTAGCCTTGAGCAACAAGCCTAGCCTTGTTTCTCACTATATTACCATTTTCATCTAGTTTATTCCTAAAGACCCATTTAGTTCCTATAGTTGATTGATTACTAGGCCTTTCAACTAATGTCCAAACTTTACTTCTCTCAAATTGATTTAATTCCTCTTGTGTAGCCAAAATCCAAAAATCATCTTTTAATGCTTCTTTGATATTTTTAGGCTCAATGCATGAAAGAAATGCAACATGGTTCATTAATTTGAGAGATGATCTAGTAGTTACCCCCTTGGATGGATCACCCAAGATTTCACCACCTTTGACATAGTTGAACTCCCTTGGGTAAGATACCTCCTTTTCCTCAAGAGCCAAATCCTTCAAGGCTTCAAGAGGTAGATCTTGTGTATCTTCATCTTTTGTTGGAATCTCATCCACCTTTGACGTTTTTCCTCCATCAATGGCATCAAGAATCCTTATATCATCATCATCACAAGATTCCTTCCTCGAAAGGAGGTTATCATCGAAAACAACATGTATAGACTCTTCTACTACTAAAGTACTTTTATTAAATACACGACAGGCTTTAGAGTTTAAAGAATACCCCAAGAAAATAGCTTCATCACTTTTAGCATCAAATTTACCTAAGTTTTCTTTTCCATTATTTAAAACAAAACACTTGCAACCAAATGGATGAAAATAGCTAATGTTAGGCTTTTTAGATTTTAAAATCTCATATGGTGTTTTCATAAAAATTGGCCTAATCATTACTCGATTTATAATGTAGCAAGCGATATTTGTGACTTCTGCCTAAAAATATTTAGGTAAATTATTTTCACAAAGCATGGTTCTAGCCATTTCTTCTAAAGTTTGAGTTTTCCTCTGAACTACCTAATTTGTTGAGGAGTGCGAGGTGTGGAAAAATTATGGCTAATCCTATTTTCATTTAAAAACTCTTCAAAACCTAGATTTTGAAACTCGGTTCCATGATCACTTCTAATGTGAGAAAATTTAAGTTCAAGATCATTTTGAGTTATTTTAGAAATTGTGATGAATTTTTCTAAAGCCTCATCTTTTGTACTTAAGAATAGAACCCAAGTAAACCTAGAATAGTCATCAACAAGTACAAAAGCATACGATTTACCACCCAAGCTCATAGTTCTAATAGGCCCAAAAAGATCCATATGAATCAATTCTAAACATCTACTAGTAGAGACATCATTAATGGATTTAAATGAGGTTCTATGTTGTTTACCCTTAGAGCATGCATCACAAATTTTATCATTAGAGAACTTAAGTTTGGGTAAACATCTAACTAGATTAAGGGAAATCAATTTTTCTAAAACACTCATGCTAGCATGTCCTAATTTTCTATGCCAAAGCCATGAGTCATGTTCATCATGTGCAACTAAACATGTATGAGATGTATGGATGTCATCTAAATGCACCATGTAAATATTGTCTATTCTATGCCCTATGAGCATCAATTGATTTGTTTTAATATTCACAATTTTGCAACCACTTTTATCAAATAAAACATTAAAACCCTTATCACACAATTGACTAATGCTCAATAAATTGTGTTTAAGACCGTTGATATACAAAACATTTTCAATGAAAATAGAAGAGTGATTACCAATGGAGCCTATTCCTTTAATGTGGCCTTTGGAGTTGTCACCGAATGTTACCACTCCACCACTCTTTGGCTTTAGTTCCACGAATCTACTCTTGTCACTGGTCATATTTCTTGAGCATCTACTATCAAGGTACCATGAGTTTTGGCTTGAAGCTTTGGCCTTGTAGCAATGCTCCCCCTACAAACAAAGAAATTAGGCTTTGATTTTTGGTACCCAAATCATTTTGGGTCCATGTGTGTTAGCCCTCAAAACCTTGGTTCCCTTAGGAATCCAAGAAGCAATAGCATTCATGTTATTAGAAATACTGAGTTCCTTAAGAACCCAAACACTCCTAATCCTTTGACCTCTAGATTGTTTAGGAAATTTTCTTTGTTTAGGAACAAACGTTTTTCTTTTTACAATAGTTTTTCCCAATAGCAATAGATGTTTTAAGATTATCCACTTCCTTTGTGTGATAATCTTGAAAATCGAAAAGAAGTTTTTCAAGATCAAAGTTTTTCTTTTTAAGATCATTTGAAAGATTTACTAAGTACAAAACCTTCTTTTCCAATTTCGAGTTAGTTTTTGAAATAGATTCATTTTGAGTTTTTAAATCGGAAATGTTTTTCTTGTTTCTCAAAATAGACTCCATATATTTTCCAACTAACTCATCATAAACATCTTGCAATTCATCATAAACATCTTGAAGTTCATCATAGGTAAAATCAAAATTAGATGAGTTAAGGTTTACCTTTGGTTCATCATCAATGGCCATGAGACAAAGATTAGCCACTTCCTTCTCCTCCTCGGATGACTCCTCGTCACTCCAAGTTGCTACTTGAGCTTTGAGCTTGTTCTTCTTCCCAAAGCTCTTCCTCTTCAATTGAGGACACTCGGAATGGATATGGCCGGATTTTTTGCACTCATAGCAAATGATTTGGTCCTTCTTCTCTTCTTTACTCTTGCTCTTGAAGTCTCCTTTTCTAATGAACTTTCTTCCACGGTTGGACTTCATAAAGCGAGTGAATCGTTTGGCTAACATGGCCATATCAACATCTTCATCTTTGCTAGAATCGCTTTCATGATATGAAGCTTTAAGAGCGATTCCAATGTTCTTCTTCTCAACATCCTTCTTCTCAACCTTCTTCTCCTCCATTTTCTTTTCTTCTTCTCTTCCCTTCTTCATGATCTCATGGGTGAGTAGAGATCGAATAAGAGCATCTAGCTTGAGAGTCTTCAAATCTCGAGCTTCAATAATAGTCGTTCTCTTGCTATCCCATGATTCCGGAAGAGAGTACAACAATTTCCTCACTAGCTTGTCTTCGGGGATAATCTCAGCGAAACCCTTCAACCCATTGACTATGACCGAGAATCGATCAAACATCTTGGAAACACTCTCATCGGGATCCATTTTGAAATTTTCGTAGCTTAGATTGAGTAGCCCGATTTTTGTTTCCTTGACGTCACTAGTTCTCTCATATGTTGTCTCAAGGGTGTCCCAAACTTCCTTAGCATTCTCGATCAAAGACACCTTGGAGTAGATATCCGGACCAAGCACACAAAAGATGACATGAAAAGCTTTATCATTTACTTGCATCCTTCTTCGATCATCTTCGGTCATTTCGGCCTTGACCTTTGGAACAAGTCTTCCTTCACCTTCTCTCTTTATCGGTATTGTTGTGTGTAAAAGTGTCTATCACAATGTAGTGCAAGTGTACAGGACGCAAGTAGTAAAGTGATACGTAAGTATCGGATATCGTCTCCACATGGACTGGGCTAATAGCTTTAACCTTGGATTACTGCACAAGAGGGGAAAGAAATAGTTTAATTGTTGTCACGGAACAATAAAGAGTACTGAAAATAAAAGAGTAAATAAATCAGGATTGAGAGAATGGGCCGGTATTGATTTGCTCAGTAGTGTAGGTGTTGCAAAGTCTAGGAATCTATGTTCTGTCGTTGCGTCTGTTACGGCAGGACCTGTCGCGGCAGCGGTCTGTTGTTTGTCGCGGCAGCGATCACACAACTATGTACTTCAATCTTGGCAAGAATCCCTGATGTGCCTTGGCCTAACCCTAGGTCCAAGTCTGTTGATGAACACGTCTTTGATGATACCTCTCGGCGTGAATCGAAGGATGAACACCGATGTTGTTGAATTCTTCCTTAGCCACTTAACCTCGTCCTATCCCTAGGTCCGAGATAGTTCAACCATAAACTGGAGAACCCGTACTTATTCATTTTGTATACTTAACTCTCCCGATATTAAGTAAATGTGTAATCTCACAATGCTCTCCCGAAACTCTTGCAAGATGTTGAAAACCAGAATAAGCAAACTTGAAGTCTATTTTATTGAACAGAAAAAAATCTTAAAACAAAGCAATCATTGCAACTACTTTACAGAATCAACCCTTATCCCTAGGGGAAGTTTAGAACATGATGAGAAGGGGGAAAACGACTAGGGTTTAGGGGAAGACGGCTAGAGAGTAAGATATCCTCCCCTAGATCGAATTACATGCCTTTATATAGGCCTTGGTTTCAAGTTTTCTAATATGGAAAGAATACAAGTTTAAATTAAAGTACAACTCTAGTAAAGACTAAATCTTCAGAATATATGTCTTTAATTCATCCTTTCTTCTTGCTTAGAGTTTCTTCCTTGAACTTTGGGCTTGTCCTTCACTCTGATCTAGGGCTTAGAAAAATATAAGAGTGCTTCACGACAGACCGGCGTAATTTCCACTTTCTGTCGAGCTCCACTTCACTTATTCCCTTCACCTTTGCTGTCGACCTTGGCAGCGTCGTCCTTCTTGTCTACAGTCTAGTGTTCAAGCTCTGCTTCTCTACTGCCCAGCGTCTGCTATAGCAGCTACCTGCAAAAGTGACCAATTTTAGTAGAAACTGTGCCATTTAATATAATTGTGATGTATGAATGAAATATATCCTAAATGCAATGAATTATGCTTGAATGCAGCATAAATGTGAGTTAAATGAGAGGTAAAATATAGAACTTTTACACACTCAACACACCCCCAAACTCAAGTTCTTGCTTGCCCTCAAGCAATTAAAACCTAAAAAGAAATAAAAATTTTGTTTGGCTTAAAACAGTGAACTTTGCCTTACCTACCCTTCATTCCCTGCTGTAGGCAACACCCTGTTGGATAATTCAGGATTCATTCGGAACCTTTCTATAATTCTCGTGTAGTGTGTGCATGTTTTGTGAGCAATTATATGCCTAGACTCCCTTAGTTTACTAGAATAACTAAGCTTCTAACTTGAATTTTATGCCAACTTTCATCTTTTTGGAGGCAATTCTTAGGCTCCTTTAGTTTTTAATTAAACTCGATTCTCTTTTCTTAGTTTAAGTTGACTAGAGCCGGTTTCGGGCACCTCTAGCTAACATCCTAGAGCCGGTTTCGGGCACCTCTAGATGTATTGAGTCTATTTTTATTTAGCTTCTTTTCCTAGAGCTAGTGTTAGGCACCTCTAGGGGCGATTCAAGTATTAAGCTTTTCACTATTCTAGTTTACTAGCAGAGTTCTAGATAGTATAAAAGTCACAAAGGGTGTTTGAGAATCAGAACTATAGTAAGGCTCTAAACTGCTCCTAAAACTATCCTAAAGGCACTGCCATGACAGAGGCTGTCACGACAGGTAAGTGAAGTTCAAAGACTTAAGCCAAATTTTCATTTTTAAGCAAAAATAAACTAAATAATAGACACAATTTTTAAACTTAAAGACACTTCATTAATGGAGGGATGCCACCCCCAAACTCAAGGGTTGCATTGCCCTCAATGCAAAATGACAGAATGATAAAAAGAAAATAAAAATGACATCACAATTATAACAAAATAGCAGACAATAAATATAAGAAAAGAAACTTAAATTTTAAGCGCTATCGTCGCTGCTGCTGCTGATCCGAATCTGCCGGCAGGCAGTGACTTTCCTTGTTGGTGCCGACATATGGCTGGGAGAGGCAGAGGTGGTCTTCTTCTTGGCTTCCCTCGGAGGCTGGATACGGGTCGGTGAAGGTAGTTTCTCCAGCACCTGGACCTCCTCGGAAGAACTGTTACTGTTGCTACCGCTGCTGCTGCCGCTGTCAGATTGTCCTTGGTCGGATGGTTCGACTCCAGTGTTTGTTTTCTGTCGTTTCACCGGGGTAAATTCTTTGGACAAGTTCCTCTTGACAGAGGGCTCATCATCGGATTCCTCCCAAATTGAGGAAGAGGAGAAACCAGCTATGTATCTGTCAAGGTCGGACATGGGCTCTTTTTTCTTCTCTCCCCTGGCAGATGTTGTGGCAGTGTGGCTGCCGCCTGTAGCTGTCGTGGCCAGTGTTGGGGTAGACGCGACAGACGGTGTTCTCGGTGTGGCAGCAGGGGTAGGGGTATGGACAGGGGTGGGGGCAGCAAAATAATGGTCGGGGAAGGCAGGGAACAGTACATCAGGAAAATTAAGATTGGTTTTAATGAAATGTACCGTTGCTGTTGTGAAGTCCCGAATGAAGCTCACCAGGCCCAGCTGTCGTTCCTCCATTTTCTGAAGGACAACAAGGATTTGGGTTGAGGAGTCTGTTGGGGGAGCTGCTGCTGTGGGCTGCCTTGGTTCTGTGGCGGCAGGCTCGGTCTGGGTGGGCTCTGTCGGCTCACCTGCCGCGACAGTGGGGTTGAAGGACGACAGAGGTGTGGTAGCTTTCAGCTCCATCAAGCTAAGGATGTTCCTCTCCGTCCATCCTTTTCCTCGGATTCTCAAATCCTCGGCAACTTCAGGTACGTTGTGGCCACGGCATAGGGCTGTTATGAGGTAGGGGAAGAAGAGTGGTCTCGATGGCCGGTATGCGCAATCCAAAATTCCCTCCCGAGCGTATCTACCAACATTGATAGGCATCTCGTTTAAAATTGAATGGATGACAGCTAACCTTGGTTGGTCTACCGTGCTGTTGTGCGAGGAGGGCATAATCCTCTTTTTGATAAATGCGTTCCACAGCTTGGCTTCGGGAGTTAGTTGAACTCGTTTTACCGTCCTTGGATGTTTGGGATCGGTATTCCATTTGGTGCCTTCCTCGGTGACTTATGCCATGACAGCATCGTAATCTGCTGTCTCCAGGCTCTCCAGAAATCTTTGGTGGTCGTCTTCCCTTCTGCCGACATAGAAGCCATAAAGGGTGTAGATGTATTCTGGCTCATAGGGTACTTCCTTCCCACGAGCCGTCACTGTTGTCGCCTCCCTGCTGTCGATAGCAGCATAGAATTCTCGGACTAAGGTGACGTTCATTTCTTCCGGCTGCTCGACAAACATCTGCCACTGTAGAGCTATGATTTTGCGGGCTATGAATGGTTTTAGCCCGAGATTCTCCGTTCTTGTGCTATAGATGAAACCTCTCTCCTCCCGCATATCTCTGCCTTGGAAGGAGCTGGGAGTGGCTGCTGTTGGGGTAGATCCTGAGGCAGCACTGCGTCGGGTGTTCCTGATACTCATGGTTGCAAGGGTCTATGGAAAAGAAAAATGAAAGCAAATAAAATTCTAGAGAGGAAACAAGTAGAGAGAGTGAAAGTGAGTGAAAAATGAATAGTAAAATAGGGTTTATATAGATGAGGAGTTTGCTGCTCGTTGGAGCTGTAACGGCAGGCGCGAATGACGGGGCCAGCTGGTACGCGGTTTCTGACGCGTCTGTCACGCGTTTTCGTGTCTGCTGCGCGTCTGCCGCGACAGCGTGTTGACAGGCTGGATTTTCCGCGTCTGTCGCGGCAGGTGTAACGACAGGCTCCTATTTTGGGCTTCTTGGGCTGATGGAAAGATGGTGGGCTGAATTCACTTCTCCTTGTCTCCTTTATTTCCTGATAATAATAAAAATAAAAACTTAGTTCCTAAAAATAAAATAATTCTAATTACCTAATATATATATATATATATAATAATAATAAATAATAAAATTAGGTTAAATTAGGGATGACAGGAGGGGCATCTCCTAAAGTAACCACTTCCTACATTCTTGGGGCTTCAGTCCCCTGATAATGCTTTAATCTCTGACCGTTGACTTTAAATTGGTGCTCGTCCTTTAAAAATCTAATTGTGATGACACCATGGGGAAAAACTTGC
This sequence comes from Hibiscus tridactylites, assembly GCA_958450335.1. Classification (NCBI taxonomy): domain Eukaryota; kingdom Viridiplantae; phylum Streptophyta; class Magnoliopsida; order Malvales; family Malvaceae; genus Hibiscus; species Hibiscus tridactylites. The sequence goes on along the minus strand of OY288278.1, from coordinate 61,445,855 downwards.
ACCACATGAAACGGGTTGTACCATATAGATTTCAACTTTCCTGGGAAGAGTTTCAACCTAGAGTTGAATAACAACACAAGCTGCCCTGGGTAGAACTTTCGTGGCAGCAGTTTCTTGTCATGCCACTTCTTTGTCTTGTCCTTGTAGATCCTTGCGTTGTCATAGGCCATTGCTCGAATTTCTTCAATCTCATACAAGTCAAGCAGCCTTTTTTGTCCTGCCTTTTCCAAGTCCTTATTCACTGCCTTAATGGCCCAGTATGCTCTGTGCTCAATCTCAACAGGTAGATGGCATGTTTTTCCATAAATCAGACGATAGGGTGACATTCCCAATGGAGTTTTAAATGATGTTGTGTAGGCCCAGAGTGCATCATTGAGGTGTAGAGACCAGTCCTTTCGAGTTGGCTTAACCATCTTCTCAAGAATGTTATTTACCTCTCTATTGGATATTTCAGCATGTCCATTGGTCCGAGGGTGGTAAGCTGTTGCGATCCGATGTTTGACACCATACTTTTTTAAGGCAGCAACTATAACCCTATTATCAAAATGCCTCCATTCATCACTGGTGATCGCCTTGGGGCTGTCAAATCTGAAAAATATGTTCTTGTGCAAAAACCTCTGAACAGTCTTGACATCGTTTTTCTGTGTAGCGATCGCTTCAACCCATTTAGACACGTAGTCCACTGCCATGAGGATATATAGGTTCCCACGTGATGCTGGGAATGGTCCCATAAAATCAATCCCCCAAATGTCGAAGATTTTGACTTCAAGAATGTTTTGCAGCGGCATCTCATGTCTTCTTGAGATATTTCCAGTCCGTTGACATTTATCACAGCCTTTATAGAATGCATGGGCATCCTTGAACAGTGACGGCCAATAAAATTCAGACTGCAAAACCTTGGCAGCAGTTTTGTTACCACCTAAGTGTCCTCCATATTGTGAAGCATGGCAGTGACGAAGCACAACTTCCTATTCATTCTGTGGTACGCATCTCCTGATAACCTGATATGCACAACATTTGAAAAGAAGAGGTTCGTCCCAATAATAGTGTTTAACATCATTTTGGAACCTCTTTCTAGCTTGATAGTTAAGGTCAGGAGGAGATATTCCGCTAACTAAATAATTAACGAAATCAGCATACCAGGGGAGTTCAGAAAACCTACCTGCCGCCATGGTTGTCGCGGCAGTGCTTGTGGCAGCGAACAACTGCTCGTCAGGGAAGGTCTCCAGTATGTGTGTTTCGTCTATTGGGAGACTCTTTCCTTTCTCTAATCTTGACAAGTGATCTGCAACTTGGTTCTCTATCCCCTTTTTATCCTTGATCTCAAGGTCGAACTCTTGCAGTAACAGAATCCAACGTATCAGTCTAGGCTTCACATCCTTTTTGGCGAACAGATACTTTAGTGCAGAGTGGTCTGTGTGGACTATGACCTTCGTTCCAAGTATGTATGAACGAAACTTGTCAATCGAGAACACCACAGCTAACAGTTCCTTCTCCGTTGTGGTGTAGTTTACTTGGGCATCGTTCAGTGTTTTGCTGGCATAGTAGATAACATGAAAGAGCTTGTCCTTCCTCTGCCCAAGTGCTGCCCCAACAGCATAGTCACTAGCATCACACATGATCTCAAATGGTAATTTCCAATCTGGTGGTTGTACTTTTGGGGCTGTTACCAGCTTTTCTTTCAGAACCTTGAATGCCTCAGTACATTCAGTATTGAAGTCAAAGGGGCGGTTCTGCTCCAGAAGGTGGCACAAAGGCTTGGTGATCTTCGAAAAGTTTGCGATAAACCTCCGATAAAACCCAGCATGCCCTAAGAAACTCCTGATTCCCTTGACTGTGGTGGGTGGCGGTAGCTTTTCAATTACCTCGATCTTAGCTCTGTCGACTTCTATGCCGCGACAGCTTACTTTATGGCCTAGGACTATCCCTTCATCCACCATGAAGTGACATTTCTCCCAGTTCAATACCAAGTTCGCCTTCTCGTATCTCTCGAGCACTTTCTGAAGGTTGCCTAGGCAGCTTTCGAAATTGTCTCCAAAGACAGAAAAATCGTCCATGAATATCTCCAGGAAGTCCTCCACCATGTCGGAGAATATTGCCATCATACACCTCTGAAAAGTTACTGGTGCGTTGCATAGTCCAAATAGAATCCTCCGAAAAGCGTAAGTACCGTACGGGCAAGTGAATGTCGTTTTCTCTTGATCCTCCGGTGCGATTGCTATTTGGTTGTAACCTGAGTAACCATCAAGAAAACAGTAATAAGGCTTTCCCGCTAATCTATCAAGCATTTGATCAATAAAAGGTAAGGGAAAGTGGTCCTTCCGGGTGACTTTGTTAAGTTTCCGGTAGTCCATACAAACCCTCCAACCGGTCACAGTCCTGGTTGGGATTAGCTCGTTTTCTTCGTTGGTCACCACATGTAACCCCCTCGTCCCGGTCTGGACGGCTGACCGGTCCGAGTAGGCTACACGGGGAAAATCGAAGCGAAACCCGTTAAGGCTCCCCTTCGGTTAGCAACCCTATTTTTTTTCTTTATCTTTTCTAGATGCCTTTATTAACTCCTATGTGATAGGACACGCAGCGAACAAACACAGATACAAAACCCATAAGACATGCAATTAAACAACCCAATTTTCCTTTTTAAGCAGGCCGTATCGATACACCTACAGAGGGTATCGATACGCCTTGACCAAAGTTAACCCTCTCAGTCAACTCAGGGAAGACCGTATCGATACAGCCATTGAGCGTATCGATACGCCCCTCTTGGTCAACATTTCGAGGTCAACGAGATGGAACCGTACCGATACGCTACAACCCCGTATCGATACGACCTAAACCCACCAACTCGTCTGAATTCCAGAGAGTTGGGACGGTATCGCTACACCCCCGTGTATCGATACGCCCAGCCAAAACTGAGTTCTGCAGGCAAGACCGTATCGATACGGCCCTTAGGCGTACCAATACGCCCTGCTCTGCAATACTCCAATTTCAGCAAAAACACATAAGGCTCACACTCTAGATGCAAATCAAAACCTTCCTAGACACATCCAAGCATTCATACCACCTCTATTAACCAAAATCTAGTCATACAAGGCACCCAACAAGGACGAACATCATTCAACCAAGGAATTCACGAAATCATTCAAAAGTAGGCATTCCTAGCATACATGAGATTCATGCCTTAGAAAACAAACACAAAACATTCATATAAGGCAATCTAAACATAATTTTACAAGCCAAGCATGACATCCAATACCAAAGCAACACAAGCATCCAAAAGACATGGCTTTAAGCCTCCCAAACGAACACTTAGGCATCAACATAAACATGGTTTAAAAATCCATCAACATAAGACATCAACAACATAAAACCAACACAACGGAGTCTAGATACACGCTCCTAAAACACGTAGCATTTCCCATTGCTAAACTACTACATTATTAAATAAACCATACTTGAGCAAATTAACACACGCTTGAACGCCCTTTTCATGCTCCTTGCTAACTCCAAGCTATAGATCTGCATTGTCGAAAAAAGGAGAGCGTAAGCATAAAGCTTAGTGAGCGGAGCTCAAAAACATAACAACGACAATGCAGGGCTCAATGCTTTCTTTAAAAGTAAAGGCCAACACATACAAGTTCAACCACAAGTCAACGATATAGGCATTTATCATGGCATCACACTTCATGGTATGCATAAAGACATGATCTTAGATTAAAGCAAAACAATAAAAAGATAATGATATAGTGAGACACAACATGAACAATACATGGTATGCACAAGCATAACCAAAACACACACGGTGGGACTACACATCACCGTTTCGACTAGTAGTTTTCCAATGGGACTACACATCAAAGTACTCTTCTACTAGTCACTATCGGCGGGACTACACATCACCGGAGTCTTATACCACTCGCTACCGGTGGGACTACACATCACCGGAGCAACGACAACCATCACGTGAGGTTCGACACCAACCATGCAACACAATATAAACTCACTATCATGCGACATGTACTCACTATATCATGCACAACCAAAACAAGTTGTAACAAAATCCACAATTAGGCATCACTTACTACTTACAATCTTACCAATCACAAATGGTCTTACTCACCATTTTCGTGCACAACCTGCACCAACTTACACACATCTTACAAGGCATATCAACAACACCATTATTATCATCATACATAATCAACGATTTAATAAGTAGCAACATGCTTCCTCCCAAAATTTTGGAATTTCATGCATAACAAAATATCATTTCAAGCAATGAAAAACAATGATAAAAGGGAAATTTAAAGAGGCGTTTCACATCAACTTACTCTTTGAGTTTAAATTACTTTCAAGCCCAAATCTAAACCACTTTCAAAATCCTCTTTGAACCAAACAATACTTGAAAACATTTTCACATCCACATGCTTGAACCAACCTTTGAAAATCAAGTTAAAACATTAATCACTCACCTTACTTCCTTAAGCAAGCCAAGCAAAGCTGACTCAAGCCTCCTCACTTCCGGATTCGATCCGGAAGCTTTACCAACGCAAATCCTTGCTTCAAATCGTCCCAGCACAAGTAAATTAACCTCAAATCAGTCCACAAAACAATGTAGCAAACCCGGAACACAACCCAAGCACAAAACACATGTTTTTTTGAGCCAAGAACAACCCCAAAATGCCATTCCCGAGCAGCCCTTTAGCACAGTCCAAAACCGATGATTCTTACACTTAAATTACTCCCAAAAGCCTCCAAAACAACCCTTATACATAGCCTAACCATCAGCCCACAAATTCTCACACAAAACACCCCCAAAACTCAACATTTCAACTCTCTAAAACCTCCCTAAAACCCAATTTCGGGAAACACCATAAAACCATGTAAAAATCGGATATGTTGAACCTTATAGATAGTAAACAACTCATATAACATTAATAAATCAAGAGCTTTAGTTTAAGACAACAAAGATGACATTTTTAATCTAAACTTTCAAAACACCAAAATGCAAAAACCACAAGCTTTATGAAAATTAATGGTACCAACATGTAGAGGGAAGGGAGGACAAGTCAAAAATGGGTTTACCTTTGAAAAATCTCCAACAATGAGCAAGGGAGATGATGGAATAGTGATTTGGGGTAAGGGGAGCTTTTCACGTTGAAATGGGGAAGTGAAGAGGGAAGAATATGATGAATAGCTCTTTTAAAATTAAAAATGAGTTTTTAATTCCACAAGTCCATTAAATTACAAGTATGCCATTAATGAGATGGCTATCTCAAAAATTCTAAAATCCATGGAATTGGGCCTTACAATCAAAACAAGTCCAACATAAATATTTGTTTTGAAAACCTGAGGCCCAAAATAATATTTTAATTATTTTGAAAATGAAACTGAAACCCGAACATTATTTTAATATTATTCTCACCCGACCCCCAAACCTGGGTGTTACAACTCTCCCTCACTTAAGGAAATTTCGTCCCCGAAATTTATCAGACAGGAAGAGCCACTGAAACATGCTCCTCCGCACTTTCTCTCTCACCACAACATACTCACCAACTCGATAGACTCACCACACAACATTAGTTATCTGATGCCAAGATCTCAACGGGTCCTTCAAGGCATGTCAATTTTAAACTCAACTCAACCTCTTCAACCACATAACGCGGGACAATTTCTGACCCACACTTCCGGATCATAGATACACCAAACACATTACGAATCCCCTCTCTAACTCTGGTGGTATCTGCACAAATAAACAACAAAACTAGCCTGATTCACTATCCCATACAACACTGTTTGAATACTTGACCCGTAACCTTTTTCTGACTAACCATCTGACTTCAACAGGTAACTCAAACACTATGCAAACGTCTTTAAAAATTCTAGTTGAAATCTCGAATCTCTACTGACCACTATCGAATACAAGGCACTGTACAACTCACAATCTTGCTAAGGCACAACTCTGCCATTTTACACAAGGTACAAGTAACGTGAACATGTATAAAGGACCACATACAGTGCAACTGACATTGATTACTCAACTAAGTTCTCACTGAGGAAATCGAAGGCGAATCAGACATAAGATCTCTCGAATCTATTACCCACTTTCAATACGAATCTCCCACGGATGTAACAAACTAGAAGAAAACTAATGCTCGGTCTTGACACGCTGGCAAATTACACACTGACTTTCATACTGGACCACATCATCCATCAACTCAATTAAGAAGTACTCATCTTCAACCCACAATATGTCTTCATACTACTTTGATGCAATACAAATGAACTGTCGCGTGCTTCGGCCCAAACAATACGTCTCAAAACACTATGTCAATCGGTACCACTATTCTGTCTCTAAAAATACAAACTCTATCATCTCTGAAACTGTATTCTGAAGGTTTTCTTTCTGCTATGTCTTGCACGTGAGGTGCCAAGAACCTGTCTTGCAACTGTTTCTCTTTAAGTATCTGACTCAAAATAGGCTTAACATGAAACTCGGCCACAGAACCACTATCATTTGATAAACTGAATCCGGCAAATACAGCTTGCAACTCCACTACTAATCTAACAACAAATATAACTCGGAACATCGGTTACTACGTTAACTCTCTTCGGATGGTACTCAATCTTGAGATTACAGTCTTCAAGCAGTTCTAACACTTTATGCTATTCAAGTTTCAACCCATCCTAAGTCGTCTAATATTTCAAGTTCTGATGATATGTATACACACTGTGCATTTCTTACTATACAAACTTTATCTCTAAATCTTCGAAGCAATTTCAACTGTAATTAATTCTATGTCTCGTGTCGGATAATTCTTTTCATGTACTTTCTACTGTCTCGATGAGTAGGCCACAAATATTCTATCTTGCATAAGCACACAACCTAACCCTACATGTAACGCATCACCATAGTTCACAAATTCTTTCTCTGACATTGGCTGGATCAAGGTCGAAGCTTTCATCAATGTTTCTTTCGGTTTCTCAAGGGCTCATTGTCTCGCATCTATCCACACAAACTAAACATTCTTCTGTAACAATCTGTCAAAGCAGCTATCTTCAAAAGATCATTTACGAACCTTTGATAGTAACAGTGCTAGACCTAGAAACTATAGATTCATGTCACAGTCTTCAATTTCTTCCATCTTCTTCTGCCCACTTGGGATTTACCCTAATACACTCGACTAATCTACATGTCCTAGGAGGACATCTTCCTCGACTCGAAGTCCACACTTGCTCAACTTGGCATGCAACTGATTCTCTAAAAGGATCTACAACCCTAACTTCAAGGCTTGTCATGGTCTTCTTCGGTACATGAATATACCCACGTATCATCTAAGAGAGCTACTACAAACTGATCAAGGACTTAGGAAATCATTTTGCTCAACATCTCTATAAAAGTAACTAACACACTAGTCAAACAAAGCGACATAACTCAAAACCCAAAGTGATCACATCTGCCCCGAAAGCTGTCTTCGGTACATCAACCTCTCTCACTTTCAACTGATAGTAATCGGATCTCAATATAATCTGGAAAATACTGAAGCACCCCTCAACTGATCAACGAACCACAGATGCTCAGGAAAAAGGACATTAATTGTTCACTGTCAATTGTTTCAACTATCTGAAATCTAAACACATTCTCATATTGTCATATCTCTTCTTCACAATTTCCACTGTTGTACTCTAAGATGACGTACTAGGCCTAATCAATCTAAGGTCTAACAAATCTCGAAGTTGATTCTTCAACACTCTCAATTCTGTCGGGAATCACAAGATACAGAGCAAACAAAACAGGAGCAACTCGGAGATGGTATCAATAACAAACTCTTCTTCCCTAACAAGAGACAAACCGGGTAATTCTTCCAAACACCTCTAGGATAAACACAACCTATTCTAACATCCTGCGGTCTAATCCTCATTCAAAAATCAAATCCATCACATTTTCCCGGCAAGCCTGTCAACCAAAGTCAATCAATCTTTGACCTCTAAAGCTGGATCAACATTCGATACGAAATCCACATTCCCACCTACCATTACAACCTCGTAGTCATCCGTAAGCTTTAAGAAAACTCTCATCGTCTCAAGGTCTACCCTAACTCTATGTTCCTTAAGCCAATCCATGCCCCGAAGGAGCTAGTAACACTAAAACCTACCTCTAATACCTCACAAGGTAAATTCAGCAACTTCGCATGCTCACTCAAATACACGGATGCGTAGATCCAGAATTAATCAGTAGAACAAGCACATTGACTGTATCGAGGAATTACTTGCTATAACATCGACATCATTCCGAAGCCAACTCTTAGGTCTTCACTTCTCTTACCAACTCATATCAAGATCGGTCATATTGTTCTCCCTCAACAGAAACCAACTCATAGGCATGTTGACCCAAACAGACAAACTGCACTTCGAACTCAGGTACGGTCATACTGCCCTGAACTAAAGCGATGAACTCTCTCATCATTCACATCCTCTAAAACCTCAGATTCACGATTACCAGCACTAGGCCCACGCCTCGGCCTCAAACTTACCAAAGACAACAATACAACGATAAACAAACACACGAACAAGAATATTTAGGGTTAGCAAGGGCAAGGGTCCAAGGTGCTCAAGTATATTCCTTTACAAAAATCTTTTCAAATAAGTAATAGTAGCAATGGGAACTCGACACTACGCTTCAACACAACCATCATGCTAACACATGCTTTCAAACACCGTACTGACAAGCAAACATCAAGCATACATGGCAAAACATTCACTGAGACATAACAACAACATAACACATCATACTTACCTCACTTACCTACCCGAGGTCTCGGAAACCTCAGGCTCTAATACCAATAAATGTAACCCCCTCGTCCCGGCCTGGACGGCTGACCGGTCCGAGTAAGCTACACGGGGAAAACCGAAGCGAAACCCGTTAAGGCTCACCTTCGGTTAGCAACCCTATTTTTTCTTTATCTTTTCTAGATGCCTTTATTAACTCCTATGTGATAGGACACGCAGCGAACAAACACGGATACAAAACCCACAAGACATGCAATTAAACAACCCAATTTTCCTTTTTAAGTAGGCCGTATCGATACACCTACAGAGGGTATCGATACGCCTTGACCAAAGTCAACCCTCTCAGTCAACTCAGGGAAGACCGTATCGATACAGCCCTTGAGCGTATCGATACGCCCCTCTCAGTCAACATTTCGAGGTCAACGAGATGGAACCGTACCGATACGCTACAACCCCGTACCGATACGACCTAAACCCACCAACTCGTATGAATTCCAGAGAATTGGGACCGTATCGCTACACCCCCGTGTATCGATACGCCCAGCCAAAACTGAGTTCTGCAGGCAAGACCGTATCGATACGGCCCTTAGGCGTACCAATACGCCCTACTCTGCAATACTCCAATTTCAACAAAAACACATAAGGCTCACACTCTAGATACAAATCAAAACCTCCCTAGACACATCCAAGCATTCATACCACCTCTATTAACCAAAATCTAGTCATACAAGGCACCCAACAAGGACGAACATCATTCAACCAAGGAATTCACGTAATCATTCAAAAGTAGGCATTCCTAGCATACATGAGATTCATGCCTTAGCAAACAAACACAAAACATTCATATAAGGCAATCTAAACATGATTTTACAAGCCAAGCATGACATCCAATACCAAAGCAACACAAGCATCCAAAAGACATGGCTTTAAGCCTCCCAAACGAACACTTAGGCATCAACATAAACATGGTTTACAAATCCATCAACATAAGACATCAACAACATAAAACCAACACAACGGAGTCTAGATACACGCTCCTAAAACACGTAGCATTTCCCATTGCTAAACTACTACATTATTAAATAAACCATACTTGAGCAAATTAACACACGCTTGGACGCCCTTTTCATGCTCCTTGCTAACTCCAAGCTATAGATCTGCATTGTCAGAAAAAGGAGAGCGTAAGCATAAAGCTTAGTGAGCGGAGCTCAAAAACATAACAACGACAATGCAGGGTTCAAAGCTTTCTTTAAAAGTAAAGGCCAACACATACAAGTTCAACCACAAGTCAACGATATAGGCATTTATCATGGCATCACACTTCATGGTATGCATAAAGACATGATCTTAGATTAAAGCAAAACAATAAAAAGATAATGATATAGTGAGACACAACATGAACAATACATGGTATGCACAAGCATAACCAAAACACACACGGTGGGACTACACATCACCGTTTCGACTAGTAGTTTTCCAATGGGACTACACATCAAAGTACTCTTCTACTAGTCACTACCGGCGGGACTACACATCACCGGAGTCTTATACCACTCGCTACCGGTGGGACTACACATCACCGGAGCAACGACAACCATCACGTGAGGTTCGACACCAACCATGCAACACAATATAAACTCACTATCATGCGACATGTACTCACTATATCATGCACAACCAAAACAAGTTGTAACAAAATCCACAATTAGGCATCACTTACTACTTACAATCTTACCAATCACAAATGGTCTTACTCACCATTTTCGTGCACAACCTGCACCAACTTACACACATCTTACAAGGCATATCAACAACACCATTATTATCATCATACATAATCAACGATTTAATAAGTAGCAACATGCTTCCTCCCAAAATTTTGGAATTTCATGCATAACAAAATATCATTTCAAGCAATGAAAAACAATGATAAAAGGGAAATTTAAAGAGGCGTTTCACATCAACTTACTCTTTGAGTTTAAATTACTTTCAAGCCCAAATCTAAACCACTTTCAAAATCCTCTTTGAACCAAACAATACTTGAAAACATTTTCACATCCACATGCTTGAACCAACCTTTGAAAATCAAGTTAAAACATTAATCACTCACCTTACTTCCTTAAGCAAGCCAAGCAAAGCTGACTCAAGCCTCCTCACTTCCGGATTCGATCCGGAAGCTTTACCAACGCAAATCCTTGCTTCAAATCGTCCCAGCACAAGTAAATTAACCTCAAATCAGTCCACAAAACAATGTAGCAAACCCGGAACACAACCCAAGCACAAAACACATGTTTTTTTGAGCCAAGAACAACCCCAAAATGCCATTCCCGAGCAGCCCTTTAGCACAATCCAAAACCGATGATTCTTACACTTAAATTACTCCCAAAAGCCTCCAAAACAACCCTTATACATAGCCTAACCATCAGCCCACAAATTCTCACACAAAACACCCCAAAAACTCAACATTTCAACTCTCTAAAACCTCCCTAAAACCCAATTTCGGGAAACACCATAAAACCATGTAAAAATCGGATATGTTGAACCTTATAGATAGTAAACAACTCATATAACATTAATAAATCAAGAGCTTTAGTTTAAGACAACAAAGATGACATTTTTAATCTAAACTTTCAAAACACCAAAATGCAAAAACCACAAGCTTTATGAAAATTAATGGTACCAACATGTAGAGGGAAGGGAGGACAAGTCAAAAATGGTTTTACCTTTGAAAAATCTCCAACAATTAGCAAGGGAGATGATGGAATAGTGATTTGGGGTAAGGGGAGCTTTTCACGTTGAAATGGGGAAGTGAAGAGGGAAGAAGATGATGAATAGCTCTTTTAAAATTAAAAATGGGTTTTTAATTCCACAAGTCCATTAAATTACAAGTATGCCATTAATGAGATGGCTATCTCAAAAATTCTAAAATCCATGGAATTGGGCCTTACAATCAAAACAAGTCCAACATAAAATATTTGTTTTGAAAACCCGAGGCCCAAAATAATATTTTAATTATTTTGAAAATGAAACCGAAACCCGAACATTATTTTAATATTATTCTCACCCGACCCTCAAACCCGGGTGTTACACCACAGTTATTCCTCCTTTCTTAGGAACGCACTGCACCGGGCTCACCCACTTACTATACGAGATGGCATAAATTATTCCAGCATCTAGCCATTTGATGATCTTCTTACGAACCACCTCTCGCATGGCCTCGTTTAGACGTCTCTGGGCATCATTGGTCGGTTTGTGATCATCCTCTAAGAGGATTTTATGCATGCATAGTGCCGAACTGATGCCTTGGATATCAGCTATCGTCCATGCAATAGCCCTTTTGTGCTTCTGCAACATCCCTATCAGCTGTTGTTCTTGTTCCTGCATCAACTTGGAAGAGATGATTACGGGCAATGTATCATTTAATCCAAGAAAAACATATTTGAGCTGCCCTGGCAGGGGCTTAAGATCTAGAACAGGTGGCTCTACAGTTGATGGCTTTTGGACAATATGTTTATTCGAGGTATAGTTTAAGGGCTCGAATAACTTACTTGGATGATTACCTATCCAGTTTACCTCCTCATGATCTTCAGTATCAGATATATTAGAGTCTGACGAGCTGCTATCGTCGTCGTTGCCGTGACAATCTTCTAAATGGTTGTTGGGGCAGTGGCCAAATTTGATGTCATGGCAGTCCGACCTGATGCAGGGTTGGTCAAGGATAGCTTCAGTGATAGCCTTGCATTCTTCTTCTGCATCAGCATGTTTTATTGCTTGGAGAACGTTCAGCTTGATCTCTTGATCGTTCACTCTCACAGTGAGTTCTCCCTTTTCTACATCAATCAGTGATCTTCATGTGGCTAAGAAGGGTCACCCCAGGATGATTGGTGCATTCTCATCTACTTCACAATCTAAAACAAGAAAGTCAGCATGAAAAATAAATTTATCCACTCTTACCAGAATATCTTCTATCTTCCCTTCTGGATGTACGTAAGAGCGGTCTGCCAGCTGCAGTACGACTGTTGTGGGCCGTGCTCGTCCAATACCTATTTTCTGAAATACAAATTTAGGCATTAAATTTATACTAGCACCAAGATCACAAAGTGCCTTACCCACAAATTTATCTTCGATTATGCACGGTATTATGAAGCTCCTAGGATCCTTCTTTTTCTGGGGTGGATGCTTGTGTAGAATAGTCATGCATCCTTCTGTCATTTTAATCGTTTCAAATTCCCCAAGTCTGGATTTCTTCGACATGGCATCCTTGAGAAATTTGGCATAACCAGACATCTCCTTGATAGCATCTAACAGCGGAATATTGATGTGGACATGCTTAAAAATATCATAGATCTTCTTAAGCTGGGATTCCTGTTTCAACTTCTGTAACTGCTGAGGAAAAGGAGGTGGAGGACGGTAGTCTGCAATGCGTCCTTCCCACTGCATTCGGATTTGAGGAGGCTTAGGTTCTTCATCCTTCTCCTCTGTCCCTTCTATTGTCGTGACAGGTTCATCGGCAGTAAGCTGTTTGTCGTCTACCAGGGCAGCATTCTCGGCAGTCGATTCTAGGGCTGGTTCCTTAACTGGTTCAGCTTCCTTCTCTGGCCCTGGTAATTTCTTCCCACTCCTAGTTGTGATGGCTTTACACTGCTCATGTGTGGGTTGTCTAGCGTTCTCAGTATCGCTAGGGAATCCTCCATTCTGCCTTGGCTTAATATGCTGGGAAACCTAACCCATTTGTGTCTCCAGTGATTTCAGAGTAGCTTCATGGTTAGTCATCCGTATCTCTATTTTATCCATGAATCTCAGTCTTCTTGACGAAGTGATTCATGTTTTCAATGTAAGTTCTTGTCTGGGACATAAACGTAGCCAAGGTCTGTTCCAATATACTAGTTGTGGCAGCTAGTGGCTGTTGCGGCTGCTGTTGTGGTTGCTGCCGAGTCAGTAATCTCGGTCCCCCTGATTTTGAGTGTTCCGTGCTTGAGGATTTAAGGCATTGTTAGGGTTGCTCCAAGAGAATTTGGGATCCTTTCTCCAGTTGGGATTGTAGTTGTTGGAATCGTAGTTCTTCTTGTTATAGTTCCCAACATACATCCCTTCCTCTAACTACAACGGACAATCTTCCGAACTATGATTCCCATAGCAAGTTTCACATAACTCTTCAGCAGAGTAGACAGGTTTTTGAATCTTTCTTCAATAGCTTTTCCATTGCTTTTGTGAGATATGCCACCTGTGTTTTTATGGAATTGTCGGCCTCATAATCTTTCACAGCTAGTACTCGTTTACCCCCTCTTCTTGTTGTAGGAAACTGTTCCTCGTTCTTTGCCAGGTTTTTCAATACTACCATTGCTTCATTTGGATCTTTGTCCAACATCAATCCATTCGTTGCTGAATCAATTCTCATACGAGTCTGTAAGTTGGCAGCATTATAAAAACTTAATTACCTGGTTCCAAACGGGGAATCCATGCATTGGACAGTTCCTCGGAAGAGTGGTAAATCTATCCCATGCCTCGTGTATTGGCTCGTCATCTTCCTGTTGAAAAGTAGCAATTTCGTTACGTAATCGCTCAGATAAATGTGAAGGATTAAAACGAGACAAAAATTCACGAGTTAAATCTGTCCAAGTTCGTATTGAACCCGGCGTTAGTTTATTCCACCAAGTTTTCGCCCTTTCCCTCAATGAATGAGGAAATAACCGAAGCCTTAGTATCTCCGGATTTACTCTTGGTAGTTTAAATGAACCACAGATTTCCTGGAACGTTTTCAGATGCTCCCTAGCATCCTCTGTAGCAGCACCACTAAATTGGCCAGCGTTATTAATCATGCTGAACATGACAGGTTTCAGTTCAAAATTCTTAGCTTCTACGTCTGGCAGGGTGGTCTCTAGTTCCACATGATCATTGATCATGTAGTCTCGGCAGGATCGGCGTGCGGCTCCGGCAGCAGGAATAACAGGCCGTCCGTTTTTTCCATCTCCAACAGGATCGTTAGGATCTTGAGGATTCCCTTGGTTGTTCATGGCCTCTAACTGTTCTTCAAGGTATTCGTTTCTGGCTAACACGAGGCGAAGTCGGTTCCAAAGATTGTAAGAGCGTTCGATTTCACGGTCTAGTGGATACTCAGGTTCCTCTCCTCGTTTCGATCTGCGCATAAACAGAAAACCTTGTGAAAAACACAAGTTGAACAATCCAAGTAAAACAAAACAGAAAATAAAAAGAATGTGCAGTAAAAAGTAAGGGTAAAGTTATGTTGCCAGTCCCCGGCAATGGCGCCAAAAACTTGTTGCGTGTAAAAGTGTCTATCGCAATGTAGCGCAAGTGTACACGATGCAAGTAGTAAAGTGATACGTAAGTATTGGATATCGTCTCCACAAGGACTGTGCTAATAGCTTTAACCTTGGATTGCTGCACAAGAGGGAAAAGAAATAGTTTAATTGTTGTCACGGAACAATAAAGAGTACTAAAAATAAAAGAGTAAAGAAATCAGGATAGAGAGAATGGGTCGGTATTGATTTGCTCAGTAGTGCAGGTGTTGCAAAGTCTAGGAATCTCTGTTCTGTCGTTGCGCCTATCGCGGAAGCACCTGTCGCGGCAGCGGTCTGTTGTTTGTTGCGGCAGCGATCACACAACTCTGTACTTCAAGCTTGGCAAGAATCCATGTTGTGCCTTGGCCTATCCCTAGGTCCAAGTCTGTCGATGAACACGTCTTTGATGATACCTCCCGGCGTGAATCAAAGGATGAACACTGATGTTGTTGAATTCTTCCTTAGCCACTTAACCTCATCTTATCCCTAGGTCCGAGATAGTTCAACCATAAACTGGAGAACCCGTACTTATTCCTTTCGTATACTTAACTCTCCCGATATTAAGTAAATGTGTAATCTCACAATGCTCTCCCGAAACTCTTGCAAGATGTTGAAAACCAGAATAAGCAAACTTGAAGTCTATTTTATTGAACAGAAAAAAATCTTAAAACAAAGCAATCCTTGCAACTACTTTACAGAATCAACCCTTATCCCTAGGGGAAGTTTAGAACATGATGAGAATGGGGAAACGACTAGGGTTTAGGGGAAGACGGCTAGAGAGTAAGGTATCCTCTCCTAGGTCGAATTACATGCCTTTATATAGGCCTTGGTTTCAAGTTTTCTAATATGGCAAGAATACAAGTTTAAATTAAAGTACAACTCTAGTAAAGACTAAATCTTCAGAATATATGTCTTTAATTCGTCCTTTCTTCTTGCTTGGAGTTTCTTCCTTGAACTTTGGGCTTGGCCTTCACTCTGATCTAGGGCTCAGAAAAATATAAGAGTGCTTCACGACAGACCGACATAATTACCTCTTTTTGTCGAGCTCCACTTCACTTCTTCCTTTCACCTTTGTTGTCGTCCTTGGCTGCCACGGCAGGGGCCTTGGCAGCGTCGTCCTTCTTGTCTACAGTCCAGTGTTCCAGCTCTGCTTCTCTACTGCTAGCGTTTGCTACAACAGCTACCTGAAAAAGTGACCAATTTCAGTAGAAATCTATCTTAAATGCAGTGAATTATGCTTGAATGCAGCAGAAATATGGGTTAAATGGGGGTAAAATATAGGACTTTTACACACTCAACAGGTATGAATGGACCTTTTTCAACCACATCCACACCATATAGTCGGTAGACTTGATGAAGAGCCTCATCCTATTCTTCCAATATAGGTAGTTATCCCCATTGAAGAATGGTGGCTTGGTGGTAGATTGAGACTCGTAGAAGTTGGAATTGGAGGTGGATGTCATTGCTTGACTAGTTGTTGATCAAACTCTCCTAGAATCGACTCAAGAGGTTTATAATCCTTCCAATGAGTGTAGCTCTAATACCAATTGTTGAGTTGATCACACAATTGCAAATGGTCAAGAAGGGGGTGAATTGACGATAAAAATTTTGGTGGGTGAAAATATGGAAAAATAAAAATGTGACACAAAGCAATTAGAGTGGTTCAAGTTCTCCAAACGAACTCTACATCCATTACCTTAGTCCCCACTAAGGATTTTCAACCAATTCACTACTTGAATTCTCCTCATTTTCTTGGATGAGGAGTGAACCTTACAATTTGATTCAGCTTTCTACCCAAAGCTTAATCCACTCACTTTTACATAGAGAAGTATTTGTTAAACTCTAAAAGTTTCTCACAAAGGATGATTGTTTATCCAATTACAATTTCACACTCCCCAAACTCACAATAAAAGATTATAATGAGAATACAAGAGTTGGGTACAAGAATTTGACTCTAAAGGTGCAAAGTTTGGATTTGAGTGCTTTGATGTTGCTTATAGGTTCAATAGTTGTTGCTTGTTCAATTGAGACTTGTTTTTATACCCTTGTATTGAATTCTAGTCATTTGGGTAGTTGGGATCATCAATAGAGCCGTTGGGATGCAATTTCCTACAATAAATGCAGCTCAACTGCCTACCGTATCGGGTACGGCTAGGGGGCGTATCGGTACCTGTATCAAAGAAGAAAGAGTCGTTGTGATTGAAAATATCGCATATCGATACGCTTAGAGGGTGTATCGGTACGATTTTTAAGGGGCGTATCGATATGGAAGGGCGTATCGGTACAAAATTTGCTCACTGGAATCCCAACTTTGGTTTTGATAAAGAGCGTATCGGTACGGCTACTTAGCGTATCGGTATGGTATAACAGTCATTTAAATTTTAAGATACCAACTAACTGATAAGTCAACGGTCGAAAATTAAATGCAAAAATTTTGCAAAGATAACCAAATCGTATCGATACGGTTGCAAAGCGTATCAGTACGATATCATTTAAAGAGCTGTCCAGATGAATATTGCATCGATACGGGGTAATACCGTATCAGGACGATATGGTCTATTAAAATTCTAGTGACTAAAAACCGTATTGATACGCCTAAGGGTATAGATACGCCTGGGCATTTTGCTAAAGTTTGGCTTGAAAATACATAAAAAGACTTGTCAATAGTGAGACTTTGAAGAGTACTTAAAATTTTATTGTTTTGCAAATTAGTCCATAAATTTAGGTGTTATATCAAAATTAATTTTGGTTTCACAGGGTACCATGTTCATCCGGATACCACCTTTTTCGGCCCGTGTACCAGCTACTCGGGTACCGAGTAATCGAGTAATAGGTACCCGGTTCATATTTTTTTTAAAATTTTTTTAATTTTAAAATTTTTAAAAAACACAAATTAAACACATAAAATTTAAAAGTTTATAATACCTAATCCAAACAAAAAAACAGTGATTTGGAATTAGTTAAAGAATATATTAAAAAGATTAATCTCGATCGTTATTTTTTTCTTCAAATATCATATTGACAAATCAATACAAATATTTTTTTAAAAATTTAAACTTAAAACATAAAAGTATATAATACAAATATAGAAAGAATTTAGGAATTTTAATTTAGTTTTGGAGTAAAAAAATTAAAAAACCTAAAATAAACATATAATTTAAAATATAAAAAAATATTAAAAGTATCGAGTCAGGTCAGGTACCCGGTAAGGGAAAAATTTCAACCAAAGTCCGGCCCGTGTACCCGGGAAAATTATCGGGTCAGGTACCCAGCCCGATAAAAATAAAAGTCTTAAAAATACCCGCCTATTTTGTACTGAGTTGTTGGGTAATTGGGTCGGGTCAATCGGGTCGGGTAATTTTGAAGAACTAATGTTTTGATATAATAATTGAAATTTTTTTGGACATGTTTGAATATTTTGAAAACTTATATAAAGTCCAAACAACTTGAAAATATGTTTGAAATGGTTTCATATGTTTTTAGCTTGTCTAAGACGCTTTTTAAATGGCCAAAATATCATTTTTACAAGGCCTGTATCGATACACCTTGATCTGTATCGATACCACCATTTCCAGTATGCAAAACCCAAATGCAGGGCTAGTGGTATCGAAACCACCTTGCTGGTATCGAAACCAGCCTAACTTTTTCAGCCTCCAACGGTTATTTCCATAATAGGACCGTATCGATATGCACATGCGAGTATCGACACCGAAAGGACCAGAAGTGGAAATCTTACATGGAAATCAGTCTCCAACGGCTCCAAACTATCCCTAACGGCTAGTAACGGTCATAAGCTCATTTCAATCAATAAAAGGAAGGCTAGAACACTTGGAGATTATAGAAGACAACATCCAAGCAACATGGTCAAGAGAATTAGAGTCTAAATCTTTATTTTACTATTCTCGTGTACATAGTCTTTAGAGAGAGCTTAATTGTAAATCCTTTGTTCTCGTGTGAGCTTAAATTTGTGTAAACACCCACCTTGTGAGGTATTAAGTTTACCAAACAAATCTCTTGTAAAAGGAGAGGTTCTAGTTTAGCCTTGAGAGAAAAACTAGAGTTGGTTATATCTTAGCCAAGTCCAAAAGATAGGGTTGTAATGGTTTCCTCCTAAGCCGGTAAAAGGGGACGAATTCATTGTTGAGTGAATTGGGAAATCCTTAGTGGTGTGCTAAGGTAGTAGATGTAGGTGCTTAGTTAATAGCCCGAACCACTCTAAAATCATTGTGTCACTTGTCTACCTTTATTTCGATTTTAGCCAATTCAACCACTAAACATTTACAACCCTCCCTGACGCTTTCGGTGATTGATTCGAGCATGCTACAAGCCCAACAATTGGTATCAGTGCCTCGTCTCCATCGAAGGACTAACATCCGAGAGTAAAGATCTATTGCTCGAAGTCCAATCGTTTAATAAAATGGTAAGATTTAAAGAAGGTCGCTCTATCTCGTGCCCTCCGCTCTTCGAAGGAGAAGCATACTTCCAATGGAGCAATGTCATGAAGTATTTCATCAAATCTCTTGATTTTGAGATTTGGGATATCATCGAAGATGGTTACTTGGAAGCTCCTAAGAAGAAGAAGAAGCAAATGAATGCAAATGACACGAAGGCCAAGCTAAACGCAAAGACGATGCACACTCTTCTTTGTAGCCTCAATGAAGACGTTTCCAAGAAAGTCTCCACATGCAAAAGTGCCAAAGAATTATGGGAGAAACTTGATAAGCTTTATGGCAACAAGAAGGGAGAAAAGAAAGATGATGATCAATCATGTGTAAACCTTCTCTCCAATCCAAAGGTGGATGGTGTTTTGGCTCTCGATGAACCTAAGGTATCTTCTAACTCAAATGAGATTAATTCTTACTCTTTCGATGAGTTGCAATATGCTTTCGATGAATTATTTTTGGAATTTGAGACCATGAATTCCAAATTTAAGAAAATGATTTCAAAACTTGAATTTGAAAATGATTTTCTTTTGAAAACAAAAGTGAGTTTTGAAAACCAAAATGAAATTTTGAAAAATGATTTAGAGTTCTCAAAGACAAGTAAAGATGTTTTAGAAAAAGAAAATCTTGATTTGAAAGTTAAGCTTGAAAGCTTAACAAAAGAAAAAGAAATTGTTTTCAATAATTCATCTTGTCACATGATGGCAAAATGCTCACATTGCCATTATCATGGTCATTCCTTACATACTTGTGCTATTAGGAAGAAAAAATCTTATAGGATTAGACGAGTATGGGTTCCCAAGGGAACTAAAGACATTGTGACTAACGTAAATGGATCCAAAGCAATTTGGATACCAAAAATCAAGTGAATGTCTTTTGTAAGTGTGTTGGAGCAATGGCAAGCAAAGCAAAATCAAAGAATGCTCAAATCACACATGAGAAGAAGATTGGGTAACCTCTAAGCTTAATGCTTTTATTTTATACATTTGGTTATCTAACTTTTGTTTAAAGTCTTGGATTATTTGTTAAGCCTAATATGATACAATGAGTAAGGGGGAGCCATTTTTAAAACCAAAATTCTTATTTGTGTCATTTTTTTAACCTCCTAAGTTATTTTGAACTTAAAGTCATTTAAATTCTTTTTGATATAACAAAAAAGGGGAGAGTTTGGTTTAAAAAATTATATTTTCAAATGAATAAGGGGGAGCTTTACTTACTTTTCAATTTATCATCTCTTATTCACATTTTTAAACTTGAAGGGGGAGAATCCCAAACAATTTTTCAAGTTGGTTTTATTATATCAAAAAGGGGAGATTAAAGAACTAATATTTTGATATAATAATTGAAAAATGTTTTCGGACTTGTTTGAATATTTTGAAAACTTATTTAAAGTCTAAACAACTTGAAAATATGTTTGAAATGTTTTCATAGGTTTTTAACATGTCTAAAACACTTTTTAAATGGCCAAAATATCATTTTTACAAGGCCCGTATCGATACACCTTGATCTGTATCGATACCACCATTTCTAGTAAGCAAAACCCAGATGCAGGGCTAGTGGTATCGAAACCACCTTACTGGTATCGAAACCAGGCCGACTTTTTCAGCCTCCAACGGCTATTTCCATAATAGGTCTGTATCGATACGCCCACGTGAGTATCAATACCGAAGGCACCAGAAGTGGAAATTTTACATGGAAATTAGTATCCAACGGCTCCAAACTATCCCTAACGGCTAGTAATGACCATACGCTCATTTCAATCAATAAAAGGAAGGCTAGAACACTTGGAGATTATAAGAGACAACATCCAAGCAACATGGTCAAGAGAATTATAGTCTAAATATTTATTTTACTATTCTCTTGTACATAGTCTTTAGAGAGAGCTTAATTGTAAATTCTTTGTTCTCGTGTGAGCTTAAATTTGTGTAAACACACACCTTGTGAGGTATTAAGTTTACCAAACAAATCCCTTGTAAAAGAAGATGTTCTAGTTTAGTCTTGAGAGAAAAACTAGAGTTGGTTCTATCTTAGCCAAGTCTAAAAGATAGGGTTGTAACGGTTTCCTCCTAAGCCGGTAAAAGGGGATGAATTCATTGTTGAGTGAATTGGGAAATTCTTAGTTGTGTGCTAAGGTAGAGGATGTATGTGCTTAGTTAATAGCCCGAACCACTCTAAAATCATTGTGTCACTTGTCTACCTTTATTTCGATTTTAGCCAATTCAACTACCAAACATTTACAACCCTTCTTGACGGTTTTGGTGATTGATTCGAGCGTGATACAAGCCCAACAAATTTTGAACACCCCTAGTAGCAACATGTCTACAAAGATCGTGAACTGTAACATTGCCTTCTTCTATCACCGAAAATACTTTAGAAAATCAATAGATGTGATGTCCTTGAACTGTTCTGAAAGTATATTTACTTTACTTGTTAACCAATAGACATGATGTCCTTGAACTGTTCTGTCGTTTGTGCAAACAATGATATACTTCACACAACTATATCTATGGCAAGAATATTAGTTCTTATGGGTATGTCTGTATACCCATGGACATCGCCTAGTTCTACGAGAGTTTGAGAGAACTATGCCCAATAGTCTCCTTGAAACGACCCCACTTCACTCTTACATAGGTGACTTATGTTGTTCGGCTCACTGAAACACACAATGGTCATTAAAATCATTGCTTAGCCTATTCTACTTTTGATCACTATTTACATCATAGGAATGGACTTGGAGTAGAACCCTCAAGTGACCATACAAGGCTTATGCAAGTAGGTTGTCCCTTTGAACCTAGATCTTGTGATCTCCAATCAACTAGGTAGGGTTTTCTTTCACATAGCCTCTTAAATTTTAATGGGCTTTAGTCTTATTCCTTTTGATGTCTTCTCAACCTAATTTCAATTTAACCCTTTTGATTAGCGAATCCGCAACGTTATCTTTTGATTTTACAAAATCAATAGAGGTAATTTTATTTGAGATCAATTATCTAATTGAGTTCTGGCTATACCAAAATCATCATTGTCAAATTTCTTAAGAATTTGTCTACATGATGTGACTATATGATAACTTCATGTGACCGTTTAATTTGGATGTCTAAAATCGTATTGTCTAGTCTCATATTTTTCATATTAAATCTTGAATTTAACATGTCATTGATACTTTTTACCATTTTATTTTTGTTTCCAACAATGAGTATGTCATCAACATACAAACATAGAATAAGATATCCAATGTCGGTAATTTTGACATATACACATTTGTCACACTCACTAATCTTAAAGTCGTTTATTACTATGACACTACCAAACTTCTCATGTCATTGATTTGGTGATAAGGTTGTTACCTTTGCAAGACACACCCACATTTTTAAGTATTTGTAGGAAGAGTTTATTCCCTTCCATAACTCATATGGTCTCTTATCCCTTTAATTTTGTGTACCTTGTTTAAAAAGGTAATTAACTGATAAAACAACTTCCCTCTGCATGTTAAGCACATTTTTAGAGTTGTAGTTCTTTTCAGAAGTCATCTTCAAAATTATAGTACCAACATTACTCATATAAAGCTTCTCCCCATCTTATGACAATTGAAGCATTTCTCATGAAATTTATTTCTTGAACACACCGTCTAATCCACAATTTGTTTTCTTGAAGTTCTTTATGACTTCTAATACGTTTGTCATGGTAATATTTGTCTTAACAATATTTACCTTAACAACATTTGAAGGTGGAAACAACATTCACATCTTCTCTAAATAATATGAAGATCATTCTTCATATCTTTGACCAAGTTTAACATGGGCAAACAAGCAACATTCTTTGTTGTCACGTTTTAAATTTTTTTTCATTGAATTTTAATGGTTTTCTATTGTGTCACATAGTCACAAATCAGAAACAGAAGAGTACGAATCTTTTAAACGTCAAGAATTTAGCTGAATACTAAAACTAGAAAAAGATACATAATTTTTAACTTTTGTTAGATGTCATAGATTTAGTAAACTTAAATCCCATAACAAGAGCTTACACGGTCTAAATAGAAAAAATAATAATAAACAGTGCACCAGGTAGGTGACTTATGAAGAGAGAGGTGTTGTACTAAGCATGTTTAAATACCTCGTCTTTCAAAGAACAAATCCTAGACATGCACGTTCGTATTGTTTTTCAATTACCGTTTATAAGTTTCATTTTCTTATGCTTAAGAAATTTTTTGAAGTCGTTCTAAACAGGGGTTAGCTTTTCAAATGACTAACGCCTGAACAGATTCACTTCCAACCATTTTTTTGCGAGAATACTGTAAGTATCAGTTAAAGTCACAGCCTTTGATTCACAATAATTTGGAATTAATCATTACAAATTAAGAATTTGGTAACTAAGAATTTTCTTATCACCACATCTTTTATGCTTTGATTCAAGACCTCGGTCGAAATCAATACTCGAGATTCTGTTGAATCGAATAGTAACGGATGTTACTTTCGATGACAATTTCTGTTAAAACGAATTTGTCCACAACAAAATTTGAATAAATCTAATTTATTCAATGATTTATTTTTCCCGCAACGTTAAAATCATACAAGATTCTCTCGAAAATAAATTCAGTGATTCGTTTTTTTTCCAAGATAGAATCATACCGGATTCTTGGGAAAATAAGTATAATGATTAATTTTCTTTTTTAAAATTGAATCATACAAGATTCTCATGAAAATAAATTTAATGATCTATTTTCCTTCCAAAAAATTAGAATCATCGCAAAATTCTAATGAAGAAATAAATTTAGTAATTTATTTTTCTTATATCTTCTGTTAAACAATGAAATTAGTGGCACTAAAACTCGAAACAAAGATATCAAAGCAACTCAATTATGTTTTCTTGTTTGAAAAAGAGATCAAGTAAACCCGTTAAAACGACATGAATTAAATTCTGAAATAAATTCTTTACGAGATCTTAGTTTTCAAAGATATCAAAATTTTGTCTAGATATCCTATTCATCTTTATAAAATTTCTCAAAAGAAATTATTAGTATGAAATAGAAATTATACTAGATTTATCATATTAATATTTCCATATTTAAAGGCCAAAAATATGACATTTAATAACTATAGCCTGTAAGCCGTGTGTTTCCTTGGTTTAAGGTTTTTTTTTTTCCTTCATCGAAGAGCGCACCAAAATTTAAGGTAATATTACCATCGTCAGTAAGCCTTGGTGAATTCCTTGATTCAAATTTGGTCTCCCTAACCGAAAGGAAAATAAAAACCGTGGTTATTGTCCACAACTATAATTATGAAATGGCGTTACTAATTAGTAATTTAATCAAATAAATAAATTATTATTCGGTTGAGTAAAAACGAGTTGATGCTTGTGTGAATACAATTTTTTAAGACAGATTTTCGACAACTCTAATGGTGCTTGAGATACGTTGGTCGTCTGTCTTTCATAAAACAACAACTAAATGATTAACTGTAGTAGCACTTTTGCAGAGATCACGAACTTTAATCTTGTCTTCCTCTATTACCGAAAACACTTTAAAAAATCTCAGACTAAAAATAATAGGATAAGAGTTTCATTGGAAATAAAACTTGCGACTTATCTTAATTTTATTTAAAACAAAATTCATTAATTAAATAGCATTATCACAATAATATTTGAATTAAAGGTAATATATTATAATATATTTATTATTTTAATTCTAGAATATTCAAAAAATCGTATCTAAATTTAAGGATAATCTCTAATCATTGATTCTTTTATTTGAGATATTAAAATTTTATATTTAGAAAAAAACTATCTCGTAATGGGTTAAAATATCCGCAAGCTCACAGAAGGCCCGACCGGTCCGGACATTCACATTACTCATATCATATCAGCTTAAGCTATTTAATAACTATCAAGTAGAGTCTTGTATATAAATATATCCCACGCTTGGTAACCCATCAATATGAGATATAAGCTTTTCCCTTTTCCTTAACTCAATTCACAAGCCCACTTTGAGCATCAATTTCTCATTCATCATATTTTTTCCAACAATTATTATGCTGATCTACCTCTGATTTAGACCATCAAACTTGTTCTCTCGTATTAATAGACGCTTACAATCACCAAATATACTTTGTTGTTAAGTTGTGGTAAAACTAATTTTGTTAACATGTTATCATTGTTATATGTATTTTTATATTTGTGTTGACGATTTTATCCTTCACCAACGACAATAGTGTTTGTTTTCTATATTATTTTTCAAGTTGTTTGGTTAGGTTCTAACCCTTTACTTGTATGATTCTATTTTATGTTTTAATGGTTTGTATGATTATATTTTATGTTTTAATGGTTTGTTTGTTTTCTATATTAGTTTACTCTAGTTTTTGTAATTTTTATTGTAATTTTAATGTATTTCCTCTTATTCAATAACAATCTATTCGTTTACAAGGTGTGTGCATTGTGAAATGGTTAAGGTTATATATGAACAAATACTACATTATAAGCACCATAAGACTAATAAAAAATTCATATAAATCATAAGAAAATAAAAATCCTTAAACCCTAAAACCCTAAGACCTACCCCTAAACTATAAAATCTAAAATTTAACTCTAAATTCTATAAATTAAATCTTTAACCTTGAACTAAATTATTAATCCCGACTTATGTAATCTAAAATTTACATGGCATATATATCAAAGTCTTTCTCTTAATTTTATGGAATAAAAGTTTAGTCAAAGGGAAGTTGAAAAAAAAGGGGGCAAGTTATTTTGGGTCGACCCGCCCGCTTCAGTGACCTATACCCGGAAAAGGCAAAGGATTGGTGAATCGGGCCACACCTTGATTACAATAATATTCTATCCAAGCGTTAGTTGTTTCTACACAAAAAGGGGAAGAAAAAGATGACAAAAATGGCAGCTTGGAATGCTTCCTTCACTTCATATTCTCTGTCTTTCAACAAGATTTTGTCTCCTAGAAATCCCATGGAAGCACTTGGATTTTTACCCAGAATTCACCCCCTATCTTCAGCTTTTCCTTCACTTTCCATCAAACCAAAACTATCCTGCAACTCTTTTCAAGGTGCTTCCTTTACTTTGTTTTACTTCTTTTACAATCATTTTTGCTTCTTATAATGAGTGCTGTATTGGGTAGTTTTAGTTTACAAGTATTGTGATTGCTATTAAGAATTCAAGAGTCGAACTTTGTATGTGTGTGTGTGTGTATGCTGCATTGAGTGATTTAATTAGATTTAAAGTTTACTCGTTAGGCTAATAACAACAGGAAA
The DNA here is from genome assembly GCA_958450335.1 of Hibiscus tridactylites. Classification (NCBI taxonomy): domain Eukaryota; kingdom Viridiplantae; phylum Streptophyta; class Magnoliopsida; order Malvales; family Malvaceae; genus Hibiscus; species Hibiscus tridactylites. The sequence goes on along the minus strand of OY288278.1, from coordinate 61,419,074 downwards.
TGAAGTTGATTCATGAATCATGATTGAATGATTTGGTGATGAGATTTCTCTTTAACAAGCTTTTATTTTCTGCACTTTTATTGGAGGCAATTAGTTGTGATGAGTGAAGTTTTGTTTTATGCTGTAATGTAGAGAATTTTGTTCAATGGAGATTTTTTTTTTCATTATTAAGGAGTAAGTTAAGGAAGAAAGTATTTGAAATGATGTTTACCTATAAATTTTAGGGGGCTAAAATAGATTTCCAATAGAAAATTTCTAAAAGATTTCTAAAATCATATACAAATTTCAAATTTCCAGGGGGTGACGGTTCCCCCAGCCCCCCTCGGTCCATCCCTGTGATGAGGTTTCTAGAAATGGTACATGGTGACTCGTCTCGTTGTATCAAATCCATACTTAGGTAAAGTGGAAGTTGAGTGCTTTTAGAATCACTCTAATAAATGAACCTCGAATTCAATACACTTCTCTTTCCTGCACTGTTATTATAGGAAGCAAGTGTAATTGTGATGATTGAAGTTTTTGTTATGCCATGATGCTTTGTGTTTTGTGATAATGAGTAGTTCATGCCATTGTTGTACTTTCCTTAAAAAATACAAGCATATTCAAGCTGGATATTTCATTTGTATATTTGGTTGACAGTGAGATCGGTGGCTGCTCCTGCGGAAGATGTTGCAGGATTTGATGAAATGGTTTCCGGGACACAACGTAAGTACTACATGCTAGGTGGCAAGGGAGGCGTAGGAAAAACGAGTTGCGCCGCTTCATTAGCTGTAAAATTTGCAAATAATGGCCATCCTACTCTGGTTGTCTCAACCGATCCTGCTCATTCGTTGTCCGATTCTTTTGCGCAGGTTCAAATCCACTCCCTTATTTTTTTCCAATGCTTTTCTTCTCAATATATATATATATATATTCTTGGGCTCAGTCTATTAGTTCATTTTTATCCAGGATTTGACTGGAGGGATGCTAGTACCAGTTGAAGGACCCGACTTTCCCTTATTTGCTCTGGAGGTACCCTAATCGGGTTTCCTTAGTTTTTTCTTGAAATATTCATTTCTGTTTGCTGCACATAGTTGTTGAGATCATGTATTCTATAAGAGAGAACTATCTGCTAGCTATGGTTTTCATGATTATTTTTCCCGCATACCCAGTAAGTTAAATTTATAGCTTTAACACAGATAAACCCAGAGAAGACTAAGGAAGAATTTCGGGATGCAGCTAAGCACAATGGTGGAACTGGGGTCAAAGATTTTATGGATGGCATGGGCCTCGGGATGCTTGCAGAACAGGTGAAGCTTTATTCCTATGTTTGAGCATAGTAACTTAAGATACTAATGTAGTACTTTGCTCAAATTTTCACCATGTAATGCCATGGATGGTTGCTTAATCGTTGAATGTTGGCCGCTAATTTTTGTTGTAAGCAAAGTTTCTTCCATATGAACCCCTAAACTTTCATTCGGTTGGAGCTGCATTCTTTGTGTGCTTCGTGCCTCTCTCGTTTGCATTCTTTATGCCAAACAGAATATGTTTATGTATACACTTACACAACCACAGTAACATGGCAAGTTTAAGATGCTAAACTATGAAGAAATCCGAAAATCTTGCCACATGAATTTCCCATTGTTTGTGGGAAGTTCTTTTGCATTTTCGTGACTCTAAAATCGTGATTTCTGCTTCTGGTGCTTCTTTTGACTTATGTAGTTGGGAGAGCTGAAATTAGGAGAACTACTAGACACGCCACCTCCCGGTTTGGACGAAGCGATAGCAATTTCAAAGGTAAGTTATGCAGTCTGCATATTTTTGTGTTTTAACGCCGCTTACATACCTTTGAGCTGTATACTGACATTGAAGCTCTTTGGTAGGTGATGCAATTCCTTGAATCACCACAGTACAGTATGTTTACTCGAATAGTTTTTGACACTGCTCCAACGGTGAGTTACAGTATCTTCTTTCTATTCTACGGCACATAATGTTTGAAGTCATCCTAACAAACTCTAATCGATGAGAGTTCTTTTTCAGGGACATACATTGCGACTTTTGTCATTGCCGGACTTCTTGGATGCATCTATAGGCAAGATATTGAAGGTTGAATTGCCAACTTGAATTATAAAATCCTGTGGATGATTCGTTCCCCCTCCGTAAATTTATTTTTCTGCCCCTTTTCAAGACTGTTGCTGTATCAATTTGATACTTATCAATTATCATCTTTTCTTGCTATGATTTCTCTCTGCATTCGCTTGTACAGCTTAGACAGAAGATAGCTTCAGCCACCTCAGCCATTAAATCTGCTTTCGGACAAGGAGAAACCCCTCAAAATGCTGTAAGCCTGACATAGATGAGAATCGGCATCTTATCATCATCATCATCCTCACCATTGTATTATTTGCTTAGGCTGACAAGTTGGAGCGACTGAGGGAGAGGATGGTGAAAGTGAGAGACCTTTTCCGTGACACTGACTCTACCGAGTTTGTCATTGTCACAATCCCCACGGTAATACCCTTTAGGATTATATTCCAGTGCTCAATTTCAGTATTGAGCCAGCTTAGCATTGTTTACATGGATTTTTCGGTGATCGTTTATTGCTTGCATATTACACGCTTTTTTCTTAGGTAATGGCGATCAGCGAGTCATCTAGGTTGCGTGCCTCCTTGAAGAAGGAGAATGTTCCAGTGCGGAGACTCATAGTTAATCAGATTCTTCCTCCATCTGCTTCCGACTGCAAATTTTGTGCAGTGAAACGGAAGGTATTTAAACGGTTTACTTTCGTAGAAAGATTATAAGCCCTCAACTATATCGGGAGACGAATGGTGCCATAACAAATTTACTCTTTTGTTATTCGACTATTCCAGGACCAGATGCGTGCTCTTGATATGATTCAGAACGATCCCGAGCTATCAAGCTTGAAGTTAATCCAATCACCCCTAGTAGACATGGAGATTAGGGGTGTTCCAGCACTTAAATTCATGGGGGACATAATATGGAAATAAGCAAACATTCTCAGGTAATCTTCATTTTCGCTTTCTATGGCCTTAAAGCAAATAATCAAAATCCAAAATTTTCATGTAGTAACGCACTCGGTTAGGCTTGCGAGCTATTCGAGGTTGAATATCAACTTGCTCTATAGTTTGATCTAGCTTAACTTGACAATGATTGAACTGAATTCGATCTTTTCTTTCTCCAGTCGAATTGAAATGCCAAACATTTTAGAGTTCGAATCTTAACATTTGTAACTCTTTTTAATGCGAACTATTGTATAGTTTTGAATGGCAGGGAAGAATTCATGGGGAAATAGCAGCAGCAACAATCGAGGGTGAGAATCCTTATCTAATATTACATGGTATAATCTTAAATTTTAGTATAGATTACTATGTTTGGTTCGGAAACCGTAATTTAACATTATGGACAGGGTGTAATATTTCATTCCATTCGAAATCTAAGATTACGAACGTAATCCTAAATTTTCTATATTTTATTATTTTAATCAATTTATTTTTTCTTAAATAAAATTCAAGTGTAAAATAAAAATATCTCATTTTACCTATTCTAGTGATTTATTTATTAATATACTAATTATTATTATGATTTTTGTTTTATAATTCCTTATGTAAAAGTGTAACAAAATAACTTATTACTTAATCCAAAACTCAAACTTTGATTATTTGGAAGAAGGAAAAAAATCATAATTTTCACTTGAGCCATATAGCGGAGAAAATGGATGAGATTGAGCTAAAAAAAAGTTGGTATGAATTTAGCGTAATGTAAATTATTCAAATTGTAGATAAATAATACTTTACTATTTATTTTTTTACTTGAGCCATATAACTCGTCTCGCTCCAATCACCCATGTCGCTTTCAAGCCTTCATAAATTGAGTAACAACATCCCCGTTTTCTTATGTGTTATTATTATTTAAAAAACTGTTATTATTAAATAATAATTAGAAATAAAGATGATCTTATTATTTCAACGGAAGCTAGGAGCAAGAGAGGATTACATAATAAATCGAGCAAAAACAGTATATATATATATATATGTCTTCATTGCATTTTTTGTGTAATGAAGTTCTTGATACAAAATAAACATTCAAATAACAAAATAATAGCCTAAAACAGCACCAGTTCTTGTCTTTTCATTGGAAAATCAGACAAACTAGCACAAATTAAACAACTATATCACCATTCTTTTCTAGCATATAGGCAAAGGAGCACCATTCCATTCTTTCAAGCAATCCAGCAATGGATCAATCAGCTTCCCTTCACACATTGATGAGAAAATCTTATCACACTCTTCGCCCGGCGAAATCGCCTTCTCCCCCGTCAACAAATTAGTCTCCAAAACTTCCCTCACGAACTTGTACAACGGGTACGGCCTGCATTCCTCGATCTTATTCGCGATAGCCGGGTTCCCGTTCTCAAATTCGGTCCTGGCATTCTCGACTTCTTTAGGTAGATGTGTTTTCAGCTATTCTTCGAATGCACCGATCTTTTGGAAGATCGATGTGGTCGAGTCCTGTTCTTTCTCGCCATTCATCAGTGCATGGTCTACTAGTACTTGTCTCCGCTTCTGAATTAATGGGTAATTCACAGTGTTCTTCAGATTCTCTTCCAAATGCCTCAAGTCAATTGCTTGGCAGAGGGCGACCAGGAAAGTCGAAGACATGAGCTTCAATATGTCGACGGCTTCAACCGTTTTTTTTGCTGAGATTAAGCCTAAAGAGTTCACATCTTGGTTATGTTGCTCGGCGCTCTGCACATGGTTGGTAACAAGGTTACCGAGGAATTGAAGCTCGGAGCAGTAAGAAGCCATCGCAATTTCAGCTCCCTTGAAACCGTAGTCCAGGCTTGGGTTCCGACCTCCCGATAAGTTTGAAGGCAACCCGTTGTTGTAGTAATCATTAACCAGCTCAGAGAATTGAGCAAACATGAGTTTGCCGATTGCAGCAATGGCTAAACGGGTGTTGTCCATCGATACACCGATTGGGGTACCTTGGAAATTCCCTCCATGTAAGGCCTTATCTCTCGAGACATCAATCAAGGGATTGTCTTTGACAGAATTGATCTCACGTTCAATCATTTTGGTCGTCGATCTGAGGGCCAAGCCATTGAGGCGACGTTCGAAGAGCGTATCGGTCTTGTTTCGGCTTTTGAAGAGGGTCCATTTCATGCAACTTTTGTGTTGCTTTAATGTAAGAGCTCCCATCCAAAATATGTTCCATAATGGCAGCAGCTTCAATTTGTCTCGGATGATGCTTCAATTTATGTGTCAAATGATCCGTAAACTTAGGTTTCCCTTGCATAACTTCGGCAAAAACGGCTGACAAAACTTCAGACAGAACAACCAACACATTAGCTTCGTAAAGGACCAAGGAAGCTAGCCCGGAGCCCCGGACCCGATAGGTTCAGTTAACCATAGCCAGACATCTTTAGGTTGCAACTCGAAGAAACCGCCATTGATCTCAGCTTTGTTAAAGGCTTCAGTGGGGTTCAAGGTCTCACCATTAGGTCCCAATGCTCTAGAGTTCGGCATGTTGGTCAAAAGGCCGACAATGTAGGAAAATAGGACGAGGTTACCGGATGCGGTGATTGAGCCCCTGGTGGCACACATGGTGTGATGTTGACGTTGAGGAGCTTAGTAATGGCTTCTAGGATCTGGAATCGAATGCCGGAATAGCCTTACAGCAGTGTGTTGATCCGGACGAGCATGGCGGCCCTTGTCGCGGTGTGGGGCAAAGTGTGGCATGACTCAGTCCCTTGGCCGAAAACTCCAGCATTCAAGAACTTGTTTTCACTAAAAAAAAAATGTTTAGCAACGTTTGTTTTACAAGGTGAAATTAAAGGCATACAATGAAGTCTATTTTTTTTTGGAGCAATTCTTTATACGGAGAGGGAAAGAGAAAATTTGCTCCTAATGAGTCGAACCCAAAATTCAAGGGAAAAAAATGTGTCAACTCAAAACTTTTAAACACTTGCTCTAAAGGTTGCTGACACAATGAAATTTAATTGAAAAACAAAAAACTCTAGCTAAAATATATTGACAATAATTAAAAAATTAAAAGAAAGATGTTTTAGTAAAATAATCTTTTATATGTAATATTTTAAACACGATTATAAATATTAAAAATAATACAAAAGTTACAAATGTTACATATTAGAGTTCCTAAAATTATATTATTTTTAAGTGTGCGGCAAATCGATCTAGATTAATCAAAACAAGATTATGAAAAACATCTAAAAAATTGTAAAGTTTGTTATTGATTACATATATAGAAACAAATCTAAAAGAAAAATATATTACCTTCTATGACATGGACCCATTTGGTATTATTTTTCAACAAGAATTTTTCCATTTTTGACTTTTGCAAAATTAAATTGAAGTGTGGGAGATTACCAACATTATTTATCTTTTTTCTAATGTTTCTTATATTTTACTTCACCACCAAACAAATGAAACAAACAATATTGGTTTTTCTTTTATTTATTTCTAAAATCATACAAAAATATTTCCTAGTCTTTTAATTTGTCCTCACATGAAGACTTAAATGATTGCTCACTTTATTAAATGGAAAATTAAAAAAATGAATAAATTACATTAAAATTGTCATCTTAATTATCTGTATTTATTTAATATTTTTAGTTATATTATCTAGACTCAATATAATTTGGTACGAAACAGATTTTAACAAACGATAATGATAGAATATGAGTCGAAGGGAAGAAGATGAAGAAGAGATTCTTGAAGAAAAGAAAGATTGTTATTAATTCTGTCAAAACAAAGATGAGATTACAAGAGTAGAGAGCTTTCTCTTATATACAGCACAAGAAGGTTAACAACCTTCAACAGATACAACTGTTCTTAACAGATTCTTAAACCACCTGGGTAGATTCCAGCTCAGCATACATATATAGTAACATGCTTCCTATTCTTCCTCTTTTTCTGATTTGATGAAGAAAACATTTCACCTTTGACTGATGTGAAGTTTTAAACAATCTGATGCTGAGAAGCCATTAGACTCAACTCCTCTGAACTGAACACTTTCAAATTTTGTCTAAGATGAAGAAAGAAAGCTGATGATAAAGGTTTTGTCAAAACATCAGCTACTTGATTAGCAGCAGGCACATAGTTAATAAGAAAGGATCCAGCATTGACCTTTTCTCGAACAAAACTGAGATCAAGCTCTACATGCTTCAACTTAGCATGGTGAACAGGATTAGAAGAATGTGCTATAGCACTTGTATTGTCACACCAAATGACTGGAGTAGAAGCCAAAGCAATACCCAACTCAGAAAGAAGAGATTTGACCCAAATAGATTCACACATAGCATCTGCAAGACTTCTAAACTCTGCCTCTGTAGAAGACCGTGAAACAACACCTTGTTTCTTTGAACTCCAGGCAACAAGATTTCCACCAAGGAAGATGCAATGCCCTCCAGTTGATCTTTTGTCATCTATGCAGGTTCCCCAGTCAGAATCAGAATAGGCAACCAAAGTGGTAGGTGAGCTAGAAGAAGAAAAATATAAACCATGATCTAGTGTGCCCTTTAGATATCTTATCACCCGCTTAACAGCTTTCCAGTGTTTATCAAGAGGTGATTGCATAAATTGACTCAGCTTATTGACTGAAAACTGAATATCAGGTCTGGTAGTAGAAATATGCTGCAGAGTACCAACCACTTGCCTATATAACGTGCAGTCAGAAAAAGGATCCCCATCAGTGAGAGACAACTGAGGAGACGTGACCATAGGAGTAGAAGAGGATGTGGACTCAAGCATTTTTGTTTTCTCAAGTAATTCTAAAACAAGCTTCTTCTGATTTAAGATGACCCCTGACTCTACAAGTTGAATGTTCATACCAAGGAAGAAAGACAATCTGCCTAAATCTTTCAAAGAAAAAACCTCATTAATAGCTTTAATGACTGCATCCACTTCTTCAGGATTATCACCAGTGGCTACAATGTCATCGACATACACCATGATAAACACAGTATTACCTTGTTTTCTTCTGTAATACAGGGATGAGTCTGCTAAAGATGCAGAAAACCCTAACTGATTGACTAGATGACTTCTGAATTTGTCAAACCGAGCTCTTGGAGCCTGTTTAAGGCCATACAATGATTTTTCAAGCTTGCAAACCAACTGTTGACCTAAGGGACTCTCTTGCTCAAAGCCTGGAGGCTGTTGCATATAAACTTCTTCAAGCAAATCTCCATTGAGAAATGCATTATCAACATCTATTTGCCTTAATATCCAACCATTACTAAGGGCTACACTTAACAAAATCCTAACAGTGACAGGCTTCACAACTGGGCTGAAAGTCTCAGAGTAGTCAAACCCAGCCTGTTGAGAAAAGCCCTTAGCCACAAGTCTGGCTTTATAACGAGCTACACTTCCATCTGGATTTTGTTTCACCTTGAAGAGCCACTTACAACCTATAGGAACACGATCTTCAGGAAGTGGCTTCAGAATCCAAGTACCCTTATCAATCAAAGCATTCAACTCCTTAAGAACTGCATCTTTCCACTCAGGAATTGTCATAGCATGATGAACATCCTTTGGCAGATCACTAACAGACTCAGCAAGAAAAACTTTTGGCTTAAAGATGCCTGCTTTGGATCTAGTGACCATTGAATGAGAAGGAACAGCAGCTTTAGACAATGAGTCAGAACTAGAAGACTCACTAACAGAACGACCATCAGAACCAGGTGAAGATTGAGCATCAGAAGGAGCAACAGACACATCAGGGGAAGCATGAACACCAGAAGTAGGCAAGATAGAAGGTAAAAGATCATCAGAGCGCACAACAGAACGAACATCTTCATTTAAAGAAGCATCAATCACAGGAGGAACTAAACCATCCTGAGCAGTAGGTGAAGAAAGCTGAACAGGAGGACTATTAATAGGAGAGAAAGAATCAACATTTTGAAAAAGAACCATATCATCCTGATCATTCTGAACAGATACATCATGTTGAGCATGAGAGCCAACATTATGAAGAGGAGAATTGTTAGGATGAGAAGAAAACGAATTAGTACCAAGATTACTATTGGAAACAGACACAGAAGAAGAAGTAGAGGAAGAATTAAGAGTAGAATTAGGGGATTGAACAGAAACCAAAGAAGGTTGAACAAATTTGAACTTATAAAGCTCAGCATTGTCCTTTTCAGAAGCAGAAACCTTATTCTGCAGATAAGGAAAACAATGTTCATTAAACTGAACATGTCTTGAAACAATAACTTTTCCATCAGGTGTTAAACACTTATATCCATGCTGAACAGAACTATAGCCTAAGAACACACAAGAAACAGACCTAAATTGCATTTTATTCTTGTTGTAAGGCCTGGTTAGAGGAAAACATTGACAACCAAATATTTTTAGGAACTTATAATTGGGTTGACAATTAAACATTTTTTCATAAGGTGAAATTCCATTAAGAACTCTGGTAGGTAACCTATTAATGAGATAAACAGAAGTATAAAAGGCATCTGACCAAAACTTAAAAGGAATACCACTTTGAGCCATTAAAGTAAGCCCTAATTCAACAATGTGTCTATGTTTCCTTTCTACCCTACCATTCTGTTCAGAGGTATAGGAGCATGTTTTTCGAAATTGAATACCATTGTCAACAAAATAACTTTCTAAAGACCTAAACTCAGTACCACAGTCAGATTAAATACATTTAAGCTTGCAATCAAACTGACGTTCAGCCATCTTATGAAAGTTAATTACAACAGTTTTAACATCTGACTTCCTAGCAACAAAATAAATCCAGGTATACCTGGTTGCAAAATCAAGAAAACTAACATAAAAGGCACAATTGTTAGAAAGCAAGGGTGCAGGACCCCAAACATCTACTTGAACAAGCTGTAAAGGAGAGCTATAAACAGATAAAGATGGTTGAAAGCTTAATTTGTGACTTTTACCTAGCTTACAAGCTTCACAGAAAAACTTTTCATTCTTATTAAAACCAGAAACATTACAAATGTGAGACAACTGATCTAAAACTTCACTAGAAGGGTGTCCAAGCCTTCTGTGCCATACAACAGAATCAGAAACAGACAAACAAAGATCACTAGGAAAAACATCATTATCCTTCACAACATGAGAAGACTCATTACAATCAGCAGAAACAGGACTGACAGAATTTATAGACCCAGACAAACAGCAACCATCTGAAGACTCAAACCTGTAAAGACCTTCACTTTGCAAACCGCGAAGGATCAGCTGCTGCGTTTTCAAATCCTTCACAACACATGAGTTAGGGAAAAATTCAATAGACACATTATTATCTTTGGTAAACTGAGACACAGAAAGCAGATTTTTCTTAATAAGAGGAACATGTAAAAGATTTTTTAAAATTAAAGGCCTAGCATCAGATCTAATCACAGAAGAACCAACCCTAGATATAGATACAGTAGAGCCATCGGCAACAGAAACCCTACCTGAACCGTAATAAGGAGAAGAGGAGACGATATTACCTGCATCAGGAGTCAAGTGAGACGTCGCGCCGGAGTCGAGATACCAAGCAGCATCACCATATCCAAAATCCTCTATGACGGCAGCAACATTAGCAACCACAGACTCAGTCGGATTCTGGGCAACACCGGTAAACGCCGAACCTTGCGAAACCGTCTGAGAACCCAAGTCTTCAGAGTATTCTTCAGAGAAAGAAACTTAATTAGCAGACGAGAAGCCAAGACCTTCGTAGCTTTGGTCAAAACGAAAGAAACAACGGCTGGCCAGGTGTCTAAGTTTACCGCAGATCTGACACTGCGGCCGTGCACGACCACCAAAAGATCTACCACCTCCACGGCCACGGAAAGCACCACGACCATTGTAGAGCGGCGGCTGAAAACCTTGAGGAGCGGCACGAGAATTGTTTTGAGAGAAATTAGAGAAACCCTGAGCATTATTATGTGGGCTCGGAAATGGGCCTTGAGACCGAGACCCATCAGACAAAGACCCTTGCACCATATTGACTACAGAGCCTTGAGCCAAAAACTCAAGTTGTCGGGACTCTGTATCAAGCAAGACACTAGTAACACCGTCCAGCTTATACGGCATTTGACTAGACGTAATAACCGCCACCACCGGTTCATACTCCGGCGGAAGCCCGGAAAGAATAGTAGAAATATGCATAGTCTCCGACAAAGGGTTACCACAGGCAGCAAGACTGTCACATATCCCCTGGATCTGTGCAAGATATTCACGCATAGATTGATCGCGTTTGCGAATGTTCTTCAAAGAACAATGCAAATGCATGATTCGAGTAGTAGAAGTAACTGAGAAATTAAGCTTTACTTTCTCCCAGATGTCTAAGGCATTCTTGCAATTCACTAAAGAAGGCAGAATCGATGGACCGATGGATGAAAGTAGCCAAGAACAGAGTGCACTGTCCTGTTGCTTATACTTCACATACTCAGGATTCAAGACTTGACGACCACCATCTCCGGCTACACGTTGCGGAGGCACAACCAGCGAACCATCAATGTGATCTTCAAGCGCAAGACTTTCAATGGTGAACAACACTTGTTGTTTCCAAAGAAGGTAGTTGGAATCATCGAGTCGTAAGGAAATCGACTTGTTCGTGAAAGGCTTGGAAGACGTTTCTGCCATGGAAGAAACCTCTGATACCATGATAGAATATGAGTCGAAGGGAAGAAGATGAAGAAGAGATTCTTGAAGAAAAGAAAGATTGTTATTAATTCTGTCAAAACAAAGATGAGATTACAAGAGTAGAGAGCTTTCTCTTATATACAGCACAAGAACTTTAAACAAGAACTTAAACAAGAAGGTTAACAACCTTCAACAGATACAACTGTTCTTAACAGATTCTTAAACCACCTGGGTAGATTCCAGCTCAGCATACATATATACTAACAGATAAGTTGGTCTAATTAAATAAAGTATTAGATTATTTTACGTAAGAAAAGAAGATCAAATTATGAGATTGTAAATAAAGCAAATTAAATTTGGATAATCACTTACTATAGTTGATTTAAATTAGTCGATCAATAAATTAAATATCAATGATTATACAGAAAAATCAATATATACTGAAACAAATGAGGTTTTCTATATTTTAAAATTCCCATTCAATAAAATTTTGAAATTATTTGTTAAAAAGAATTATAAAAAGTTAAAGGATAGGTAAAAAAAAAACAAGGGTAAACTACATAAATGACCATCGTATTATTAGAAAATCGCTATTTGATCACCTTACTTTTTTTTCGAAGCAATTAAATCACCATACTATTAAATTAGATACAATTTGACCACCAGCCGTTAGAGGTTAACGAAAGGGTAACGTGGCAGTTAAAAAAATAAGGATATAATTAGACACTTGGTCCTCGTTACTTATACACTATTAATTTGATCCTAATTTTAATTTAATAAAATAAATAAATTATTTAGTGACACGAGTCACCACCTTATTGGTCCTCCAAACTTACTTTTGTGATATGAAGTACCACATATAATATATGTTTATATTGTTAATAATGCTTGGAAAAATTGAAAGTAACAAAATTGGAGTTGAGGGGATTCAAACCAAAGCTCCCTTGATAGAAAGAAGTATGTGCTTGCCACTAAACCAAGCTTATTTTTGTGATATGAAGTACAACATATAATATATCTGTCATATTACTGTTAATGCATGGAAAATGAAGGAAATGTGGTTTTATGGAACTCGAACACAACATACTTATGATGCATAAAAACATCTAACACAATTAAAAAATCTAATAATTAAATTAAAATTAACAACATTTTGTATATATTTTAAATTATTTAATGCACGATTAAAATAAAAAATAAAAAATTATATTAAATTTATTTAACGAATTCAAACTCAAGAACATAATTTAATTAATTTAAAATATATATATATATATATATATATGTGAAAAAACAAAATTATATGTATCAGTGTATAGAAACAACTCAAACTTAATACCATATTTGACTTCAAAAAACATTTAACGTTTTCATTTGTTGAATAAACGATGAAAGGAGAAGAATCGAAACAATCAGAGTTTCAAAGAAGAAGAAAAAATGAAATATCAGAGAATACATTTGGGAAAGTAAAAGAATTATTTGGAAATCAAAACCCTATACATTAAAATAGCCCAATTCAAGACGGAAACAAATATTGATTAGCTGATCTATTATCCAACGGGTTTAGAGTTAAACCAATTCTAAACCACAATAACAACTTGACAGCCCAGAATAACAACCCACTTCATCCTTTACAGCTCAACATCATTATGCTTCTTACTGATTCGAATAATATCATTTTATAGTATAAAATTTATTATAAGCAATTAGTAGATAATGATTTAAGGAAAACAGAAATTACTAAAATAAATAACACCCATTTCATTCAATCAGTAGTATAGTCATATTTTCATGAGAAATAAGGATAACAGAAAACAGTAAAAAAAAATCAGCCATATCTTCAGTAGTATAGTCACTTCAAACTTCAATCATCATCCACTAACAAAGCAGCCTCTACGGCTTTGCAAGTTGCAGCCATCCTCTTCCGAGCCTCTGAGAGCTTCTTCTCACAAGCATCAATTGCAGAATTTAGTTCAGATATCTCTTTGTCCTTTGTTGTAGCTTTCTCAGTGCATAGAAAGTTGCTACGATATCTTCGTTAGTCTGAGGGTGTTAGGAGACCCATATCTACTGAGTTTTTAGCTGTCGGGATGACTATGTTCGAAGGGAAGACGAATATAGATTCGGCTAATGTACAGTACTGGCTGAAGAAGTTTCAGCGATTGTTTGTTGAGATGGATTATCCTACCGATCAGAAGCTTAGGGTTGTTGTATCACTGTTGCAGGGTGAAGCTTAGAATTGGTGGGAGGCTGAGGAACATGTTATTCCAGCCAGTCAGATCTCTTGGGACCATTTCCGACATGCATTCCGTGATCGTTATGTTTGGGGCTGAGTATTTAGCAAAGTGCCGAGAAGATTTCATGAACTTGAAGCAAAATGACATGTCCGTGAATGATTTTGAGATTGAGTTCATGAGGCCGATTCAGTATGTTTCGGGGTTAGTGACCACTGAAAAGGATAAATATGACTGGTTTCTGAAAGGGTTGCGTCATACGATTAAAGTCGGTGTTACCTTGCATATGGACAAAGAGTATAAGGAGATTACTCGACGAGCTAGGACTGTTAAGCGGAATGAGGCAGAGCTGAAACAACTTGAGTCTCAGGGTACTGATCGTGGTAAGAGGCCAACGACTGTGGCAGTTCAACACAGTCAGGGGAATCAGTCTAGGAAGAGAACCAAAGACGAGTCAAATCATCAGAGTTATTCTAGAGCTAGACCAATGACTTCTACTGTTCCGACTACTAGTGCTGGGGGTTCGACTAGTACTCGTGGGGTGCCACAATGTTCTTTTTTCAAGAAATGGCATCCGGGCAAGTGTAGAAGAAATACCGAGGCTTGTTTCAGATGTGGTTCTTTGAGCATCTTTTTAGAGACTGTCCGCTTTCACCTCCATCAGCTTATACTTCGAGCTAATCTCAGGCATTTGTATAGACTCCCGCTAGGGGGAGAGGACAGAGTAGATATGTTACTTCGGGTTCTGCTAGTAGGGGTAGACCTGCTCAGAGTAGAGGATCAGCTGGATCAAGGGCGAGACAGTTAGGGTTAGTTTACTCTACCAGGAGGTATGAGGATCGTGATGAGCCAGACGTTATTGTCGATGCTTTTTCTATCCATTCTATCTTTTATTTTGCATTGCTTGATAATGGTTCGACCCATTCTTATATTGCGAGTTCTGTATCCGGGGGACTTGAGATTTTGGTTGAGAATACTGTTGATGTCGTTACTATACACAGTCCGATAGGTAATCCTGTTGAGGTCACCAAAGTGTACAAAAATTGTCCTCTTGAGATTCAAGGGGAGGTCTTTCCAGCCAATTTGATAGAGTTACCCTTCGGAGAATTCGATCTCATTCTCGGGATGGACTGGTTATCTGCTCACTGAGTCACTCTAGATCATGAAAAGAAAAGGGCAACTCTGAGAACTTCTGATGATCGTGAGGTGATTCTTATTGGGGAGCGCAGAGGTTTTTTTTGTCTAATGTCATATCGGCTCTCAAAGCCGAGAAGATGATCAGGAAAAGGTCCATTGCTTATCTTGCTTATATTCTTGATCTGAGACAGTCTAATTTTGAGTTAGATAAGATTCGTGTTGTGAGAGACTTTCTAGATGTTTTTCTGAAAGAATTGCTAGGGGTATCATCGAATCGTGATGAGTTTGAGTTTGGCATCGAGGTTTATCCGGGTACAGCTCCTGTGTCTATGGCTCCTTATCGGATGGCACCGAAAGAACTTAAAGAGTTGAAAATACAGTTGCAAGAACTATTAGATCGGGGTTTCATTCGACCCAGTGTTTCACCATGAGAAGCACTTGTTCTGTTTGTTAAGAAGAAGGATGTGACACTTCGACTCTGTATCGACTATCAGAAGCTGAATAAGTTGACGATCAAGAACAAGTATCCCCTTCCTCGCATTGATGATCTCTTCGATCAGTTCTAGGGAGCTACAATATTTTCTAAGATAGACTTGACATCTGGTTACTACCAACTCAAGGTTAAGGATTATGATGTGTTCAAAACAGCTTTCCGGATACGTTACGATCACTACGAGTTTCTTGTAACGCCTTTCGGATTGACTAACGCCCCTGCCGCATTTATGGACATGATGAACAAGGTGCTTCAACCCTACCTTGACCAGTTTGTTGTGGTATTTATAGATGATATTCTGGTATATTCCAAATCTGAGGCTGAACATGAAGAACATCTCTGAATTGTATTACAGACTCTGCGAGAGAAACAATTATATGCAAAATTCAACAAATGTGAATTATGAGTTTTAGAGGTTATATTTTTGGGGCATATAGTTTCTGCTGAGGGTATTCAGGTTGATCCGAAGAAAATTGAAGCTATTATGAGCTGGAAACAGCCCAAGAATGTTTATGAGGTTCGAAGCTTCTTGGGTTTAGCCGGCTATTATCTGAGGTTTGTTGAGGGTTTCTCTACTATTGTAGCTCCGTTGACTAAGCTTCTGAGGAAGGATGTTCCCTTTGTCTGGACTGAGGCTCAACAGTCTAGTTTTGAGAAGCTTAATACCGTGTTGACTGAAGCACCAGTTTTGATTTAGTCTGAGCCTGGTAAGGCTTATACCGTTTACAATGATGCTTCTTACACCGGATTGGGATATGTTCTGGTGCAGGATGGGAAAGTAGTGGCTTATGCGTCCCGACAATTGAAATCGCATGAGTGTAACTATCTTATCCATGATCTTGAGCTTGCTGCCGTGATCTTTGCTCTTAAAATCTGGAGACACTATCTCTATGGAGAGAAGTGTTATATCTACACAAACCACAAGAGTCTAAAATATCTCCTCACCTAGAAGGAGCTTAATCTGAGACAGCGTCATTGGTTAGAACTTCTCAAGGATTATGACTGCGAGATTGAGTATCATCTAGGCAAGGCTAATGTTGTTGTCGACGCCTTGAGTCGTAACACCATTTTAGATTTGAGAGCTCTGATTTCCTAGATGAGTTTGTTTGATGATGGTAGTCTTTTGGAAGAACTTTGGGTTATTCCTACTCTAATTTCTGATATTCGAGCTGAACAGCCTAGTGATCCATTTTTAATGCACTATATGAGAGAGGTTGAAGATGGTACATCTCAGGATTTTTCTATCGATCAGGATGGTGTTCTTTGTTTCCAATGTCAGTATTGCATTCCGAGGAATTCTGAGTTGAAACAGGTTGGTCCCCGTGAGACCCATGGCAATCCTTATTCTATGCATCCTGGTGGGGACAAGATGTATAAGAATCTTAGTGAGAGGTACTGGTGGAAAGGTCTCAAGTGTAATGTCGTCGAATTTGTATCGAAGTGTTTGACTTGTTAGAAAGTAAAGGCAGAGCATCAACGTCCATCTGGGTTACTTCAGCATATTGAGATTCCTCAGTTGAAGTGTGAGCGTGTGACTATGGACTTAGTGGGCTCCCTTTGACTCCATCAAAGAAGGGATTCATCTCGGTTATTGTTGATCGTCTGACTAAGTCCACCCACTTCATTCATGTTTGAGTTGATTATTCTTTGAACGAGTTGGCTTGACTTTACATTTCTAAGATTGTTCAACTTCATGGGGTACCAATTTTTATTATTTCTGATAGAGATCCGAGATTTACAGAAAATTTTTGGGATTCTCTCTATACTACTCTGGGTACTCAGTTAAACTTCAATACATCTTATCATCCGTAAACTGATGGTCAGTCCGAGCGCGTGATTCAGATTCTTGAGGATATGTTGAGGGGTTGTATTCTTGATTACAGAGGCAGTTGGGAAGATGTCTTACCGCTTACAGAGTTTGCCTACGATAAAAGTTATTAGGCTAATATCAAGATGGCATCGTATGAGGCTCTGTATGGGCAAAAGTGTCATACACCTATTGGTTGGACTAAGCTTAATAAGCACAAATTGTTGGGACCTGATATTGTTCATGAAGCTGAGCAGATTGTCAAATTAATTCAGAATCGGCTTAAGGCTACTTTTGATAGACAGAAGTCTTATGCTGATTTAAGACGCCGAGATATTGAGTATGATGTGGGAGATGAGGCTTTCTTAAAAGTATCTCCTTGGAGGAAGGTACTTCGTTTTGGTCGAAAAGGTAAACTGTGTCCTCGATTCATTGGCCCTTATCGAATTATTTATCGAATTAGACCAGTTGCCTATCAGCTTGAGTTACCACCAGAGCTTCAACGTATTCATGGTGTCTTCCAAGCCCTTAATTCACTCCTTGCCAAGCATCGTGAAGGTAGTAACACTGACAGTGGCGATGAGGGTGCACAAATGGGATCCATGTAACTGATTTCAGCACTTCGATCGGTGGAGGGCACCAAAAGGAACGAGGGAAGTTCCACTTCTAAGGGACACGGCACCAAAAGACTTAAGCCAGGGTCAAGGCTCGACGTAGAGCACAAAGGCGACCCATCATCTCCGAAGGACGAGGGTAAGGCCAAGTCACCGACCAAGCTTGCACGGGGTAAGCAAGGTGGCGTCACCAAGGTCAAGCCCACGAGAGGGAATCGTGGCAACGCAAAGGCTAAGTTCGCGACAAAGGCTAGCACGAGGGTAAAGTGCTACCTATGTGAAGGACCTCATGTGATGAGGTCATGTCTGATACGAAAGCGTCTTGTTGCCTTCATCAAAGGAGTTGATGGCAAGGCACAACTTGATAAGATTGCCCAGGATCGAGCTGTCAAGCTGAGGGTGAAGACGAGACAAGCTAGGAGCCGACGGAGGCACACCAGCAACACCCCAGCAGCTCAACCGAGACGCGACGAGGGCGTCGCGAGATCGGGTGGGGGAGGATGTCACGCCCCACCAGAGTACACCGAAGCCAACCGAGGGGCACACCCGCCAGGGTGCGCCGAGGTGCCCCACCTAGGTGCGCAACGCGCGCCCAAGGAGCCCCACCCAGGTGCTCACGAACCAACAAAGGCAAAATGAGATGCCTTGGGCATTTTAAGGCCAATGATGATCCAAGGAAGGATCTAGAACGGCTTAGTGAGCTCCAAACGTCTCCACACAAATCCGAGGGGTTCCAGAACGTTCCACACTCATCTAGGCTCATCCGGAGGGACCTAGAAGACCCGGGAGACTCGGGAAGGCTCAGGACAAGTCTGGAAGGCTCGGGACAACTTCAGACATCTCCGGAACATTCTAGAAACCTATAGACATATGTAGAAGTATAAGAGTAATCTAGAATACTAGGGATGTATATAGATAAGTATGAAATTATCTAGAGATATCTAGGCATCTTAGATATTTTAGGAGGCAAGATCCTAACCGTTGGATCAAATAAATCCTAGCCGTCCATTGAAGAGGTGAGAGCCTATAAATAGGGCCACCCCTCTCATTTGTAACTCACTCAAGTAGTCACTCAAGCACACTTGTAAAGTTCTCTTGTAAGCTTCCGTTTTTTAATACAAGGTTCTTTTTTTTGTAAACTCTCTTGCTCCTTGTGTTTTGCCATAGCGTTGCGCGAGAAAGGCTTGCTAACATCATGTCGAGAGTGTTAGCGCCGCAAGAATTTGAGCTTGAAGAAATAAGTCCGTGACATGAGGCCTTTGAACTCAGTAAAATGCTTCATAGTTTTAACAATCGAATCCGGTGATATCATAGGAAAGGACGTGCTAACAAGAAGAAAACATCAGAATTTAATAAAATAGCAAGGGGAAAAATGGTTGTTCTAACTTCTAGTTGTGTTAGTACAAGCTGTTTTAGCATGCAAAACAAAAGTATGATTCTAATTTGACGATTGTTCATTTTTCTTGATAATACACATGCTTTCAAAGAAGTTTTTGAATTGAATGATCTAAAAATAACAAATACAATATACTCTTTTCTATTAAACTACGAGAAGATTCCGATCATACTGTACTTTTAATTTAATAAATAGTAAATTATAAATTTCATCACTCAACTTTCTTCTACTCCTATTTTGGTTACTTAAATCTAAAAATTTTCAATCTAATAACTTAACTTTCGATTTTCTCATATTTTGGCCACTCTGTCGTCAAATACTTAACGTTGTTATGATTGGACATCTATCCTTTTAAAATTATGAAATTACTCCTAAACTTTTTTTTTTATTTTGCAAAAAATTGCATGGTTTCATATTTCCTTTGATTTCCCAATGATGGTACATCTTTCAAATCCCAACGGTGGGAAATTAGACCAACTCCAATCTGAGGTCCGAGGAAAGAACCGATCAGCGGTGCCACTCATCAGTCGCGAATCCTAATTTAACCACCCAACCTATCTTCCAAATAAGTCCGCTCAACCAAAACTCATTGCTCATATATTTTCCGGCAACCATAGCCTGCAAAGGTTGGATGGCAGGGCCACTTGACTTTTCACGGTGGAGCCGACAACCAACCTGTCCCTTCTTCCCCGTTTCCAACGTCTTTTTATCGAAACTAGTGGCCTTAAAGGCATCCACCATGGAGTAGTGAAGTTTCCGATCTTGCCAAGACCGGACGTTTAGAGGCGCAAGACCAGAAAGCGAACTGACCCTTCGAACTGACGGTGGTGAGCCAAGCTTTTTGCCTTGTTTAAAATGACGACGAAAGCCATGGGAGCCACAGACGCCCCTAAAAACCCCATACGCGACGTCACAAAAGAAACCACCAAGTCGGGGAGCGTCTTTTCTGTTCCGGCACCGTCGAGCTTATTTTAAAGGAAGAAACAACGATTGTCGGCTCACTACGAACGACTGACGGTGAGAAGACCGAACCTACACCCTGCCTGAGCCATGCCGGTTGCGGATGAGATTTTGGGGATGGCGCGTGGAGGCGCGTTTAATCCTGTCATTCTGTTTAATAACTACACAGATTTCTTGGGGACATTTGAAGTGTTCAGATATAAACACGTAAAATGCTTTAGAAACTTTGGAAGTAAATTAAATATGCTTACAGATTGGGGAATTTGGAAACACTAAACAAGGTGTTTAGTATCCATAATTAACAAGGATCTTGGTTTAATCCCATCAAACCGAGTTCTCTAACTTCTTCACAGCTTCAAGGTCACATATGCGATAATGCGTCCTGTCTAAAGAGTTAAACTGAAAATAACATCATGTTCTGGCCGTGAACTGTAAAAGTTACTTCATGGGTTTACCTTAGATCCTGGAAGTTGAGAGTTGAGAGCAGTTAACGGATACCGGAGTAGAAAACTAGCTGCCTGCATAATCCAAGATGAGAAACAACGAGTTAGCATTTTCAGATATTACTGAATATTGGAAATATATACATCCTGCACTAAGAGATGTAAAACCTAAGTTCGTTTCCACACATATGGATCATTAATTTACTTCATGGGAAACCGATTACACAGAAAAATACAAATAATACCAAATCACAAAACCAAAAAACAAGTGGTTACATGTTTGATGTTTCAATGATTTTGGATCCTCAAAGATGGCGGCCACTTCAACATCACTACATTTAAATTAAACTAAAATAAAAAAATGGAAATTATGTTACAGAAAAGTGTATAGACGTCTTCTGTAAGCATCCAAAACGAGTACAGAAACTAAACCTAAAACAACAACAATCAACAATCAAAGCACCCAAAATCCTCAATAATAACCCCATCTGTTTTCCCCCAAGCTTTTTGATGTTGCAGGCAGCTGCCAAGATTAAATAGTGTTCTTCAACTTTTCTTCAAGGATATATTATATGTTAAGTAAATTAATTTAATGTATTGAAACATCAAAGCCCGTCTAGCTCAGTTGGTAGAGCGCAAGGCTCTTAACCTTGTGGTCGTGGGTTCGAGCCCCACGGTGGGCGTATTTTTATATTATTCTTTTAATAGACTCGGGCACTCGGCCTTTGAAAGGTTTCAATTTTGACCCGGTTTAACCCCCATTATTATTTAATTAATACAATAATCTTTTTCATTATAAAATAATTGATGCAATATCTGCATATTCAAAAAAAAAATTATGCAATATCTACATATTTTGTTAAAAGAACAAAAAATAAAATACAACGAGATATTCTCGATTTCTTTTTTCAATTTCGACCATTACTATAATTTTTTCTAGTCTCCTCATATAATTGATCGACAACATAAATTAATTTCTAATTCAACTGATTAAACTGAATAATTTCAATCCATTTCTTGGCATAATTTCTTAGCCATTATTAAATCACTGACAAATTATGGAGAAAAAAAGTCATTCACTTTACTAGAGCATAAAGGTTCAAAACAATTTTGTGTTTAAAACAAAAGAAACTTGGAATTAACGGAATCCACTAACAAAACAACAAAACAATATAATCACACCCAGCCTTAACCAACATCTACCAAAAACAAAGTATCTATCGCATGAGGCGGGTAATCAAATCAAAGCACCTCGAAATTACTACAAAACTCCAACTTAGCCATCACATCCGCGACACAATTGCCCGATTGCAAAATATGAACAACTTCGGACCTCCCATGACCGGCTCAGCAAATCACCAAAGGGTGACCTCCTCAGACTTATAATTTTTAAATGACATAATGTCAAAAAAAATATTCTTAATGTTTGACTGAATAATCATTTTGGCCTTTATTCTCTTTTTGGAAACACTTTAGCCTTCAATATTTTATTTTGGATCCAAATAGTCTCTCTATCGATAAAAACCGTTAGCGAACTAACGATAACAACTTGAAATGATTTTACAGAATGACACATCAGAAAGAAATAATTTTATATTTTGATTACAACCATTTAGTTCAAATGGAAGCAAGTATAGAGTCCCATTTTCATGAGAAATTAAAAAAATAAAAAACATTAAAAAAAACAACTCAACTATCATTCAATTACCACTATATGGTAAAACAACTTTTCCGACTGGCAGACATGAATCAATTACCACTAGATGCTAAAATAGCTTCTCCAGCAGCTTTATGTCACGGATTTATCTTGTTCAAGCTATTCATGTGGCATTAGCACTCCCAAGCTATGCTAACAAGCCTAACTTCACACAAACACTATAGCTTAAAAATGAGAGGATTGAAATGCTTGAGAAGGCAAGAGAGAACTTGAAGAGAAATGGACTTGTATTAAGCTTTAAGAGAGAGCTTACAATGCTTTCTTAGATTACTTGATTTCTTGGATGGTTTACAACGAGGGGATGATAGATTAAAGATATGTTACATGCTTAGAGAATTCTAGATATCTCTACAATTATCTATACGTGTTTTTAAGTCTCCAAAATATTTTAGAGAATTCCAGAGACTTTTGGAGTAGTCTCAATCCTTCCCGAGTCTTCTAGGGTATTCTAAAGCTTTCTAGATGAGTCTGGACTTTGGTAAATTCTTTCGGAACCTTCTCGAACGTTGTAACATTCTCTATGATGTATGTAGGCTATTCTAGTTTATTCTAGAAGCTTACTTGGTGCAAGTTTACCTCAAAAACGCCCAAGGAGTTGAGTGTAACCTCGGTGCTTGTTGCGGGAAAGTTGGTGGGTCGTGCCACTTAGCTGCAGCCATTCGTGTTACCCTTACCAATTGCAGCATTCAGTCCAGGAAGTTTGTCCTTTTCAGTGGTAAGCTTTTTAATCTCCTCAGCGAGACGATAGATCAGATTGAACAACTCCTCGCAATCCTCTACAATATGATCCACTGTATGTTTGAACTCCTCAACAGTAACAGGGGCCTCGGTGCTCCCGACAACAGTCTGGTTAGTTTCTGACATATCGGGTTCAGTGGTAACCTAGGTCTTTTAGTTCTTTTCAAATGGCTTTAATCAAATAGAAACGAGGTGTCCATGATGTAAAGCAAATCATAAGTCAATGCAAAATCAGATGAGTTGTAGCTCAACAACCAAGAACCCCATTTGGCAGAATAAAGAGCTTTGAGTGAGTAAACAACAACAATCCAAAAAATATAATTAAGAAAAAAACTAAATGAGATTAGAGCATTAATTTGTGGGAGTTTTGAAGAAGAAAAGTGAAAAAAGATGAAGATTTGGGTGTCACTTTCTTGGAAATAAAGGATTTTTGAGGTGAAAAAATCACGGAGAACGAGTCGCGTGATTACAAGTAGTATCTGTTCTAAATATACTCTCAACCATTTGACAATGAACACTCAATCACCCTGCTGCAGCTGCTGTGCTCGAACTCGTGACCTCTAGGAACAACAACCGTTCTCTTAACCACCGAGGCAAGTTGGTTCGTGCAGTATTTAAAGCTAGTTGACAGTTGGAAACCATTGACGTAGCTTGCAACCATTACCATGGGCTTTAAATCCCTCATATATATATATATAACAAGAAGAAGAAAACATCAGAATTTAATAAAATAGCAGGGGAAAAAAGGGTTGTTCTAACTTCCAGTTGTGTCAGTATAAGCTGTTTTAGCATGCAAAATAAATGCATGATTTGAATTTGACGATTGTTCATTTTTCTTGATAAGACACATGCTTTCAAACAAGTTTTTGAATTGAATGTTCTAAAAATAACAAATACAATATACTTTTTTCTATAATTTAATAAAGAGTAAATTATAAATTTCATCATTTAACTTTCTTCTACTTTTATTTTGATTACTTAAATTTAAAAAATTTTAATTTGATTTGTTCTTATTTTAGCCACTCTGTCATCAAATACTTAACGATGTTATGATTGAACATCTATCTTTTTAAAATATGAAATTACTCCTAAACTTTTTTTTATTTTGCGAAAAATTGCATGGTTTCATATTTCCTTTGATTTTCCAATGATGACACATCTTTTAAATTCCAACTGCGGGAAAGTAGAGAAGAGGAAAGATAGTAGTATATTTTGATTTCATGTAGATTGAACGGTGGATATTGTAATTTAGAGTTTCGTATATTTTAGGTTTTGATTTGAGTTTTACAAGTTTTAAAGTGATTTTAACAAAATTTAATCTGATAGAGTCGTAGGGGATGATGAGACGAGTTTGTTGTTGTCTTGAGTAATCAGAGAAGAAACCAAAGAATGGTTATTTTGTACTGACGTAACAGAAGGGTGAAACTATAGAACTTTTATTTTTAGGATAAAGAAATAAAAGAAAAAAAATGTAGATAACATGTGGGTGTCATATCAATAAAAAGACAGTCCATATCAGCACACCTGGTTGCTATATCCTCCTTCTATTTTTGAGTCAACGCTCAAGTGATCAAAAGAAAAATAAATCGAAAGTTCATTAATTAATAAAAAAATTTACAAAATAAAACTAAAAAAAAAGTTGAATGATAAAATTTAACTTTACCCTTAACAAAAGTGTATATAAATGGGAGGAAAAGTCAATGGTGAATCATTAGAATTGTTTTTAAATTCCACATTATTTGAGATACATGAATTGATGAGCATGGCATGTTTTACCCACTTTTCTTATTGCCTTCAACATTGGTGTGGACAACACATCCATGGAAGTACCTTTTAGAATTAGTATTTTTGGTGAATAAATTATACATCATAATATATAAATTTGTAAGCGGTTACGTTTTAGTTCAAACTTTAGGGTTTATGATTTATTCTTGAGAAGTTTTCTTATATAGATATTTTATATTAAAAATATATTTATCATTATTTTAAAGAATATTCATACTACTTTCTCAAATTTTGACCATGTAATTTAAATTAAATATTGTATTTTTAAATTTGACATCGTAATTCAATTTTTTAACTTTGCCACCATGTGCAACGATTAATACAAGTATTTTTTGATCAGGAATGCTCAATGATTTAATATGGTTAGATCTTCTTTGCGGTTGTTTATCGATGCAATCTGTTTAGTTATAAGAACAATATGTAATATTGTTTTTCTTGATATACATTCTTACATCTATGAAATATGACGGAACGTATTCAAGAGAATGTTTAATGATGCGTCAAGATTAGAGGTGAGCATTAAATCGAGTGGGGTAAAAGAATTTCGAGTTAGTCAACTTGGGGATTTCTATTTTATAACTCAAACTTTATTTGAATTTTTTTTAGTTGAGTCAAGTCGAGTTTATAAAATTTGAGTTGAGTTGTTCGAGATTTTGTTCAAATTTAATTGTAAACATTTACAATGATATGTTACTAATTAGGTCCCATTTAAATAGCTTTCTATAATCATGTACAATATTTATATTTGTTCATAATTTTTCATATGCTATATACATATATCAGACATAGTTGAAAAATTCGACTGGAACTTTAAATATGATACACTAATTACTTAAAGTTTTGAGTTATTCGAAATTTTATTTCATAACTTAAATTTCATTTGAAAATATTTCGAGTCGAGTTTATAAAATAATATTCAAGTCAATTCAAATTGAGTTTTTTTTTCAAATCGAATCAAAAAATTAATTTTTTAATTGAGCTGAATTTTGCTCATCCTTAATTAGAATTATATATTTTTAATCCTTATCATGAAGCTGGCAGCATAAATGAACAAGGACAATTTGCACAAAAAATGTGTTCTTCTCATCCCTGTTATGAAGCTGGCAACATAAATGAAAGAAGACATTGCAGAAAATATGTTCTCCTCACCACATCTTTAATTGTTTTTTTTTTACCTGACAATGGAAAATTTTGATACCAATACGTATTCTTGTCGTTTTTATGATATTATACATAATTTTATTATTTCAATTAATACTTCTTAAAATACGTAAATGCTTCTCAACTTTGAGTATCACACTTTAGAAGACGGCCAGCAAAAGCCTACTTTCCTATTTTCTCACGATCACTAATAATTTCTTTAAATCGAGTTAAACTATATCGGATATCATTAAATTTTAAGCGTTGTATTATTTATATCACTAAATTTTTAATTTTCAATTATAGCACTAAATTTTAGTTTGAGCTTCAAGTATATCACTGAGTCGTTAATTCGATAATAATGTGATGACATGGACAAAACGACATCGTTTTTTTGTAGATATTGATGTCCAAAAAGACATTGTTTTGGTGTGGATATTGATGTCCAAAACGATATCGTTTTAAGCACTGAACTTTAGGGGTATTTCGATTTTGCCACTAAACTTTAAAACCATTTTTTTCATTGAACATTTCGGCCGTCGCTACTGGTCAATATTCATATTTCACTCATCTTTCTTTTCCTCATATTGTTTGCCACGAAATCCACTCAAAACAATGAAATTAAACAAAAAACCACTATTTTTGAGGGTATGGGATTTTTCTTGAATTTGAGGGGTTTTGGATGTTTGTCCGTAAATTCAAACGGTGAGAAACATTCTTTTGAGAAGACGAACAATATACATCGAAACTAGCCTCAACAGAGGGTCGTCAGAGGAGATTGAAGTATTAGCACGTAAGACCTTTTAACGAATTTTCATTGATTTTGAGGAAAATCAATCCGAGGAAAAGAAAGAGGGGAAAATTGCTAGTGTTTTAATACCAATATTTTCGTGAATTGTGATCGATGACAGACGACGATCGATCGGTAGAGACGATCGGAGTTCAGTGACAAAAGTAAAATCATTTTAAAGTTAAGTGAAAAAATGTGCTCTTCTCATCCTTGTCATGAAGCTGGCAACATAAATGAAGAAGACAATTTGCGGAAAATATGTTTCCTCAACACATCTTTAATTGTTTCTTTTGAACCTGGCAATGGAAAATTTTGATACCAATTGTATATTTACGTGTCCTTGTCGTTTTTATGATATTATACATAATTTTATTATTTCAATTAATACTTCGTAAAATACGTAAATGTTTCTCAACTTTGAGTATCACACTTTCATAGAAGACGGTCTACAAAAGTCTACTTTTCTATTTTTCTCACAATCACTGATATTAAACTATATTAGATATCATTAGATTTCAGGCGTTGTATTATTTATATCATTAAATTTTTAATTTTCAATTAAAGTATTAAATTTTAATTTGAGCTTCAATTATACAGCTGAGTCGTTAGATAATAGTGTGATGATATGGACAAAACGACGTTGTTTGGTGAGGATATTAATGTCCAAAACGACATCGTTTTAAGCACTAAATTTTAGGGGTATTTTGATTTTGCCACTAAACTTTAAAACGATTTTATTTTTTTCATTGAACATTTCGGTCGCCGTTGCTGGTCAACGTTCATATTTCACTCATCTTTCTTATTCTCGGTATGGTTTGCCACGAAATTCACTCAAAATCAATGAAATTAAACAAAAAATCACTATTTTTGAGGGTATGAGGGTTTTCTCGAATTTGAGGGGTTTTAGATGTTTGTTCGTAAATTCGAACGATAAGAAACATTCTTTTGAGAAGACGATCAATATACCTCGAAACTAACTTCAACGGAGGGTCGTCGGAGGAGATTGAAGTATTAGCACGTAACACCTTTTAATGAATTTTCATTGATTTTGAGTGGATTTGTGGAAAACCAATCCAAGGAAAAAAAAGAAGAAAAAACTGCGAACGTTTTTTAATACCAATATTGTTGTGAATTGTAATCGATGACAGGCGACAGTCGATCGGTAGCGGTAGTTGGAGTGTTCAGTTACAAAAGTAAAATCATTTTGTAGTTTAGTGACAAAATCAATATAGCCTAAAATCCAGTGCCTAAAACAACATCGTTTTAAACATCAATATCCCTATTGAAACGACATCGTTTGGCCTTGTCAACAAATGTTGTCCCGATACCATTATGCTGTTATCGAGTTAACGACCTAATGGTATACTTGAAGTCAAAATCAAAATTTAGTGCTATAATTGAATTAATAAATATTCATTAATATAAATGAAACAATATTAAAATTTAATGGTATCTAATATAATTTACCCTCGTATTTAATATGACCACTTTAATAGATTCTATTTCAATTAAATGATGAAACAAACAAATAATAATTGCTTAACCATGTTATTTAAATCTACATTATCTTAACCTTTTTATATTTTGAAGGCTTTTCTAATCTATGCATATATGTATAGGTTAAGAGTCATTTAAGACCTTCATTAATTATAAAGATTCTATTTGAAAAAACCACAATCATTTAATGTATTACAAAACCTTAAAATATTTTATTAAAAAAATTCTCATTTAATGTATTAGAGTTTAGGATTTAGGGTTTATAGTTAGGGTTTATGGTTAGGTTTAAGGTTTATGGTTTAGAGTTTATGTTTAGGGTTAGAGTTTTATGTTTAAGGTTTATGGTTTAAATTTAGGGTTGTGGTTTATGGTTTTAGGGTTTAGGGCTTATGGTTAGAGTTTAAAGTTTAAGGTTCAAAGTGTAGAGTTTATGGTTTATAGTTATAGGGTTCAGGGCTAAAGTTTAAGGTTAGGGCTTTAGGGTTTAGGTTTATATTTAAATTTTTAGGGTTTTGGTTTTAAGGTTTATGATTTTATGATTTAAGGTTAGGGTTTAGGGTTTACTTCATTGAATTAGTATTTTTCACTAGAATCTTCTCGGGTTTTTTAATGCATTAAATAATTGTGATTTTTTTCAAATAAAATTTAATATTTAATGAAGACTTTTAAATAAATTTTAACCTATGCATGTATGCATAGGTTAGACAAACCCTATTTTAAAATCAGATAATAATATTCGAATTAAATGTCGAGGAAAAAAAACGAGTTCAGAATTTAAAGCAAAATTGTTGACAATGAGGATAAACATAAGGTAAAATAAAAAACGTGGGCTTGCTCCCAAGTTCTTATAACCCAGAAATGCAGTAATTTCTAGAAAGTTTATGTTTTTGAAAATAGATTGTATAACAAATAAGTATATAAAGTATATAGATTTTTTTCATTTAGTATCTAAAGTATTTTTTGGTCAAAAATAACTAATTAGAGCAGAGGCGGATCTTTTAAGGGATTAGTTGGCGCCACGCCCCCAAATTTTTTGAAAATTTGAATTTTACCCTTAAATATTTTTATTTTGCCCCCTCATGATTTTTAAAAATTCGTATAAAACTTAGAATTTTAAATATTTTTAATTAAATTCCCTCTCAAATTTTTTATTTTTTAAATATCTCAAAATTATTAAAAATTTTAGTTAAACTCTATTTTTTTTAAAAAATTGTTTAAGCCTCCAAATTCTTATAAAAAAATTAAGTTGGTCCCCTCAACCTTTTACTCAAAGTTCTGCCACTAAATTAAAGTATATTTTTTGTCAAAATAGGTACCTACCATATTTTTTGGTAAAATAGGTACCTAAAGTATATATTTTTTTGGCAAAATGACAAACGATCCCCCAACGTTTGCATGTTTTTTCATTTGCCACCCCTATTCTTTTTTGGAGCAAACAACCTCCAACGTTTCAATTTGGTCCAAATATGCCCTGTTGGATGGAAACTGCAAGTCAACTAACGATCAACGACTGATTCTAAATGGACTTGCCACGCATTAAGATTGACTGACGTGGAATATGCCACGTCATATTAAAAAAACTATTTTGTTATACCCTTCTTTATGGTGACACGTGGCTGACTATCATGTTAACACATGGTCGAATCAGATGGTGACACGTGGTGAATATGTTGCTGACACGTCATCATATCTTAACATGTGACAAGTCTAGTCAACATCAGCCGTTGACCATCAGTTGACTGGAAGTTTCCATCCAATAGGGGCATATTTGGACCAAATTGAAACGTTGGGGTTGTTTGCTCAAAAAAAGAGAGAATATGGGGCTAAATGACATAACATGCAAACGTTGGGGGCATCTTTTGTCATTTATCCTATTTTTTTCATATAGGTTCATAAAAGTTGATACATGGCTTTGATTAAAAAAATACATTAAATACCTATTTTAACAAAAAAAGTACTTTAAAGACTTATTTTGACAAAAAATAGTTTAAATACTTATTTTGACATAAAATATTGTAGGTACTAAATAAAAAAAATAATATATTTTAAATACTTACTTGGTATATAAATCTTTGAAAATATTACTGTTACACACGTTTTAGAATCTAATACTATAAAATATGAGATTTCATTACACAGTCAAGCATGACATGAGCTGCAAAAAAAGCCGACAAACAAGAAGAAAGGTCCTAACAAGAACTGTAATTTAACCTCATGGGTTTTCGGTTGTGAACTGGGATGGGCTTGTAGTGTTGGTTCGAATGAGCTGGTTGACATTGAAAATTCTAAGGTCATCCCTTCTAGGACTACTGATTGTCAACCATGTTGCGCGAGATTTTTCTACCCCCGTGGTCTTGCGTGCATGATCCGTAGGTCTTTGAGAATCCTATATCTTTAGTTAAGTCTCTGAGAAAATTTCTGTGTTTTTTTGCAGTTCTAAAACTGATAACCTTGTAAAAATATATATTTCAAGCCTTTTTGCTTAGGTTATTGTTTGGTTTTAAACTCATTTTATTGCATATAGTTGTATTAAGTTCATATAGTTGCATATAGTGGTGTTTGCTTGGTTTATTTTATATATGTGTGAAATCGGTGCTGCTTGATGAATGTTTGTTTTGGTGTGGTGATGTGCAGGATAGTTATGGAGCAGTGCAGGGCAAAAGCAATATGTTGCGGCATTCTTGGTGCACAAGAAGATAAAAGAAGAAGATATTTTGCAACCCACACACGTGATTCCACCAGCCAGTTGTGCCACATATGTGAAGGGAATATTTTATAGGGCACACAAAAAATTAAGGGCACAAAACTCTAGGAGACCTCACTACATAAAGGACAAGACACCCACATTAAATGGAGAGTTGAGAAAGGTGCTTTGTGAGCTAAGAGAGAGAGAGGAGAAAAGGCGACCGCTTTCCTTCTTCTTCATCTTGGTGTCCCCCATTGTTGAAGCTCCAAATAGTTGATTTTGTTGGCCTTTGAGAGAAGCAGCAAGCTTAGGGTGGTTCACGACAGTCCAAGGCGGCTTGAGAGTTTCTTATACTCTTCGTAGCTCTTTGCTCTTGCATATTTTTTTTATCTGGAATGAGTTGTTTCAAACGAATGATTATGGATGCTTGTCCAACCATGAACTAACTTTAAGTGGCTTGAGTTTGTTTTGGATGATGATGTTTTAGTTTTTAATGGATGTTTAGCATTTTACAGTTCTTTATATGCTTTGTTCACTGTTTCATTGCCTTAAGTTTGTAAGAGCTTTTGAGAGTTAGCCTTTACTTATGTGTTTGATAGTTTAATATTCGAGAGAGTTAAGCTTAGATATATGTGGACAATGGGGTTTGATACTGAGAGGCAAAACCCTAACTTACCTTAGAGATAAGGATAGAGTTTCAACGACTAAAAAGAGTATAACTTCATTGATAAGTAGCTTGCTATGGTTAATGCTGAGAGGTATTGTCGTAGCATTGTGGCTATTAGGTTCCTTGCTAGAGATAGTTTAGGAACGCCTTAGTAAACTCTGTCGAGCATAGTATAAGCTAGAAGTTGTTAGACATTCATGAGAACTAGGCATAAGAATTCTTGATAAACCCAACCTGTCATCCCATTTGAGAGTTTCATTACTGTTTTTGCTACAGTATTTCTTTCAACTGCTCATATCAACTCTTTTATTCAATATTTAGTCTTTGTTTTGTGTGCTTGAACTTGGCTTAATTTACCTCCAATCCCTATGGAGACGACACTCGTTCATCACTTTATTACTTGTTCGATGTGTATACTTGTACCGTTTGCGTATCATTTGTAGTACACCCTTACATGCAACAAGTTTTTGGCACCGTTGCCGGAGATTGACCATTGGTTATTTTAAGTTTAGTTTTTGAACCATTTTATTTCTTCTTTTTGTATAGACTAACTAGTTATTTTTGTTTATCTTTTTTAGGTGTTGTGATGTTGCATGACCCGAGGAAGACCTAACGAACCCATACTACCAATAGCTTCTAAGATTGAACATCTTTATCGTGAACGAAGACATATACAAGAAGCTTTAAGAATCATGAATATACATTAAAATCACAGAGGTCAACCAGGTGACGATCTGGAAGATCCTGATGCTGCGGCAAATGGCGCAGCTGTAGCTCATCCACGAACTATTAGAGATCATCTAAATCCTATCTTGGATGATCTCAATCATGGGATTGTATCCCCAGAAATTCAGGCAGCCCACTTCGAACTTAAACCGTTGATGTTCAACATGTTGAACTCGATTGGTCAATTTGGTGGATCGCCTCATGAAGATGAAAGGCAACACATTCGTGCATTCTTGGAAGTGTGTAACTTCTTTAGACAAAAAGGTGTGCATGAAGATATGTTGAAGCTTAAGTTATTTTCTTACTCATTGTGTGATCGAGCACGAGCTTGGTTGAGTGGAGTACCCGCTGGTACAATGGAGACATGTGTAGATCTATGCAAAAGTTTTTTGCATCAATACAATCCACCCAACGTAAAAACCCAGCTAAGGAATGATATCACTTCTTTTCGTCAAGTTGATGATGAGTCGATGTACGAGTGTTGGGATAAATACAAGGCACTGCTTCGCAAATGCACAAATCAAGGTTTTCAAGATTGGATGCAAGTTGTGATGTTCTACAATGGTGCTAATGCTCTCATGAGGATGATGTTAGATGCTTCAGCAAATGGAACTTTGCTGGACAAGTCGCCCGAAGAAGCATTTGATATCCTTGATAGGATAGCAAACAATAACTACCAATTTCCCACTACAAGACTTAGAATGGGGAGGAGGACTGATGGGACACTTGAGCTTGATACTAATAATTATGTTTCAGCTCAGTTGTCGGCCATTACAAACATGTTGCAGAATCTCTAACATCCAAATGAGGTGAAGGAAGTGAAGGTAGCAACTACTTGTGATGGAAGTCATCATGTGAGCGAGTTCCTAGAAAACCACGAGTTTACCAACTACGTGGGGAACTACAATAGGAACAATAACAACCCCTACTCGAACACTTATAACCCATGATGGCGTCAGTATCCTAATCTTTCTTTGGGGAATCAAGGAACCCACAATACCGACAGCTCGAATCGGCAACAAAATCAGACTGGACCCTCAGGTTTCTAGCAAAATATGCCATGTCAAAATGACAACAAGGGTTCAATCTCTTCATCAAACAACAACTCTTTGGAAGCTACTCTCCAAGACTTTATGACGTCTACGAAGGCTTTATTTCAAGACCATACAGCGTCTATCAAGAGACAAGATGCGTTCCTACAAAGTCATAGCTCATCTTTGAGAGCTTTAGAAACCCAAGTAGGTTAAATAGCACAAGCTTTACAAGTTCGATCTCATGGTAGTTTACCTAATGATACTGAAGTCACTAAACCTCATGGCAAAGAGCAGTGTAGTGCACTCACTCTAAGGATTGGCACCCAACTTAACAAGGAAGACAAGTTTGGGGGAAGATAGTAGATGATTCTAACCCCAAGCCTATGGAAGAAGAACCTGAAGTGCAAGAAGATTCATCTCTTGAAAAGAACAAGAGTGAGGGCTCGACAAGTGAACCTACTGATGGAAGGCAGAATTTTGCTACAGCAAAAGATATACCTTGTTTGATCCGGACCATCACCTTCCTTTACCGAACATTACTCACATCTATGAATACATTCAAAGATCAATTTAAGGGAGTATTCTTTAGATTATGCCATCATTTCATGCATTTAGTAATTTGGCATGCCTACATTATGCCATGTATCTCACATGTTCATACATTGCTTATAATCTATAATTTACATGCACTTAATTATGATTTAGCTTTGAATGATAGGTTATACAATTATATACAATGTGATATGAAGTATAACCTATGATTCACATTTTAATTAAATTAATTGCATCATTTTACTTCACATTTCTTAACTTAAGATTCATGTTCATCATATGGTTTTGTGAGCCACATTTCTCTTATATTTGTTTATTATTTTGCAAGGATAAAAATTATGTTGAAAGAGACATATATGATGAACGGAAAGAAAGAAAGAAAGAAAAAAAAGAGTGCCCGAAACTGGTCTCCAACAATCAATTTGAAGAACCAAAAGGCGGAATTACAAATCTACAAGAATATAGAAACCGAATTTTGGAGGAACGTCAAGACATTGATTGTTCTCGTGCGAAAGAGGTTGGTGACTCTTCCAAAGAGTTGTAAGTGATACCTTTTCAAACATTGTTTTACATTTTCCTTCCTAACCTTTCCTTACATCTTTCATCATTTCTTTTCACTTCCTACCCTTTCATTCTTACCTTTTCAAACCATTCCTACCATCATAACTCTTCACCAAATCATTTCGATCCTTTCACCCATCTTGGACTACAAGTGTCATACACTAACATTTGAAGACTTTATAGTATACAATTGTTTTCTTTTGACATGTTTGAGTTGTTCAAACAAGGACTTTTTTTTCAAGTAAAAGAGTTGTAAAGGAATTTGAGTGTGTGAGCCTAGAAGGGGAATTGAAAAGGCCAATTATATTCCCGAGTGCAAACACGAGAGATTGAGTGAAGTGCCATTATTTACATTCTTTGGAGTGACTAGTGAGGTTTTTTTTTAGTATGTGTTGGTAAGGACTTTTGTTATTTTTCTTTCTTTATTTTTCTAACCATGTTTTGCAGGTATAGAAACTCTAATGAAAATAAAGAGCAACTTAGACAAGACATTTCAAATTTAAAAATGCAAACTATGCTTAGAGAGATGTCTAGGCTTTTCAAGGAAGAAGTGGGATCGTTATGTGCACAACTTGATCGGCTTGAAGAATATCCAAGGAGTCAAAACAACCTAAAAAAGGCAACACCACTTTCCAACAAGCACCATGTTGTGGAGGAAAGACCTATAGTGAACCATGAACGTACATGGGGCATTATATGTTTCAGATGCCTTAGAAAAGGTCACAAGTCCGATCAATGCCTCAAACGAAACACAATGCTAACTCTAGACAAGGGTGATAAAGAAGAAGAAGGAGAAAATAAAGATCACGAAGAGGTTGACCATAAACAAAAAAAGGTGACTATTCATTAAAAGGAGGTGTTTGTACATCCAAAAGAATCTCCCCATATGTTGCCTTCTCAAATTCCACCTCTTCTTCAGTAGGTACCTTTACACCAACCCATACCTTCTCAAAAGGTACCTATTCAAAATCAACACACTCACCAAGTGGTACCTTTTCCAAACCTACCTTTTTACCAACCTTTTCCTTCTTAAAAAGTACATATTCCTAACTTTCCTTTTCATCCAAAGATACCTTTTCAAAACCTACCATTTCATATTCAACCTTTTCAAAACATATATTCTATCCAAACATCATACCATGTTGTCATCGATTATACATTTTCACCAAAGAAGCACATCTCTTTGCCAATTGTCTCATCTTTTCATCAAGTAGTATCTTTGAACATCATGACAATCCGTGGAGAATTTGAAGAAGATAACGTGAAAAGCATCACCATTGGAGGACCAAAAGCTATCAAGGATCAGCCACCATTTAGAAACATACAATGGTTTTCTTCCTCTACTCTTGTGAATTCAAATTCCTTTCCTACTAAACTTGCCATGGTTGTGCAGGAACCACATCTAAAGATGCAAGTGAAAGGAGTTAAACACTACAAAAAGCATAAATGGAAAGAATGGAAAATTGTTAAATCAATGGAAGCAAAAAAAAAGGAACCATTTCCAAACCAAGAAAATGGTATTGGAAGAAGAAACAAATAAAGAAGTTTCCAGCAAAAAGAAATTCAAAATTATTCCCCTTTGTAGCAAGCCTCGATTTGAGGACAAATCGCTTCAAAGAATGGGGGATGATAGGATCCGAACCAGCACCTTCCTTTAACAAACATTACTCACATCCATGAATACATTAAAAGATAAATTTAAGAGAGTATTCTTTAGATTATGCCATCATTTCATGTATTTAGTAATTTGGCATACCTACATTATGCCATGTATCTCACATGTTCATGCACTGCTTATAATCTATAATTTACATGCCCTTAATTATGATTTAGCTTTGAATGATAGGTTATACAATTATATACAATGTGATATGAAGTATAACCTATGTTTCACATTTTAATTAAATTAATTGCATCATTTTACTTCACATTTCTTAACTTAAGCTTCATGTTCATCTTATGGTTTTGTGAGCCACATTTCTCTTATATTTGTGTTGCGTGTAAAAGAGTCTATCGCAATTGAGTGCAAGTGTACACGTCGCAAGTAATAAAGTGATACTAGAGTATCGGATATCGTCTCCACAGGGACTGGGCTAACCCTTTCCTTCGCTATCTGCACAAGGGGAAAAGAATAGATTAAGGTATTGTCACGAAAATAATTAAGAATACTTAAATAAAAGAGTAGAGAAATCAAGATAGAGAGAATGGGCTGGTATTGAAGTGCTCAGTAGTGCAGGTATCGCAGAGTTTAGGAAATCCAGTTCTGTCATCGCGCCCGTCGCGGCAGCACCTGTCGCAGCAGCAGTCCGTTGATTGTCGCGGCAGCAAACACTCAACTCCGTACTTCAAGTTTGGCAAGAATCCCATATATGCCTTGGCCTATCCCTAGGTCCAAGTCTGTCGATGATCACGTCTTTGATGATACCTCCCGGCGTGAATCGAAGGATGAACACCGATGTGTATGAATTCTTCTTTAGCCACTTAACCTCGTCCTATTCCTAGGCCCGAGATAGTTCAACTATAAACTAGAGAACTTGCTCTTATTTCTTTCGTATACTTAACTCTCCCGATGCTAAGTAAATAGATAACCTCACAATGCTCTCTCGATGCTCTTGCAAGATATTAATAACAAAAATAAGAGAACTTGAAGTTTATTTTATTGAACTGAAAATTCCTAAAACAAAAAACAACCCTTGCAACTACTTTACAAATCAACCCGTGGCCCTAGGGGGAATTTAGAATATGGTGTGGGAAGGAAAACGACTAGAGGTTGAGAGAGAAGGCTAGGGTAATCGGTTATTGCCTCTAGGTTAAGATATATGCCCTTATATAAGCTTTGGGCTCAAGTTTTCTAATTTAACAAGGATTACAACTTTAAATTAAAGTATGATTCTAATAAAGACTAAATCTTCAAGGAATCTACTTTCCAACCGTCCTCCTTGTTTCTTTGGATTATCTCTCCTTGAACTTTGGGCTTGGAATATCTTCTGATCTAGGGCTTGGAAAAATATGGTGATTTCACACGACAGACGGGCTGAATTTTCTCTATCTATCGAGGTCCACTTTGCATCTTCTCCACAAAACTGATGTCGTCCTTTGCTGTCACGGCGGCAAACATGGTAGCAACGTCCTCCTTGACTGCTCATTCCAGATTTTCTACATCGCTGCCCAGCGCCTGCCACGATTGCTGCCCTGGGTGCTGCCACGGCTGCTGCCCTGGGTGCTGTCACGGCTGCTGCCCTGGGTGCTGTCACGGCTGCTGCCCTGGATGCTGTCACGACTGCTGCCACGGCAAATACCTGCAAAAGTAACCAAATTTAGCAGTATCTGCGCAGTTTTATCTAAATGTGGTGTTTATGCAAAACTTAACCTAAAATACAGTTAAACATGCTTGAGTGCAGCAAAAATAAGGATAAATGATGGGTAAAATATAGAACTTTTAAGCACTGATCACACCCCCAAACTTGAATCTTTGCTTGTCCTCAAGCAATTCAGACCTAAAAGAAAAATGAAATATTTTTGTTTTGGCTTTCAAAAAGTGAACTTTCCCTTACCCGTCGTTCGTTCCCTGTGACGGCAGCACCCTGTCGGATAATCTAGGATCTGTCCGGAATCTCTCTATAGTCCTCGTGCAGTGTGTGCATGCTTGTGAACAATTATATGCCAAGACTCTCTTAGTTTCACTAGAATATTATACTTTAGCTTGTTTAGAGTTTTTTTTCTTTTCTTACGAGACTGATTTCTTTCTTCTTCTTACTAGAGCCAGAATCGGGCACTTCTAGTTATTTCCTTTTTTCTAATTTCTTCTTTTTTTCTACTAGAGCCAGTATTTCAGGCACCTCTAGTTAACTGTCTAGAGCCAGTGATAGGCACCTTTAGAAGTGTTCCTCTGGTTATCTGCCTAGAGCCAGTGGTGGGCACCTCTAGGTTTCCTGAGATTCTAGTCTCTTTTTTACTCTAAGTGCTAAGTTTTCTATTCTAGTTTGGCTAAAAGAAGTCTAAGCAGTATAACAGTCACAATGGTGTTTAAGTTTTCAGAACTATAGAAAGGCTCTAAACTTCTCCTAAAGACTATCCTAAAGTTGCTGCCACGACAGGGCTGTCACAGCAGGTAAGTTCAAGTCACAGTTTTCAACCAAAGTTTTCAATATTTTCATTTTTTTGCATAAAATAAATGCGACACAATTAAAACTAAATGCAATATTATATTAATAATTAGGAGGACTGCCTACCCCCAAACTCAAGGGTTGCATTGTCCTCAATGCGTGACACAAAAGATGAAAAACAGAAAGAAAAAAATGACAGAAAAGTTAAACATCACAAAAAGATAATATATATAGCAGGCGATAGAGAAGAAGAAAAAGAAAACTTAAGTTGTGCAGCTGTCGCCGCTGCTGCTGGAGTTTTGGATGAGGAGCTGTCGGCGGGCAGTCTTTTTGAACTTTGTCGGAGGAGCTGTGGGTGCTGCCCTGAGAGTATGAGTGCTGCCGCGGCAGGGGTGAAGGCAGAGCTTCCTCGGGTTGCTTGTATCGTCATTGCAAGGGTTTTTCTCTGTTTACCTAATAACAAAAACAAACTAAAAACTAATATCAAATTTCTAATTCCTAAATAATAAAGATAGAATAAGATAAAGATAAAATACAATAAAATAAATTAAGTTAAATTAGGAGTGCCTTGAGGGGCATCTCCTAAAGTAACTGCTCCCTGTTCTATTGATGCTTGAGGGGTCATTTCCGGTACTTCTTGAAGTCCATCCGTACCCTCCATCTGGTGATTATTCTCATGGTGGGGGATCCTTTCTTTCTCTTCCCTTTGTAGTCCATGAAGTCCTCCCTTCTTGGTAATGTTTCTGAGGGCATGAATATATGATTAGAAAAAATTAATTTAAAATTCGGCCACAAACTTACCTTGTTTTCGTTGAATGTTGTTGTGGTTGAATGTAGCCCTTGCTGTCGTGTTTGCTGCTGCGGCAGCCAGTTATTTTGACAGTCCGTTGTCAGGTTACTTTGCAGGTCAATGGGACATTGGTAAGTGCCATCACTCTCTATACCAAATTCTGTTGACCACTCGTAGATCTCCATCAGTAGAGACTTTGATGATTCTGAGTCCACCGGTGTTGGTTCCTCTAATACCTGCAATGGAATTGGTGAGTTTTTGAAGAATTCAACATGTTCGTTTATTACCTGTTCATATTCTATTGGTAAGACATTGTCATTGGGTAGCTCTTCTAGGTGGTCATGCGAGTGCCATGACGGGGATGGATGTGTGCAATCTTGGTCGGGTTTAATCGAGGTAGTGGGTTGAGAATTTGCCTCTGATGTGGTTGCTGCTTCAGCATCAGTTGCTGCCGAGGCGGCAGTTTCTGCTTTGACTGGGGTTTCTGCCTCGGAAGTGGTTGCTGCTTCAGCATCAGTTACTGCCGAGGTGGCAGTTTCCGCTTTGACTGGGGTTTCTGCCTCGGAAGTGGTTGCTGCTTCAGCATCAGTTGCTGCTGAGGCGGCAATTTCCGCTTTGACTGGGGTTTCTTCCTCGGAAGTGGTTGCTGCCGTGACATTCTCTTGAATTTCACTCAGCGTTGTCTCGGTGTTGCTCCATTCCGGCTCCTCGATCATTGCCATGGCAAGTTGTTGCTCAGACTCATCATATGTTGGGTATTCCTTCACATGGGCGTCCTCGTCATCTTGCCTCGGGATTTCAGGTTCAGTCGTGGCATGAATGAGGACCGGTCTGCTCAAGAGTGCATCCATCTTGGCGATACTTGCGTCCATAGAAACCGACACTTCTTGAGTGAGTGCCATGAAGGCTTGCAGTGTGTCTTCTAAGGATTTTGACTGCTCTTGAGGATGATGACATTGCCAGGGCAGGCCGGGTTCTGCAGCAAAACTGTTATGGTATAAAAAATTTTGCGGGTTTTGATCATACCATAAAAAAATTTGCTGCTGCGGCATCGGCAGTTGCTGCCCCTGTTGCTGTTGTGGCAGCATATCTTGTTCTTGTTGGTTCCATTGTTGGTTGTCCATATATTCATCGAAAAAATGGGGACAACTTTCTGATGCATAATTACCTTTACGGTAATTGCAAGAACTTTCCCACATCAGCTCTGGAATGGTTTTTCCTGGCATGTTGATGCTCCTTAGACCTGTATTTCACCTGAGTTTTTGATAAAAATAAAAAGAAGAAAAAAAATAAAAAATAAAAAGAAAAGAAAAGTGCAGAAGCAAGGGAAGAGTGTGTTGCTAGTCCCCGACAACGGCGCCAAAAACTTGTTGCGTGTAAAAGAGTCTATCGCAATTGAGTGCAAGTGTACACGTCGCAAGTAATAAAGTGATACTAGAGTATCGGATATCGTCTCCACAGGGACTGGGCTAACCCTTTCCTTCGCTATCTGCACAAGGGGAAAAGAATAGATTAAGGTATTGTCACGAAAATAATTAAAAATACTTAAATAAAAGAGTAGAGAAATCAAGATAGAGAGAATGGGCTGGTATTGAAGTGCTTAGTAGTGCAGGTATCGCAGAGTTTAGGAAATCCAGTTCTGGCATCGCGCCCGTCGCGGCAGCACCTGTCGCGGCAGCAGTCCGTTGATTGTCGCGGCAGCAAACACTCATCTCCGTACTTCAAGTTTGGCAAGAATCCCAGATATGCCTTGGCCTATCCCTAGGTCCAAGTCTGTCGATGATCACGTCTTTGATGATACCTCCCGGCGTGAATCGAAGGATGAACACCGATGTGTATGAATTCTTCTTTAGCCACTTAACCTCGTCCTATTCCTAGGCCGAGATAGTTCAACTATAAACTAGAGAACTTGCTCTTATTTCTTTCGTATACTTAACTCTCCCGATGCTAAGTAAATAGATAACCTCACAATGCTCTCCCGATGCTCTTGCAAGATATTAATAACCAAAATAAGATAACTTGAAGTTTATTTTATTGAACTGAAAATTCCTAAAACAAAAAACAACCCTTGCAACTACTTTACAAATCAACCCGTGGCCCTAGGGGGAATTTAGAACATGGTGTGGGAAGGAAAACGACTAGAGGTTGAGAGAGAAGGCTAGGGTAATCGGTTATTGCCTCTAGGTTAAGATATATGCCCTTATATAAGCTTTGTGCTCAAGTTTTCTAATTTAACAAGGATTACAACTTTAAATTAAAGTATGATTCTAATAAAGACTAAATCTTCAAGGAATCTACTTTCCAGCCGTCCTCCTTGTTTCTTTGGATTATCTCTCCTTGAACTTTGGGCTTGGATTATCTTCTGATCTAGGGCTTGGAAAAATATGGTGATTTCACACGACAGACGGGCTGAATTTTCTCTATCTGTCGAGGTCCACTTTGCATCTTCTCCACAAAACTGCTGTCGTCCTTTGCTGTCACGGCGGCAAACATGGCAGCAACGTCCTCCTTGACTGCTCATTCCAGATTTCTGCATCGCTGCCCAGCGCCTGCCACGATTGCTGCCACGGCTGCTGCCCTGGGTGCTGTCACGGCTGCTGCCCTGGGTGCTGTCACGACTGCTGCCCTGGATGCTGTCACGACTGCTGCCACGGCAGATACCTGCAAAAGTAACCAAATTTAGCAGTATCTGCGTAGTTTTATCTAAATGTGATGTTTATGCAAAACTTAACCTAAAATACAGTTAAACATGCTTGAGTGCAGCAAAAATAAGGATAAATGATGGGTAAAATATAGAACTTTTAAGCACTGATCAATTTGTTTATTATTTTGCAAGGATAAAAATTATGTTGATATAGGCATATATGAGGATTAGAATCAAGCTTTTGGAATGACAAAATTCCATCCATGAACGTGAGAATAAA
The DNA here is from genome assembly GCA_958450335.1 of Hibiscus tridactylites. Taxonomy (NCBI): domain Eukaryota; kingdom Viridiplantae; phylum Streptophyta; class Magnoliopsida; order Malvales; family Malvaceae; genus Hibiscus; species Hibiscus tridactylites. The sequence continues at coordinate 61,376,671 of OY288278.1, read as the reverse complement.
TCCAAGAAGTTGCCTACATGAAATTCGACCACACAAGAAAATAAGCAAAATTTCAAGTGAAACATTATTATTCTTGGCATCCAACATTCGATTGAAGCTTGATACATGAAATTCACCATCTATATAATTATATCATATGATATAATTATAAAATAATCAAGAAAATTCAGCCACTTTGATGTAATTATTCGGTTGGTTAAAAGAACTCTTCAAGTTGGATGAATGGACACCACTTTTCAAGCCAGAACTCTTCAAATTGAAATTACATCTCTTCATGGTCGAACCAGCATGTGTCTTTTCGGCTAAAAGAGCATTCTAGAATTATAAATAGCCTTTAAACTTCAATTGAAAAACATCTTTTGTCATACTCTTGAATTATTGAAATCAAACTTCATTTGTGAGGTTTTTCCTTCACTTTGTTCTTTGCGAACATATCACTTTCAAGGAAACATTGCTTACTTTGGTGTCTTCGATGCCATGCATTGATACTTGTGGTTCCTAGATTGCTATCTAGAGGGTCCAAGTCCACCCCTAACCGAGCAGATAAGTGTCACAAGATTTGGGTCTTAAGTCTCTAATACTTAAGGTTTATCTTACCTTTGAATACCACCCTTCTTTCCTTCTACTTTCATCGATTTAATTCTCCATCTACTATCATCTCATCTTCCATTTCTTTTATTCATTTTCAACTTCCATATTTCAATTTGAGATCTGGAAACTTTCACCTCATTCTATCCTTTCTAGCCCCTTCAATTTCACCCATCTTTCACCCTACTTCATCACCAAAACATCAAAACAACACATTCTTCCTATCCTTCAAAATCTTTCAATTCTCACCCAAATTCTTCAATTCTTTCGACCAATCTCTTCATTTATATTCCAATTGAAAATTTGGAAAGTTTCATAATTTTCCAATTTCATTTGCTCAGTCAATTGAAGACTTCTTTTCTACCTACCCTTAAAGATTACCCTTCCAGCCTGTTTTGACCACCCTACTTTCCAACCCTATGACTTTCTCATTGCTAAACCTTTTTCCAAAATTCTTGACCCTAAATCGTAGCCCTACATCCCATCTACAACATACCAAACAATCAGACCTTTCTAAATTTGTTTACCCATCCAATTGAACCCTCAAAGTACTATACCCGAAAATTGTCCAACCAGCCTTATTCGACCCAACCACCCTTCCAAGCCAAAATTCTTTCAATTGCTTATGTTATTGTCTATACTAACCCATACCAATATTGTACTTTATTGTATCAAGTATTTGCTGGTGCAGAAATACTTGCATTCGGAGGGAGATTTACTTGCCCTCTAAGTCCGGGAACAATCATAGATCGAGTTATCCCTTCAAGTGAAGACATCACCAATTCGGTTTTTGATTGCAACAATTGGACCTTCCAAAGGGGTTCGTATCAAGTGGTATCAGAGCTATTTGAAGCCAAGACAAGTCTTCACCAATTGCACAACAAAAATTAAGTGCAATTATTGAAGAAAAGAAAGTACAAGGAGAGTGCCCACAACCGGTCTCCTACAAAAGCAAAGGAAAAAGAAAGAAAGAAAAGCAACGGAGAGTGCCCAAAACTGGTCTCCAACAATCATATTGAAGAATCAAAAGGTGGAATTACAAATCTACAAGAAGATAGCAACCGATGTTTGGAGGAACGTTAAGACATTGATTGTTCTCGTCCAAAGGAGGTTGGTGAGTCTTCTAAAGAGTTGTAAGCGATACCTTTTCAAACATTGCTTTACATTTTTCTTCCTAACCATTCCTTACATATTTTCATCCTTTCTTTTCGCTTCCTACCCTTTCATTTTTACCTTTTCAAACAATTCCTACTCTTTCCTACCATCATAACTGTAAAGTGTCCATAAGTTCTATATTTTTTGCACATTCCATCTCATATTATTGTTGTTTTTCGTACACTTTAGGCATAATTAGGATCATGCATTGCATTTTACAATATTCTTTACTTTGTCATGCTTCTTATTTATTATCTTTTATTTGGTAAAGAAAATGTATTATTTTAGTAGTTTTAGTTTCAAGTACTAGAGGCTGGTAGAAGGAGAGAGAAGCTGAGGACATGATGTTGAGGTAGCAAACTAAGGAGTTGTATTGCTGCAGTTCCAAAAAGAGACAGCAACTGCCAAGTAGCTGCCGCCGCCATACCTGCCGCCCAGGGCAGCAAGCTAAGAAATTGATGAACTGGAGTGCGATCTGTAGAGCAAAAAGAAAATCATGATTCTAATGATGCCAACCATTCTATTTTCTGATGCATGTAGTAGCGGACAAAGCTGTCGAAGGAGGAGAACGAGATAACTTGTGGAGCAAGGCAACGTGAAGAAGTCCACATTCAACTCAAAGAAGTCAAAATTAAAGGTTGCATTTAATGCATAAGCTACTTTGAAGACTTCTACTCCAAGGAGGACTTGACCAAGCTAATGCCTATATATACTCAATGTATTTTTACTTCAAAACAACTTAGGTTTTCCATTAGGCATAGTTTAGGTTTTCTTGCTGCCATTATGTTCTAAATTCTCTTTGGGTTTAGGATATGTTGTAAACTAGTGTGAGAACGGTTGTTTAGGAATCGAGTTTGTTTTTGCAATAAAACTTCAAGGTTTGCTTATTCCATGTTCTTCATAGTTTTTAATTAAGGCGAAAGATTAGTTGATTACTATCCATTTGTTCGGCTTTGAGAGAGTCGAACTCACGAAATGAGTAAGTAGGGTCTTCACCTTAATCAAGTGTTGATCAATCTAGCCTAAACATAGGTTAGGGTTTAAGGCGGCTAAAAGAGAACGAACCAAACATTGTTGTCTTTGCACGATTCACGCCGCGACTAGTATTATCTGTAGTGGGCATCAACATAATTCTGACTTAGACATAAGCAGGATCACTTTTGAAGCGTTCTGCCGAGCCTTGAAGTAATGTCGAGATCGTCGCCGAGACACACGTCTATTCCACTACCGGGGCAGTGAGAGTGTCTCAACAGCTAATCTGCCATCTCCCGCTGAGGTAGCGAAGTCTGGCAGCGCAAAGCAACTTATCCTATTCAACGCAGTTTCACACTACTCAGCAGCATAACCCGGCCCATTCCATCAATCTGATCTCTTTTCTCTTATTTACTTGTGTTTTATTTACTTTTCTTCTTAAACAATTCAACTTATTTGTACATTTAATTTTCCCTTGTGCAGGAATTACAATTCGAGTTGAGATGTCCAATCCCTGTGGGAGACGATATCTTTTATACTATAACTTGACAGGAGTGTGCACTTGCGCTCATATTTAGAGAACACCTAATCACTCTACAAGTTTTTGGCGCCGTTGCCGGGGATTGATAACATCAAAATTTGTATTTAAATTTTTGCACTTTTATTTTTATTAAATTTTTAGTTTTATTATTTTTATTAATCGAAAAAAAGAATTTTACAGTTTTCTTTGCTAGTGCAAGATCGGAGCAAATCCAAAAGGCGAAATCTTTTACTTTGACGATATTGAACGAAGAGAAAGAGAACTCAAAAAGGAAATTAGAACATCCCTAAGGAAAGCTAAAGAAGATGGAAAAACAGAGGCCAACATGGACAAAATAGACAACAACCCTGCCAATGATGCTCGGAACGGTAGGGATGGGTGGCAAGACCCGCCGCCAAGAGAACAACAGCAAGTTCCACCTAGGCAGCAACCCCCAACTCTGCCCAGGCAACCACAATACGTTCGAACCACTAGAGATTACTTGGAGCATGACTTCAGAGGGTTCGATCTGATAGTGACAGAACCTGAGATTGAGGCAGATCACTTTGAGCTGAAGCCGGTAATGTTCAACATGATCAACACTTTGGGGCAATTCGGAGGGACTGCTACAAAAGATGCTCGACGACACTTAAGAGGATTCCTGGACATATGCAGAGCATTCAAAATACACGGAGTCCACCAAGATGTGCTAAGGCTGAGGTTATTCCCCTATTCACTGAGGGATAGGGCAAAGTAGTGGTTGAACAACCAGCCAACAGGGTCATTCAACACTTGGACAGAGCTGTGCAAGCATTTTTTGGATCATTTCAGCCCATCTAACATCACAGACAAATTGAGAAACGATATCACAGCCTTCAGAAAAGGGGATGATGAGCCAATGTATGAAGCATGGGAGCGATACCAACAGATGTAAAATAACTGCCCGCTTCATGCTTTTCCGACTTGGACACATGTGTCAATGTTTTACAATGGGGTGAACTACCCAACTCGAATGATGATCGACATGTCAGACAACGAAATCATCCTCGACAGACCACCAGAAGAGGTACTGCGGATCCTGAACCAAGCCGCCAAGAATGACTATAAGTACCAAACAGCCTACCGAGTCGGCATTAAGCGGCCAGCAGTTGTGAACGAAGTGGAAGCCTCAGAATCTGTCAATGCTCGCCTTGACAAACTGAAAGAGCTAGTTATGAACATGGTAAAACCCACTGGAAAAGTCTATGAGGCCAAGGCTTTAGAGCCATTCTATGATGAGTGTGAGGGCAACCACGATTCCTCCAAATGTACCACATCTTCCAATTTCATGGGAGGATACGAGAGGAATAGCAAGCCCACCACGAACACATACAACCCTAGGTGGAGGAATCATCCAAACTTCTCCTGGAGTAATCCTAAAACTACTGCTAACCCTCAACAACAACATGAAGGTTACCAGCAGAACCAATCCATACAACAAGCTCAACAACCACAGAACAATTCACTAGAAGCAACTTTACAAACTTTTATGTCTAATATTAGTGAATTATTATTCGTACTAATGAGTTTATTGATAAAACTGATTCGTTTATGGACAGGATGGAGATAAGCATGAACAACCAGGAAGCTATGATAAAGAACTTGGAGACCTAGTTTGGGCAATTCACGGAGATCTTTAACCGTAGGACAATGGGTGCAGCATCTAGCAGTACAGAGGTAGTATCTAAACCCACATATGAGCAGTGCAAAGCCATATCAACCAGAAGTGGGAAACAGTTGGATGAACCCATAGTGGAAAAGCCAGCTGAGGAACAACCAGCACAAAATGAACTACCTGCTGCGGCAGCATCAACACCAGCCACCATGACATATGAGCCTGACACCAGCCTTGAGGCAAATGATCCTCCACATATCAAGTTCTCATGCAAGGAGCGTATAGAGGACATCACCCTGCGATCACCTTTCCCCCCAAAGACTTAAGCAACAGAAGCAGGAGCACCAGTTCAGGAAATTCCTGGATATTCTGAAACAAGTGCACATAAATATCCCTCTTATAGAAGCCATTCAGAACATGCCCAACTATGCAAAATACCTAAGGGACATGGTTTCCAAGAGGGAAAGAATTAGGGAGTTCGAAACAGTTGATGTGACAGAGGAGTGCATAGTTGTGTTGCACAATAAGCTGTCGCCCAAGCAAACAGATCCAGGTAGTTACATAATACCATGCAAAATCGGCAACAACATGCAACTAAGGCCCTGTGCGACCTAGGAGTCAGTATCAATTTGATGCCTAAGGCAGTCTTCGACAAGCTAGGAACTGAGCAAGCCAAATCCACCTCCATCATGCTAAAACTTGTTGATCACTCATTCGTAAAACTGGAGGGCAAGATCGAAGACATCTTAGTCCGAGTGGGCAACCTTATTTTTCCAGCAGACTTCCTCATCTTAGAGTGTGAGGCTGATGAAAACGCCCCTATCATCCTTGGGCGACAGAGTGTCCAAAAGTTCTATATTTTGTACACATTTCTGCCCTTATTATTATTGTTTTAAGTTCATTTAGGCTTATTTAGGTGCATTGCATGCATAATAATAGTATTTTCTCTTTTACCATGCTTTTATCGAATATTCCATGTTTGGTTAAGAAAATATACTATTTTAGCTTAGTTTTCATTTTCAGGTGCTGTAGCTGTGTAGAGGAGGAGAGGATAGGAAAGCAACAAGCAAAAGGAGCTGTACTAAAGCAGTTCCAAAGTACCGCCAAGGACGCCGTCGCCGCAACATTGCCGCTGACTGCCGCCCATGCAGGAGTTAAACCGACTTAGTCAAGATGGGTCGCGATTGAAAGAGGACAATTTCTTGAGTATAATGAGCCCAGTCTTGTAATTTTCTGAAGCTTGTAGAGGTCTGAAGAGCTTATTGAAGAGGGATAAGTAAAGTAACCTATCTTTACTTGCTAGAGAAGGCAACGTCCAAAGAGTCTACATTCAAGTCAAAAAGGAATCAACATTTAATGTAAAGTTACTTTAAGAACTCCTACTTCAAAGAGGACTCAAACTTAGGCCAAGCCCTATATATACCCATGCTTGTGAGGGTATAGGGGCATAGATTGCATAAGCATGGATTGGGACCACGTCCTAATTCTCTCTTAGGGTTTAGGTTTTTGTATGTAAAGTAGTTGTGAGAAATGGTTGTAATAGTTTAAGTTGTGTTTTATAATAAAATACTCCCAAGTTTGCTTAATTCATGTTCTTTACTTCTTCAATTAGTTCCAAAAGTCCAGTTGAAGAAATCCATTTGTCGGGCACGAGAGTGTCAAACTCACGAAAGAATTAAGTACGGTCTCATCATGTCGAGATGTTAACTAATTCGGCTTAGACATAATTAAGAATTTCTGGGGCTTAAAGAAGCAGCCAAACGTTGACTGTCTGTGTTAGGTTTACGCTAAAATTGCTAGGTATTGCCTACATCACGTAATGACATAAGTCTTGCCTAGACATAAGAAGGACACTTCAGAATTGCTTCGCCGAACTTGGAGTATCTGCTAGTTTTATCGCTGGGACTTCTCTTCGTTCCACCTGCCGAGACAGCAAAAGTTGCAAGCGCAGAGTTCCGCCGTGGCATCGAAAGTTGCCGTCGCCTCAATCCGCCATTACCCACCAAGGCAGCAGATCGTGGCAGCGCAAAACACACTTAAGCTTTACAACGCAGTCTACACACTACTGAGCTACAACTACCTAGCCCAAATCTATCAACCTTATTTCTCTCCCTCTTTCTTTCTATCTTAAATTACTTGTGTTTTTATTTTGATACTTTTCTTATTCAGAAATTTAATTGTGCAATTTACTATTTCCTTGTGCCAGATAACACTCATAGTAGCTGCTCCAATCCCTGTGGGAGACGATATCTTTTATACTATAACTTGACAAGAGTGTGCACTTGCGCTCATAAATAGAGAACACTAAAATGTTCTACACTACCCACCTCTCACAACTCCACCGTAGACCGGCCGCGCCTCACACTCATCCATAGCATCATGGTTAACAGGTCGATCAACGTTGGGGAGATCATTTGCAAGGAGATCCACAACTATTTTCGCAAGACAAAGGGCAAGCTGTACTTTTCGTATCTCATCATCGGCCTATGTGCCAACTTCAATGTCCCCTTTGAACCAGAAGATGAGATGACAGCTGCCAAGGAGGGTTGGACCAGGAAAGTCTTTCTACAGATGATGCAGGCCCAGGAGACAGAGCCCATCACCCCCAGCCAGCCCTCCGCCGCCCAGCTAGCCACACCAGCTTCCTAGGGTAGTACTGAAGCTGCCCCGAACAATGAAGTCATCACGCTGATGCGTACTCTCATCGACAGCAACAAACGGGTCGAGCAGCAGCAGTTGACGTTCATGAAGTATGTGGGGGAGGTCCCAGAGGCTTTTGTGGCCTATCTCATTTAGAAGTTTCCTGATGACGGCTCCACTTTGCCAACTTTCCCCGCCGATTTAGCTGTCGTAGCTGCACCAGAACAAGGAACACCATCAAAAGCAACTACCCGTCACACCGCCTTCTGCCGCCAGATGCCATCTCCGACACACTACCCATCATACTCCGCCACCTCCGCTTCTAACACGGTGGCAGACAGTCCCGAGAGGCATCACCAACATCTTTCCCCCACCTACACAACGGCAACGGTGGCCAACGCCTCCTCATCCGATGAGGTGGAGCAGTATCTGAAAGCAACAGCAGCAAGTGCAGCAGCCCCAATGGCGATAGACCATCCGGCAGCACCAACGGAGAAAGCATCAAGGAAGAGAAAGCGACACATCATCTTTGTCGAGTCAGAGGACGAGGAATCTGAATCCGAGAAAGAAGAAAAGGAAGCCCCTCACGAAGTGACTCGTGAAGAACCTCGCCCCACTCCCAAGAGAGTCCAGCCGCCGCGGACAACAAAGGTATCACCTGCCAAGTCTGCCGCCCGGACATCTGCTGGCCGCTGCCTAGTAATTCAATCCCCCTCTTCCTCCTCTGCAGCCAAGACCCAAGCCTCCTTTCAGCCCTCACCCAACTTTTAGAGTTTTTTTTTCTTTCTTTCTTTTCTTCTCTAAATTTTATTTTTCTATCTTTATATTAATTGTATTTATTTTTCTGTTTTATTTTGTATTTTATTTTGTGCATTGAAGGCAATGCCCATCTCGAGTTTGGGGGATTAGCACTCATCATGTTTAGGCATAACTAGTGCATATTAGGTTGCATTATGTACTTGCCTTAGAAAATTAATCAAAAAAAATTGTTAGAACTTGTGCATATGATAGAATAGCCGACTTCAATTTTTCGCACCAAGTTAAAATGAACTTAATTTTGGGGAAAAGTATGAAGTAAACTTAGGATTTTTCTATAATTTCCAAAAATTGAAACACTACTATTACTTGCTGAATTTGTTTGAGTTTATAATAAACATTGCATGCTTGAATTATTTGAAAATTTTCTAACATGGTTGCAAGAAGCTACCGCGGGAGGCAACAAACAGGAAAAACAAAAGCACTGCCAAGGCAGGAAAAGAATTTTTTTGTGTTGTCTATCCCTAGAGGTGCCCGAAACAGGATCTAGAACAAATCAGGTGCAAGGACACTCTGTTGCTATCAAAGTTCATGAATCTGAAAATCTTGAAATGGCGGACAAATTAGCATGAGTGAATGAAAGTCTTCACAGGATGACTCTACTCAATGGGTTCGGGGTTTAGTAGTTTGCTCTTATCTTAATTTTAGACCTAGAAGAGTAGTTGTGATAAGGTGAAGCCCTTATTGCCATGATTATTAAATGTGCTTAATTATGTTGCCTCGGCAATAACCTTATATATCAAGACAACATCTTTGTTTACTTAGAATATTATACAGATTTAGCTTGTTCACAGTTTTTGCACACACTTCACTACATTATAGTTTAATTCTAAGGTAATTTATGTTTTTCCCTCTCACTAATCTAATGACATGTTCCATGGCCTTGAGGTGTTAAATCAAGTTTAAAACAAAAAAAATGTTTTATTTTTTATTAGTTTAAAGGGCAAGTATGTTTAGGTTGCATTGCTTGAGGACAAGCAATAGTTCGAGTTTGGGGGTGTGTAAAGTGTCCATAAGTTCTATATTTTGTGCATATTCCATCTCATATTATTGTTGTTTTTTTAGCACATTCCAAATCATTTGGATCCTTTCACCCATCTTGGACTACAAGTGTCATACACTAACATTTGAAGACTCCATAGTCTACAATTGTTTTCCTTTGAATGGTTTGAGTTGTTCAAACAAGGACTTTGTTCATGGAAAAGGGTGGTAAAAGAAATTTGAGTGTGTGAGCCTAGAAGGGGAATTGAAAAAAGCCAATTATATTCCCGAGTGTAAACACGAGAGATTGAGTGAAGTGCCATTATTTACTTTCTTTGGAGTGACTTGTGAGGTTTTGTTTTTTTGTGTGTGTTGGTAATTAATTTTGTTATTTTTCTTTCTTTATTTTTCTAACCATGTTTTACAGGTATAGAAACTCTAATGACAATAAAGAGCCACTTAGACAAGACATTTCAAACTTAAAAATGCAAACTATGCTCAAAGAGATGTCTAGGCTTTTCAAAGAATAAGTGGGATCGTTATGTGCACAACTTGATCGACTTGAAGAATATCCAAGGAGTCAAAACAAGCTCAAAAAGGCAACACCACTTTCCAACAAGCACCATGTTGTGGAGGAAAGACCTATAATGAACCATGAATGTACATGAGGCATTATATGTTTCAGATGCCTTAGAAAAGGTCACAAGTCCAATCAATGCCCCCAAATGAAACACAATGCTAACTCTAGACAAGGGTGATGATGAAGAAGAAGAAGAAGAAGAAGAAGAAGAAAAGGAAGGTCACTAAAAGGTTGACCATAAACAAAAAGAGGTGGCTCTTCATCAAAATGAGGTGTTTGTACATCTAAAAGAATCTCCCCATAAGTTGCCTTCTCAAATTCCACCTCTTCTTCAAAATCAACCCACTCACCAAGTGGTATCTTTTCCAAATCTACCTTTTCACCAACCTATTCCAAACCTACATTTTCCTTCTTAAAAAAGTATCTATTCTAAACATTCCTTTTCATCCAAAGCTACCTTTTCAAAACCTACCCTTTTATATTCAACCATTTCAAAACATATCTTCTATCCAAACATCATACCCTATTGTCAACGATCATACATTTTCACCAAAGAAACACATCTCTTTGCCAATTATCTCATCTTTCCATCAAGTAGTATCTTCGAACATCATGTCCATCCGTGGAGAATTTGAAGAAGATAACGTGAAAAGCATCACCATTGGAGGACCAAAAGCTATCAAGGATCAGCCGCCATCTAGAAACATATAACGATTTGCTTTCTCTACTCTTGTGAATTCAAATTCCTTTCCTACTAAACTTGCCATGGTTGTGCAGGAACCGCATCTAAAGATGCAAGTGAAAGGAGTTAAACACTACAAAAAGCATAAATAGAAAGAATTGAAATTTTTTAAATCAATGGAAGCACAAAAAGGAACCATTTCCAAACCAAGAAAATGGCCTTGGAAGAAGAAACAAAAAAAGATGTTTCCAGCAAAAAGAAAGTCAAAAGTATTCCCCTTTGTAGCAAGCCTCGATTTGAGGACAAATCGCTTCAAAGAAGGGGGATGATAGGATCCAGACCAGGACCTTCCTTTAATGAACACTACTCACATCCATGAATACATTCAAAGATAAATTTAAGGTAGTATTCTTTAGATTATGCCATCATTTCATGCATTTTGTAATTTGGCATGCCTACATTATGCCATGTATCTCACATGTTCATGCAATGCTTATAATCTATAATTTAGATGCCCTTAATTATGATTTAGCTTTGAATGATAGGTTATACAATTATATACAATGTGATATGAAGTATAACCTATGTTTCACATTATAATTAAATTAATTGCCTCATTTTACTTCACATTTCTTAAGATTCATGTTAATCTTATGGTTTTGTGAGCCACATTTCTCTTATATTTGTTTATTATTTTGCAAGGATAAAAATTATGTTGATATAGGCATATATGAGGATTAGAATCAAGCTTTTGGAAGGACAAAATTTCATCCATGCACGTGGGAATAAATCCAAGAAGTTGCCTACATGAAATTCGGCCACACAAGGAAATAAGCAAAATTTCAAGTGAAGCATTATGATTCTTGGCATCCAACATTCAATTGAAGCTTGATACATGAAATTCATCATCTATATAATTATATCATATGATATAATTATAAAATAATCAAGAAAATTCAGCCACTTTGAAGTAATTATTCGGCTGGTTAAAAGAACTCTTCAAGTTGGATGAATGGACACCACTTTTCAAGCCAAAACTCTTCAAATTGAAATTACATCTCTTCATGGCCGAACTAGCATGTGTCTTTTTGGCTAAAAGAGCATACTATAATTATAAATAGCCTTTTAACTTCAATTGAAAAACATCTTTTGTCGTACTCTTGAATTATGGAAATCAAACTTCATTTGTGATGTTTTTCCTTCACTTTGTTCTTTGCGAACATATCACTTTCAAGGAAACATTGTTTACTTTGGTGTCTTCTATTCCATGCATTGATACTTGTGGTTCCTAGATTGTTATCTAGAGGGTCCAAGTCCACCCCTAACCGGGCAGATAAGTGTCACAAGATTCGGGTCTTAAGTCTCTAATACTTAAGGTTCATCTTACCTTTGACAACCACCCTTCTTTCCTTCTACTTTAATCGATTTAATTCTCCATCTACCATCATCTCGTCTGCTATTTCTTTTATTCATTTTCAACTTCCATATTTCAATTTGAGATCTGGAAACTTTCATCTCATTCTATCCTTTCTAGCCTCTTCAATTTCACCCATCTTTCACCCTACTTCATCACCGAAACACCAAAACAACACATTCTTCCTATCCTTCAAAATCTTTCAATTCTCAACCAAATTCTTCAATTATTTCGATCAATCTCTTCATTTATATTTCAATTGAAAATCTAGAAAGTTTCATAATTTTCCAATTTCATTTGGTCGGTCAATTGAAGACTTCTTTCCTAGCTACCCTTAAAGATTACCCTTCCAGCCTGTTTCGACCACCCTACTTTCCAGCCCTATGACTTTCTCATTGCTAAACCTTTTTCCAAAATTCTTGACCTTAAATCGTAGCCCTACATCCCATCTACAACATACCAAACAATCATACCTTTCTAATATCGTTTACCCATCCAATCAAATACTCAAAGTACCCTACCTGAAAACAGTCTAACCAGCCTTATTCGACCCTACCACCCTTCCAAGCCAAAATTCTTTCAATTGCTTTTGTTATTGTCTATACTAATCCATACCAATATTGCACTTTGTTGTATCAAGTATTTGTTTGTGCAGGAATACTTGCATTCGGAGGGAGATTTACTTACCCTCTAGGTCCGGGAACAATCATAGATCGAGTTGTCCCTTCAAGTGAAGACATCACCAATTCGGTCCTTGATTGCAACAATTGGACCTCTCAAAGGGTTCGTATCAAGTGGTATCAGAGCTATTTGAAGCCAAGACAAGTCTTCACCAATTGCACAACAAAAATTAAGTGCAATTATTAAAGAAAAGAAAGTACAAGGAGAGTGCCCGCATCTAACATTCAATTGAAGCTTGATACATGAAATTCATAATCCATATAATTATATCATATGATATAATTATAAAATAATCAAGAAAATTCAGCCAATTTGAAGTAATTATTCGGCTGGTTAAAAGAACTCTTCAAATTGGATGAATGGACACCACTTTTCAAGCCATAACTCTTCAAATTGAAATTGCATCTCTTCATGGCCAAACCAGCATGTGCCTTTTCGGCCAAAGGAGCATTCCAGCATTATAAATAGTCTTGGAACTTCAATTGAAAAACATCTTTTTTCATACTCTTGAATTATTGAAATCAAATGATTTTGTGAGGTTTTCCCTTCACTTTGTTCTTTGCGAACATATCACTTTCAAGGCAGCATTGTTTACTTTGGTGTCTTCGATTCCATCCATTGATACTTGTGGTTTCTAGATTTCTATCTAGAGGGTCCAAGTCCACCCCCAACCGGCCAGATAAGTGTCACAAGATTTCGGGTCTTAAGTCTCTAATACTTAAGGTTCATCTTACCTTTGAAAGTCACCATTCTTTCCTTCTACTTTTATCGATTTAATTCTCCATCTACCATCATCTCGTCTTCCATTTATTTTATTCATTTTCAACTTCCATATTTTAATTTGAGATATGAATACTTTCATCTAATTCTATCCTTTCTAGCCCTTTCAATTTCACCCATCTTTCACCCTACTTCATCACCAAAACACCAAAACAGCCCATTATTCCTATCCTTTGAAATATTTCAATTCTCAACCAAATTAATCTTCAATTCTTTCGATCAATCTCTTCATTTATATTCCAATTGAAAATCTGGAAAGTTTCATAATTTTCCAATTTCATTTGGTCGGTCAATTGAAGACTTGTTTCCAACCTACCCTTAAAGATTACCCTTCCAGCCTGTTTCGACCTCCCTACTTTCCAGCCCTATAACTTTCTCATTCCTAAACTTTTTTCCAAAATTCTTAACCCTAAATTGTATCCCTACATCCCATCTACATCATACCAAAAATTCAACCCTTTCCAAAACCGTTTATCCTTCCAATCGAACCCTCAAATTACCCTACCTGAAAATTGTCCAACCAGCCTTATTCGACCCTACCACCTTTCCTAGCCAAAATTCTTTCAATTGCTTTTGTTATTCTCCATAATAACCCATACCAATATTGTACTTTGTTGTATCAAGTATTTTTTTGTGCAGGAATACCTGCATTCGGAAGGAGATTTGCTTGCCTTCTAGGTCCGAGAACAATCATAGATCGAGTTGTCCCTTCAAGTGATGACATCACCAATTTGGTCCTTGACTGAAACAATTGGACCTTCCAAAGGGGTTCGTTCCAGATGCCCACCAGTAGAGGAAGAAGTCAGACCCCCACCACCTTTCCCTCAAAGATTGAAGAAGCATAATGAAGACCTTCAGTTCAAGAAATTTGTAGACATTCTTGACCAGGTGCACATCAATGTCCCATTTTTGGAAGCCATTGATCAAATGCTCACCTATGTTATGTTTCTTAAGTATATTGTCACCAAGAAGAGAAAGGTTGAGAAGTTTGAGACTGTTGCTACAACAAAGGAGTGTTATTCTGTGTTGAGCAATTTGCCACCAAAAAGGAATGATCCAAGCGGCTTCATCATCCCATGTTCAATAGGTGATAATTATGTGGGGGGGGGGGAGCCATATGCGATCTTGCATCTAGTGTAAGTCTAATGCCCAAGTCAGTTTTTATGAAGCTTGGTATGGGAAATGCAAGGCCTACCACCATTGTTTTGCAATTAGCTTATCGATCCCATGTCCGTCCGGAAGGAAGGATTGAATATGTTGTGGTGAAAGTGGGCAAATTTGTTTTCCAAGCCGACTACCTAATTCTTGATTTTGAAGCCGATGAGAATGCACCAATTATTTGGGGCGACCGTTCTTACCCACTGGTCGAATCTTAATCTACTGTGAAAAGGTTGAATTCACCATGAGTGTAAGCCCCTGAACCCGACCCAAGGGTTATGGGCTGAGTCTAGGAAGTCGGGTTAAAAATGTGTCCCTCAAGTAATTAATCATTAGGTTTCTGAAAATTAATATTCAAAATATTAATTAAAACGGTGTCATTTAACATTGTAATTCATATTTCGAAAACGCAGCCGTATAGATAAAATAATCCAAAACAAAGTAGAAAAATCTCAAATTAAAATTATCATGCATGCTAAACGATTTAAACTCCCAAATAAAAATAAAAATAATCGAATTTGAATAAAAACTCCAAATAACGAAATAACCGAAATAAAACAGAAAACTAAAAATATCCATACTAAAACAGTAACAAAACTGATATTTGTGGTTCTCCAAGTACCGAACTTTTATGTCTGAGAATCTGAAATAGAAGCTAAGGGAGGGTTAGCTATTGAGCTCAATGTGTCTCTAAAGTACGAAAAAACAGAGTATCTCAAGTATCATACAATCACAAGTCAAATCAGAAGACAATCAAATACACAGATATGTATGGCGCGATGCACCTAATTCTATGTCATGTACCCATCTACATCACCGTCCGAAGAGTAAGGTTCCCCTGAACCACTCTCTACATCGTCACCAAGTCCGAAGTGGATTTCAGCCCGAAGGGTGAAACCACTGATCTTCCGCCGTACATTTTCCCACCCGAATGATATGACATGAATGTTCTGATTCCAATCTGAATGCAACATTATAGTCTGAAAATGCATGAGCATTTAGTCCGATAATTATTACTCAGATTCTGATGTATGATGCTTAACAGAATGGCATACAGCATATCACATAGCTCAGATCACAACATAATTCACAAACAGACATCATACAACAACAACAACACGAATAATATAGCACAAGCAGAGAACACACCTCAAACAGCTAACAGCTCAATGTCGGGAGTGACGTCTCCCACGCTCAAATCTAGAAGCAGGCGGAACGGGATCGGAACTCAAAGGCTGAGATGCAGGAGGTCGACCTAGCAGAGGAGGAGGAAGAATCTCGGTGTCTGAATCGATGTCACCTGAATGTAAAAATAACTCAGTTCAGAATTCTGAATACATAATTTTCAAATTAAGCATAAATTAATTCGAAAGTTCAAAAATGGTCGTTCGGGATCAAATTTAGAAAAACGGGCTGCGTATCTAGAACCGGGACGTCGAAAAACATAAAGTTGACTTTTGGCTCAAAAAGTCAACGTTGACGTCATCATGGTTAATGATTGCATCATCGCTGGCGTCAGCCTGCATCATCATTCCATTAGCAGATGACATCACTACTGACGTCATCCGTCTTGTCACAAAGGGTCCGGTTCGGTTCTTGGTTCGGTCTGGTTTAGCTTACTGACCGGTTCGGTTCGGTAGTTCAGTTCGGTCCGGTTCTCAAAAATCCCCCAATTTTAGATCAATCAAAAACCCTAATTTCAATTTCCAATTTAATTTTTCCCAAACCATAAACCCAATCGGTTAACAGACCTAAAACCTAGGCTAGATTTCCCAGCGGCGGCGGTGGCGTCCAATCATATAACGGCGGCGGCCGGACGTGACTCATACCCACCTGAAACGGAAATGGAGAAACGAAGGCAGCGGTGAAACGGGTCTCAAATGGTCACGGAAAGGGACAGCGGTACGCTGAGGGAGTTACGAAGTTTTCAGCCTCTCCTTCTTCGGCGAAGACGGTGGCGAACACGAAAACCAAAGCCTGGGTTTTGATCATACGGCAATGGCGAGCACACTAGTGCCCTTAGAAAGGCGAACGGGCGACGGTAGAGCCCTCACTGGAGCTTAATCAGACAACGGTGGGTGTGGGGGATGCTAAAGGACGAACGAAATAGAGGGATTGAGGGTTTATGCGACTGAACCAATGTTTTTAGAATATGAAGAGTCAAAAGGGTTTTTATTCTAAGTTTTTGGGTAAATTACTCATTAAGGGCTCCAACTTTAGCTCGCCTTTCAAAAAAACCTCAAAGGTTTACTTTTATTCAATTAGGTCACCAAAACCCCAAAATTCACAATTTAGCCCCTAAAATTCATTTAGGTTTTCCGATTCAAATTCCCAAAAATTAGGGTTTCAATTTAGGGATTTAAAATATTAGGGATTTTAATTTTAGGAGAAAATTAGGGTGTTACAATGAGAGCGGGTGATCAAAAAGTGACCATAAATGTCTTCAACACCTTCAAATATGTGGATGAACATAAGGAGTGCCAATATATGGATGCTACAACAAAAGAGGAAGCTGCAGAAATTTTCTACAAGTTGAGGACTATATGAAGCTCAATGAAGATGACAATGAGGAGCTCGAGGAATTCCCAATGGAGGTGCAGAAATCTAGCTTGCTCATAGCTAGACCATGTACGCAATTTGAACCTTTAGGTTTTTTTGAATTTACTCCTCCAAAACCCTCACTTGAGCATGCACCCACATTAGAATTAAAGCCCTTACCATCACACCTTAAATATGCTTATTTGGGTTCCAATGACACTTTGCATGTGATAATCTCTTCTAGTCTTACACCTAAGTAAGAATCTAGTTTGATAAATGTGTTAGCTCAATATAAAAAAGCTTTAGGTTGGACTATGGCTGACTTGAAGGGCACAAGCCCTACTATTTGTATGCACAAAGTTTTGTTTGATGATTGCCACAATAATTCTATTGAACCCCAAAGAAGGCTTAATCTAATTATGAAGAAGGTGGTGATGAAGGAGATAATCAAGTAGGTTGATGCTGGAGTTATTTACCCAATATCTAACAGTTCGTGGATCAGCCCGGTACAATGTGTACCAAATAAAGGAGACATGACCGTAGTGAGCAACCAACAAGGACCGTCACTGGGTGGAGAATTTGCATGAACTATGGGAAGCTCAACAAGGTAGCCAAGAAGGAACATTTTCCACTCTAATTCATCAATCAAAAGCTGGATCGATTGGCGGGCAAAGCCTTTTATTGTTTCCTCGATGGATACTCAGGGTAAAACCAGATTGCTATAGTGTCAGAGGATCAAGAGAAGAAAACCTTCACATGCCCCTATGGTACTTACGCATTTAGGAGGATGCCCTTTGGTTTTTGCAACGCTCCTGTCACTTTTCAAAGGTGCATGTTAGCCATCTTCTCGGACATGGTTGAAGAGTTTTTAGAGATCCTCATAGATGATTTTTCAGTCTCCGGAGATGATTTTGAGTCATGCTTGGGTTACTAGGCAAATGTGCTTATGATATGTGAAGAAGCGGACTTGGTGCTCAATTGGGAGAAGTGTCATTTTATGGTGGCCGAATGGACTGTTCTAGGCCACAAGATCTCTCAAAATGGAATAGAGGTAGACAAAGTGAAGGTTGAAGTGATCAAGAAGTTACCTCCTCCAACCATTGTGAAGGGCATTCAGAGTTTCTTGGGACATGTTGGCTTTTATAGGAGGTTCATCAAGGAATTCTCCAAGCCATTGTGCACTTTGCTACAGCAAAACCAGCCCTTCGTGTTTGATGATGCTTGCCACAATGCATTCAAGAAACTCAAGGAGAAACTTATCTCAGCACTCATTATTTCTCCCCCGGATTGGACCTCACCATTCGAGCTTATGTGTGATGCAAGTGACAATGCAGTTGGGGCAGCACTTGGACAACGCCGAGGTAAACTTTTTCATGTTATTTATTATGCTAGCCGCACTTTAAATGATGCACAAATCTACTATACCACCACAGAGAAAGAATTGTTGGATGTTGTGTTTGCCTTTGATAAGTTTAAAGCATACTTGATAGGCACTAAGGTCATTGTACATACCGATCATTCCGCTATTAAGTACTTAGTGACTAAAAAGAATGCTAAATCTAGACTTATTAGGTGGATACTTCTCTTGCAAAAATTCGACTTAGAGGTTAGGGATAAGGAGGGTTGTAAAAATCAAGTTGTTGATCATCTTTCTAGGCTAGAGAACAAGGTTAAAATTAATGATGACCTAGAAATTAAGTAGGAATTTTCTGATGAGAAAATATTATATGCTGCGGCAATTCCATGGTATGCTGATATTGTTAACTTTCTCATTAGTGGAATTTTTCCTCCTGATTTGAATAGCCAGGGAAGTAAGAAATTCATACATGATGTGTGATTCTACTTTTGGGATGAGCCTTATTTATTCAAGCAATGTGCGGACCAAATGATTCGAAGATGTGTCCCCGGAGATGAGCAAAAGGAGATCTTATTCCATTGCCATTCATCTTCGTGTGGAGGCCATTTTGGAGGAGCGAGGACTGCTGCAAAGGTCCTACAATAAGGATTCTATTGGCCCACACTCTTCAAGGACGCACATGAATTTTGCAAAGCTTGTGATAGATGCCAAAGGATAGGAAACATATCGCGAAGGCATGAAATGTCATTGCAATGCATTTTGGAGGTGGACCTCTTTAATGTATGGGGAATCAATTTCATAAGACCCTTTTCTTCATCATTTGGAGATCTCTACATCTTGTTAGTGGTGGATTATGTGTCAAAATGGGTCGAGGCAATGGCTACACCAAGGAATGACTCCAAGACTATTTTGAAATTCCTTCACAAGAACATCTTCACAAGGTTTGGAGCCCCAAGAGCCATCATAAGCGACGAGGGAACCCACTTCGACAACAAGCTCATCGCCAAAGCATTACAAAGGTATAGGGTGAGACACAAAATTGCTACGACATATCACCCCATACCAATGGCCAAGCTGAAATCTCCAATCGTAAGATAAAATAAATATTAGAGAAGGTGGTCAACCCCAAAAGGAAAGATTGGTCTCCAAGACTTGATGAAGCCTTGTGGGCTTATCGAACAACATTCAAGACCCCCTTGGGAATGTACCCATTCAAGCTCGTCTATGGCAAATCATGTCACTTTCCCATTGAGCTAGAACACAAGGCATATTGGGAAATTAAAAAGCTCAATATGGATACCCAGCTAGCTAGAGAAAGTTTGTTAGAGCTGAATGAAATGGAAGAATTTAGAGCCCACGCTTATGAGAATGTTCGTTTGTACAAGGAAAAGACAAAGAAGTGGCACGACAAGCATCTTTTTCCACGACATTTTGCTAAAGGCCAACAAGTTCTCCTCTACAACTCCAGGCTCAAGCTCTTCCTTGGCAAGTTCAAATCACAATGGTCAGGCCCTTTCCTAGTGCACAAGGTCTATCCTTGTGGTGCGTTGGAAATCAAGAAACTCAATGATGTCACATTTTTTGAGGTTAATGGTCAAAGGCTGAAAGTTTACAAAGGAGCTCTGATCTTGCGTGATATGTCAGCCCCACTTTTCCAAGATCCATAAGAGTTTGAACCCCCTTATCACTTCTATTTTGCTATAGCATTTTTTATTTCATGTGTTTATAAATAAATTATGCTTATCTTTTTGCCCTTTGTCTCTTAGTTCTTTATTTTATTTTTTATTTGTTTTTATCACCCCGTGTCAAATATATCCTCATAGATGCAGGTGGCACGCGAGGGTTTGCTTTAAGGAAGACGTAGTTTTTTTATTAGGGTTAGGGTTTGTCTTGTTATTATTAAAGAAAGTTGAAAACCCAACTTTTTCCAAGTTTGAGGGTGGCATTAAAAAGGCAAAAGGGGAGGGAGTTTATTCCAATTTAACTTTCGAAACCCTACTCCATCATTACCTCTCCACATTCTCTTACCTACTTTTTACTTTTCATTAACTCCCCTCACATCTCTTCTCTTTCCCACGCCGCATAACCGTCACACCAATTAAATCTTACCCCCCCCCCCACTTTGTCAGTTTCTTTCTTCACTAACACTCTTCCTCTCTCTCACTTTGTTCTCACTTTAAAAGAACACACACCCTCTTCTTCTTCCTTATCGTGACAAGAACTCAAAACCCAAACACAAAAGTAATCTTCAAAACCCCTTCCTTCAACCATGGTGCATTGTAAAATGTAGTTGATGCTTCCAGTAGTGCCCAAGCTCCACCCACCATTGAGATAAAAAAGTTCTTCGCCAAGGAACGCTTCCAACTGCTTAAAGAGAGAAAGGTCTTTGCCAAACAAGGATTTAAATTCCCTTCTGAGGGAGAAGAAGGATTTGACGCGGAGGTGATGGCTGCTATCACCAAGCACAACTGGGAGACTTTTGTTAAGCACCCAGATGACATCTCTGTACCGCTAGTAAGGGAATTTTATGTCCATCTCACGAGCCCAACACGGTCTGGTATCTATGTGCGAGGAGACCAAGTAAAGTTCACAGCCGCAAAGATAAACAAGTTCTATTGGTTGAAGAATGTCGTCGACCAGTACACACCATTTTTTGAGGCCACGGATGCCCAAAAAATCAAAGAAGTCCTTGAGAACTTATGCTTTAGTGGAACTGAGTTTGACCCTACGAGCAAGGTTGTGGAGCGGGGACGCTTGAAGCCCGAGGCTAAGGTTTGGAACCACTATATCAAGACTCGCTTGATGCCCGCATGTCATCACTCCACAGTCCACATAACCAGATTGCTCATCCTTCACTCCATTCTCAATGGTCAACCAATTGATGCGGACAAGATTATAGTCGAGGAGGTTTACTCTTGCTTGAAGAGGAAGTCAAGCCCCCTGATTTTTCCCAACTTGATCACGGCCTTTTGTCGAAAGAAAGAAGTGTTTGAAGACCTAGAAGAGGATGCGGTGGAAAAGGGGAAGAGTGCAATAACCCCATACCAGATTTAGGGTCGCGAGGATATAATGAGGATGCTCCGGCAGAAACTATTGACGAGGGAGCCAAAACTTTTGTCGCAGCAAGGATTGCATCTTTGGTAGCCTCCACTAGGCTCATTCAAGAAGAGATGGACGAAATGTGCAGCAACTTGCATACTTTTTTCAAGTATGCCAAGGAGAGGGACGAAGTGATGAACTCCTACTTTAAGAAGATGCTACCCTACGTGAACAAAGACTTCACACCCTTCCCAGAGCTCATCATCACCGCCACAAGAAGCACCGCCCCAAAGACGTCCACTACCCAACGCAGAACTTCTGCAAAAAAAGAGACCTCTTGCTCAGCATTTGACCCCTGCACAATCAGAGCTAGCTACACAAGACCCAGCTCCTACTGATGCCACAGGAAGCCAGCGTCAAAAACGGAAGAGAAAAGGTAAAGCCTCTATGGAAGCTCCTCCACCTGAAGCCTCTACTGCTGATCCAGTCACCATAGAGAGTGACGATAAAGAGATGGTAGATAACACACCTGCTCCTACACATACTCAAACTATGGATGTTGTGGTGCGCATAGGGCATCGTCTGAAGTGAAAAATCGGTCGTGTGTGGAACGCTCCTACTGAGGGGAGTGATTTTGATGATGATCACTCTAACCATGAAGACCAAGAGGATGTAGCCCCAACACTACAACCACAACCAGTCGAGGAAGAAGAGCCCATTTTCGCGCTTAAGAAGAAGCGTATCAAGCACAAGGCAACCAAGACGACAACACCAAAGTAGGGTCGTATAGAGGTACCTCACATTTGCATTTTAGTTTAGTTTAGTTAGTTTCATTTTCATGCATTAAGGACACTGCATCTTTCAAGTTTGGTGGTGTTAGTGACCATAGTTAAGCATTTGCATTTTGTAGTTATGAAGAAAATTTTGCTATGGCATATTGTTTAGATCAAAGATAGTTTTGTGAATAAGTTGAGGATGTCTAATAATGAGTATTTAAATTTTTATGGCTATGGATTGAATGGCTATACATGACTGTTGAGATTGGTAGAATTGACTTTAGGGCTTAATACTTTGTGATTAAACTATTACACGATTGCATGATCTTTATGCTTAAGAAGGATTAGAGAATTTTTGGTAAAGACTCTTGCATGCCTTAGTATGGATAATATTAATGAGCTTGAATGATAAATGAAAGCATGAAAGGCTTTATTGAACTCCCTTTTGTTTATTGCTTGTGTAAAAAATTGTGAATAAATGCTTCTGCATAACTATGGAGGGACGCTCCTCTTTGCGTTGTTTTGGCTGGATATTGTGTTTAAATAAATGATAGAAACAACATACAAGTGAATGAAAGTTGTCATAGATTACTATGCTACTAGCTCGGGGTGAGATGTTTGCTTCATACTCATCTAGAGTTAAGGACAGTAGGTGTGATGAGCTGACACCCCTCGTATCAGTACAAAAAAAGAAAAAAAGTTAGAATTGTGGGGGTAAATTTGTGCTTAAATTGACCAATGCATACTAGGGTATAATAGAGAACTTAGCTATAAATTTTCTAACTTTGTTAAGCATAGATTGGATGCAGTTGCGCACACACAATGCAAATGATCTAGTCTTAAAGGAAAGTTCTTAAAATCTCAATTTTGTCTAGCATGTTGAAGCCTACATTTTTCTGAGGACTGAAATTTTGCCATATCATTGTCTTGATCTGAACTCTGCCATAGCATTTTCTTTGTTCATATCTACTCATTGCTTGATGACAAGCAATAGCTTAAGTTTGGGGGTGTGATAATCTTGTAAAAAGTATACATTTCATGGCTTTTTACTTAGTTTATTGTTTGGTTTTAAGCTCATTTCATTGCATATAGTTACATTTAGTTTATATAGTTGCATATAGTGGTGTTTGCTTGGTTTATTTTATATATGTCTAAAATTGGTGCTACTTGAGGAATGTTTGTTTTGGTGTGGTGATGTGCAGGATAGTTATGGTGCAGGATAGTTATGGAGCAGTACAGGGCAAAGGCAATATGTTGCGGCATTTTGGGTGCATAAGAAGATAAAAGATGAAGATATTTTGCAACCTTCACACGTGATTCTACCAACCAGATGTGCCACACATGTGAAGGGAATATTTCCAATGGCACACAAGGAATTAAGGGCACAAAACCCTAGGAGTCCCCACTATATAAAGGACAAGACACTCACATTAAAGGGATATCTGAAAAAGGTACTTTGTGAGCTAAGAGAGAGAGGATAAAAGGTGGTCGCTTTCCTTCTTTTTCATCTTAGTCTCCTCCATTGTTGAAGCTCCAAAAGGTTGATATTGCTGGCCTTTGAGAGAAGCAGCAAGCTTAAGGTGGTTCACGGTTGTCCAAGGTGACTTAAGAGTTTCTTATACTCTTCGTAGCTCTTTGCTCTTGCATATTTTTTTTATCTTTAATGTGTTGTTTTAAACGAATGATTATGGATGTTTGATCAGCCATGAACTAACTTTAAGTTGTTTGGGTTTGTTTTGGATGATGATGTTTGTAACGTCCGGGTTTGGGGCCCAGAAGATACTCGGGTTTGGTTAAGCTGGTTCGGGTTAAATTAGTTGGGGAAAAACATTTTAAATGACCAAATTCTAAGGCTTTGGAAGAAACAAAGGGTTTTTGGTAAAATGGGTTTTAAAGATAGATTGTTAAATTAGAATAAAATAAAATATTTCAAAAAGCTCCATTTCTTCTTCCTTTTTCCCATTCTCTTTTTTCACGTTAAGTTCTCCCAAGCCTACCAACTCTCCATTTTTCACTAAGCTTCACCATTTTTGGAGGTTTCAAAAGGTAAGCAACTTGGTTTTATTCTTCTCTTCATTCTAATCTAGTTTTTAGCCTCTACTCTTTAAGGTTTGGGGGGATTTCTCAAGTTTCAACATTTTGGTTAAAATGGGGTTTTTTGAGGGGTTTAAGCTTTTGATGAAAACAGTAGTTTGGGTAAGTTTTAAAAGAAGATTTGAGTGTAAAATGGTGTTAAGAAGATGGGTTTAGCATGAAATCCCAGATTTTGTGAAAATGGGTGATTTTGATAAATGGGTTTTTGGGTTTTTGGGTTTTTGGCTTAGAAATGGTGGAGAAGGGTTCCTAATGCTTTGGAGTTGTTGGGTTGATGTTTTTGGAGTGTTTGAACATGGTTTGGATGACAAATTGATGGGAATATGACTGACTTGGGGCTAGAGTATGTTTGAGGATAGTTTGGGTTAGTTTGGAGTGAAATGAGATGCTTGCTATTGTCGGATTTTGATGGTAATGATTTTAGCGAGTTAGAATGTTGAAAGATGTATTAATTCCTTGTTTTGATTTGGTTAGAAGCAGTGGATAATGATTTGGGTCTTCCGGACGTCACACCGGGAGTTGCGGAAGCTTAAAGGAGAACCATTAGCTTGTTTCAGGTTTGAGCTGGTGAGTGGTAATGTTTGAAAGTTTAAAATGGTTCAAAGAGGTTTTCTTGGGGGTTTGGGTGGAGCCTTAAAGGCTAACCTAAACCCAAGTGTAAGTTTTCCAAATTTATCTTGTTTCGTTAAGTGTTGGTGTGTGATTATTTGTGTGGTTGTGTGAAATGTTGATTGTCTTTACGCTCCGTTCTAATGTTTTTGTGTAGTCTTAGTTGATGTCAAGCCTCGCGTGATGGTTGTCGTTGTTTACGGTGATGTGTAGTCCCACCGGTAGAGACTTGTAGTTGAGTACGGTAATGTGTAGTCCCATCGGAAAATGCTAGTTGTTGTGTACGGTGATGTATAGTCTCACCGGGAATGGTTGTGCATGTGCAAACCATGTTTGGTTTATGCTTGTGTTTATTTCATCTCCTACTTATATGGTTTTGTTTTCAAAACTAAAATGTTACTTTAAATTGCATTGTTGTTGTGTTTAGAGCTCTACTCACTAAGCTTTAAGCTTATGCTCTCTTTTTCCAACAATGCAGATCGTTAGAGATTTCAGGAGGCAAGTGGGCAAGGGAGGAATTCTTGGAGTTCTTTCTAAGTTCAAAGTATGGTTTTTGTTTTGTAATAATGCTTAGACAATGAGAATACTAGGCTTTTGTTATGGAGTTGGTGTTCAAACTCCTAAGTCTTGTTATTGTAAATGTTGTTGACTTGTTTGAATGTTGAAGCATGTCTTGTTATGGTCTTTGACTCTTTTGGTGGATGTCAAGTATGTATGGTTGCTCTTTATACCGTGATTGGTGATGTGAGCTCTGATTTGTGTTTGAATGCCTTAAATGAATGTTTCTTTCTTGCCTAAAGTTGTATGCATGATTATTTGATGTTCTAATGCCTGCTTAAGTTGTTTAGGATGGTCCCTTTGTGTTTAAAATTAGAATTTACAGACTGTCTGTGCAGGGCGTATCGGTACGCTCAAGGGGGATATCGATACGGTCCCTTGTTTTTTAGCCTAAGGTACTGATACGCGGGGGTGTATCGATACCCAATTTGCTCTCTGGAAATCTAAAAAATTGATGAGAAATTGGGGTATCGGTACGGGCCTCAGGCGTACTGATACGGTCTTGGGTTGACTTTGAGATTTTTTACCGTTGAGAGCGTATCGATACCAGCCTTGGAGGGTATCGATACGGGCTCTCAGAGTTGACTCTGGGGAAGGTTGGCCGTTGAAGGCGTATCTATACGGTCCTTTGGAGTATCGATACGTTATTAGCTAAATGGATAAAATTTTGTTTTAAATTGTCAGTTTTGCATGGATCGAATTGGTGGTTGCTTTTCCGTTGTTTGATTATCTCATGTAGGGTCAAATAAAGCATTTAGACAAGATAAATTAAAGAAAAAATAGGGTTGCTAATCGGGGTGAGATCTTAACGGGTTTCGCTTCGGTTTTCCCCGTGTAACCCGTTCGGTTCAGTCTATTGACTAGACCGGGACGAGGGGTTACAATGTTTTAGTTTTTAATGAATATTTAGCATTCTTCAGTTCTTTATATGCTTTGTTTATTGTTTCATTGCCTTAACTTTGTAAGAACTTTCGAGAGTTAGCCTTTACTTAGGTGTTTGATAGCTTAATATTCGAGAGAGTTAAGCTTAGATCTACATGGACAATGGGGTTTGATGTTGAGAGGTAAAACCCTAACTCACATTAGAGATAAGGATAGTGTTTCAATGATTAAAAAGAGTAGAACTTCATTGATAATTAGCATGCTAGGGTTGACGTTGAGAGGTATTACCGTAGCATTATGGCTGTCAGGTTCCTTGCTAGAGATAGTTTAGGAACACCTTGGTAAACTTTGTTGAGCATAGTATAAGCTGGAAGGTGTTAAAAGTTCATGAGAACAAGGCATAAGAATCTTTGATAAACCCAGTCTGTCATCCCATTTTAGAGTTTCACACACGTGCGAGGACGTACAAAGTCTTATTATTCAACTCCAATTTTCATTACTGTTTTTGCTACAACATTTCTTTCAACTGCTCATATCAACTCTTTCATTCAATATTTAGTCTTTGTTTTGTGTGTTTGAATTTGACTTAATTTACATCCAATCCATGTGGAGACGATAGTCACTCATCACTTTATTACTTGTTCGATGTGTATACTTGCACCGTTTGCATATCATTTTTAGTGCACCCTTACACACAACAAAAACTTTGTAAGTTTGCATGCTATTTATAGGGGTAGGAGTTTTATTAGAAATAAAAATTTTTGAATTATCTAAATTTTATTTAAAATAAAATTTATTAATTAAATAGCATTATCACAATAATATCAGAATTAAAAGATAATATCTTATCATATGGAATTTTGACTCAAATATTACATTTGGTTTCTTTTATTCCAAAAGTATGGTACCTCTCAAATTATTTCCCAAACTAGGGATGTGTACTATTCAAAAAGTGAAAACCCTTGGAGAACACCCCGACTTTGAACAGTATTTTCAGAAAAAATATTTAAATATTGAAGTCGAGTGGATTACAATCCGACTTCAAACAGTGTTTTGAACAAGTGGCGTGCATGGGTAGGTACATTTCAATGAAGGAAGGCTTGAACCTTATTTTTTTAACATTTTTTGGTAAAATTACTGTTCAAAGTCGGATTGTAATCCACCCGACTTCAATATTAAAATATTTTTTTGAAAATATTGTTCAAAATCGGGGTGTTCTCCAAGGGTCTTCACTTTTTCAATTGTAAACATCCCTAGTTTGGGAAATAATGTGTGAGGATCCCTATTTTTGGAATAAAAAAATCTCAAAGTAATATTTGGGTCAATATTCCCTTATCATATACTTATCCTTTTAATTCCAGAATATTCAAAAGAAATAATATCCAAATTTAAGGATAATCTCTGATCATTTATCATTTTATTTGAGATATTAAAATGCTATATTTAGGAAAATTTATCTCATAATAGATTAAAATATTCACAAGTCGACAAAAGGCACGACCAATTTAAACACTCACAATACCCATGTCATGTCAACTTAAGTTATTTAATAACCACCAAGTAAAGTCTTGTATGTAAACATATCTCACGCTTGGTAACCTGTAACACCCGTATTTTGGGGTTAGGAGTTAGTCGGGTTAGTAGCCCGAGTCGGTAAAATTAAATTTAACCTTTTTGACCATGGCTTGAGTCAATTGAGTTTTAATTAACAAGGAGGGACCAAATTGGTAATTTAGCCCAAAAGTTTTAAAAAAGGAAGACAACTTTTTGGAAAGTTAAAAAGAACAAACAAAAAAATGGTCTTCCTCCCCATTTCTTTTCCCCAACGTTAGAAACCTCAAACCCTTTTCAAACTCTCCCAAAAACAAAAGTTATTATTCCATTAAATCCCTTCTTCATTCCAAGGCCATTTTGAGAGGTAATAACATTTTTTAACTCTCCTTTTCATCCTCTATATCTACATGGTCATAGATTTTAAAACTACCCACTTTTGAAAGGTTAGGGTTTAATGAAAGTTAAGGTTTTTATGGAGTTTTTCATCTTGTCTTGAAATGTTAGGTTGGGTTTTGATTTAACCACCTTAAAATGCTTAATATATGTTAAAATGGTGGGGTTTGGGTGAAAACCCGAAATGGGTTCTTGAGGCAAATTTCAAAGTGTCAAAAACTTGGTTTTTGGTGGGTTTTAGGTTTAAATTGAAGGGTTGTTGGTTTAGGTATGTTAGGAAGGTGTTTAGGGATCATTTGGGTGTCATTTGGATGTTTGAAAATGGAAATTTCAGCTAGGGTTTGAAGGAGCACGAAAATGGGCATTTTGGGGATTAATTTGATTGGAAAATTTGTTGAAGTTGGTTTGAGCTTAAGAATTGAGTGTTGACTGAGTTTTAGCATTGAATGTGAATAATGGATGTGTTTTTGATTGGCTAGAAGCAAGAGGAGACGTTGAAGAGGCATTGGGATCGAATCCGGGCTTGTAGGAGGCTTTCTTTGGTTGCTAAGGAAGGGTGGTGAGTGACTTTAAATGTGTTTTAAAGTTTGGTTCGAGTGTGTGTAGTGTATGAGTTGAAATGTGCTTGGTAGGCCATTTCTAGGTGGATTTAAATTGTTAATTTAGCTCTTGATTTCCATTGAATGTTATTGTGTTTGCCTATTTATGCTCTTGTGAAATGTGGGTTAATTTGTACATGTGTATCATGATATGTGTATGTGATGAGCATGAGATATGGTGGATGGATATGTGATGTGGTAAATGAAAATTGGCACTAATTAACTTACCGGGTGTAAATGATCGATCATTAGGATTAGTGTGCACACAAATTGAGTCAAAACGTACGTGGCCTTGATGGCGTTAAGTCATCAAGGAGGAGTACGGTGATGTAATATTCCACCGGAAGCTTATATATATTCTACGGGGTGATGAGTGGAATCCCATCCGTAGGGCATGTGGTGATGAGTGGAATCCCGCCCATGCAAGGTCCGGTGATGAGTGTAATCCCACCGAGGTAATGTGAATATTGAGATTAAATCCGCACATTCGGATAAACTAATAGTGGCCAATTGAACTTGTTCTATTAATTGTAATGTGTGACATTGATATGCGATGTTTGAGCTTAGTATGATGTGAAATGCCATACATGACACTTGAAAGACTAGCTAGGTCTACTTGTATTTTTATCTATGCGTGTTAGATATGAGAATTAGGGAATACATGCTTGAACCCTGCATTGTTGATATTTTCGGTTTTAGAGCATCCTCACCAAGCTTATAGCTTACGCTCTCATTTTCAACAATGCAGATCATTAGCGTGGTGTTAGCTCGGAGCAAGGCAAGAAGGGCTTTCCAAGTTTTTGTTTGCTCAAGTACGGTTATTAATTATGTAGTAGTTTAGCAATGTGGCAAGAGGGTGTTTTTGTATGAGCTTTGTATAACTCTTACTTGTGTTTGATGTTCATGAATAGACTTGGTTTGTAAACATGTTATATCTTGCCAAATGCTTGTGTGATGTATACCTTTTGGATGTTTAAGATTGCTTTGATGTCATGTAAACTTATTTGAGATGTATGATGCCCATTGGTTCTTTTTAATGTCTTCAAGCATGACTTGTATGAAAGGCTACTAATGTGTAATTGCCATGTATGAATGATTTACCATATGCCTTGTGTGTGTTGAGGGATGGGTCGTTTCGGAACGGGTAAGGCTTTAGGGATCCCGTATCGGAACGCGTTTCGATACGGTATGGCCTGTGAAACCCCTATTCCGAAACGCGTATCAGAACGTTTTGGCTACTGGAATTTTGAGAAATTGACGAGATGAAGGCGTATCGAAACGGGTCTAAGGGTTTCGAAACGGTCAAAATCTCGTTGACCACGAGAAGTTGACCGTTGAGGGCGTTTCGGAACGGTTGACCTCCGTTTCGATACGGCCCCTTGTATGGGCTTTGGGGCAGTTGACCTGGTCAAGGCGTTTCGATACGCCTCAAGGGAGTTTCGAAACGGCCTATTTAAAGGATTAAAATTGGGCTGTTTAAATGCTGTTTTGGGTTCGAATGTTTATCTCCTGTGTTTTATTTCCGCTGTTGATCACATAAGATTCGAATGAGCCTTTAGAAAAGATCGAATTAAAAGAAAAAAAAATAGGGTCGCTAACCGAGGGGGAACCTTTACGGGTTTTGCTTCGGTTTTCCCCGTGTGGCCCACTCGGACCGGTCATCCGGCCAGACCGGGACGAGGGGGTTACATAACCCGTCAATATGAGATATAAACTTTTTCGTTTTTCTTAACTCAATTCATAAGTCCACTTTAAACATCAATTTCTCATCCATCACATTTTTTTCAACATTTAATACTATAAATAACACATCACTTAAAATTCAAAAGTACCCGACATGATTTACTCTTATAAAAAAATATTCCTAGCTCTATTCAGATGAATGATTCAAAAGCACACTTAATGCATTAGTAAATTTTTTTATGGACTGGATTTAACGGGCCGGTCTTCCATTTTACTAGTCAAGATGAATGCCACCAGCTCACATATCGGATCTGATATAGTAGATGTATTTGAAGTATAAAATTACAATATTTATTAACTCGTTTGATTCTCAATGTCAATATTTAAATTTTTAATTTTGTTTAAAAGATTTAGTGTTCATCATGTTAAACTAACTGATAATTGATATAATTTAACTTATTTTTAATTAACCATTTAAATAGTTTTCAATCTATTTGAAGTATAAAATTACAATATTTATTAGTAAAACCTTGAACTCGAGCTTAAAAATATAAAAAATATTTTTATACACAAATTGTATAGTTTGTAAACTTTTGTTTAAATAAATCTGTCAAAATTATGTTTTGGTGTACTATTTAGGGACTAGTGATTTTGATTTTATGATTTAGAATATGATTTAGGGTTTAAATTTTAAAAATTATGCTTAAAATATATGAATTTTGTAAATTAAAATTTATGATATATATGTATCGAAAAATAATTCTAAAAATATGTGGTCAATAAGGCTCCTTGTGTGTATAGGGAATTTCATGGAGGTATTTTTGCAAAGGGATTTTTAATTTCTTTAGAATTTGTAAGAAAATTTTCCTTAAAGTCATCGGTTTTTGTTGAGAATGTAAATAGTTAGTTTCATTTTCTAGTTAGTTGTTAAGGGTTGTTAGCTATAGTTAGTTATTTTGTTTATAACTTGTTGGTTAATTCCCTTGGCTGGCTATATAAAGCCCATTGTAACTTTATTATTAATCAATGAGAATGAATAATTTTTTCAACATGGTATCAGCAGTCCAATTCTGATATTTTCTGTTGGGCCGTTTTTTTTTCCTGGCCTGTTTTCTGTTTTTGGCCGGTCTTTGGTTTTTTTCTTTTTCATTCTCATTTTGCCTTTCGTTCTGATTTTTTCCCCTTTTCTTGTTTTTTTTTTCGATGGCCACCACGATTGATTTCAACCACGTTTTTTATCTTCATCCATCTGATACTTCCGGCGCTCCGATCGTCTCCGTTCAGTTGACCGGCATCGACAATTACGGCGTCTGGTGCCGTTCGATGCGTCTCGCCTTACTTGCGAAGAACAAACTAGGGTTTGTTACCGGTGATTGTAAGCGAGACGGCTTTGTTGAGACTCTCCGTTCGCAGTGGGATCGCTGTGATGCGGCGGTTATTTCCTGGATTCTTAATTCTGTGAGCCGTGACCTTTCCGCTGGTGTTGTTTTCGCGTCAAACGCTGCCCTAATCTGGAAGGACCTTCGCGAGCGTTTTGACAAGATTGACGGTGCTCGAATTTTTTTTCTTCACCGGGAGGTTGCTACATTCGTCCAAGGTGATCTTTCTGTATCTTCTTACTTCACCCGCCTGAAACTTTTGTGGGATGAGCTTGCGGTGTTGGTTCCATTTTCGACTTGTGAATGCCCTGCTTCTGAAGATAATCTGGCGGCTCATCTTCAACAGCAACTTTTCCAGTTCCTAATGGGTCTCAATGAGACGTTTTCTGCGCTGAGGAGCCAAATCTTGCTCATGAAGCCCTTGCCCTCTGTTAACCAGGCCTATTCAATGATTCTTCAAGAAGAATCCCAACGGGCACACCTTCATGGTCTTTCCTCGGTTTCGTTGTCTTCTGATCCGACGGCTCTTTATGCTTCTGGTGGGGCTAGCTCTCGCCGTCGTTTCACTGGGACATGTGATCACTGCAAGGTTCGGGGTCACAAGAAGGACCAATGTTACCGTCTGATTGGTTTTCCGGCCGACTTTAAGTTCAACAAGAGGAAGGATGCTCAAGCTGCGTTGGTTACTGATGCCTCTGAGGTCTCTGGTTCCTCATCTCCTTCTGGTTCTTCTTTATCTCCTGTGTTCACACCGTCTCAATATCAGCAGCTGTTGGATTTGCTCAATCGTGCTCCGTCTCAGGCTGAACCTTCTGCGAACCTAGCAGGTGATGTGTCTTGCTCCTCTGCTCGTTCCAGTTCTATCTGGATCTTAGATACTGGTGCTACGGATCACATGTGTTGTGATTTCATTTTTCTGGATACTCCTCTTTCATGTTCATCTACTTCTCGTTCTGTTTTTTTGCCTAATGGAAAGCATGCTGCAATTACTCATACTGGTTCTGTTCATCTTGCTGATATGCATTTGTCAAATGTTCTTTTCATCCCTGATTTTACACATAATCTCATCTCTATTTCCAAATTAACCTCTGAGTTGAATTGCACTGTGATCTTTTTCCCTGATTTCTGCTTAATTCAGGGTCTCTCCAGTGGCAAGATGTTGGGGATTGGTAAATTGTCTGGAGGACTTTACATTTTCATTCCTCCAGCTTCTGTGCCTGGTTTGTCTTCAGTTTTTCCTTCTTTTTTTCCTTCTTCAAATGTTTCAAATGCTATCTCACATTGTATGCATTCTGAGCTTAATAAAGGATTGTTGTGGCATGCTCGTTTGGGACATGCGCCCTATAGTACTATATCTAAATTGCCTATTGCTGACACTATTTCTAGTAGTTCTCATTGCCCTGTTTGTCCTTTAGCCAAACAATCTAGACTTCCATTTCCTTTAAGTTCTACTCATACCTCCTTGCCTTTTGAGCTTTTACACATGGATCTTTGGGGTCCTTATAGGACATCTACTGTTCATGGTCAACGTTTTTTCCTCACTATAGTTGATGATTATTCTAGGATGACATGGGTGTTTCTGTTGAGGTTAAAATCTGATACTATTCTGTTCATCAAGTCTTTTCTTTCTTATGTTCAAACTCACTTTTCAGCTTCTGTTAAATTTGTTCGCACAGATAATGGTTCTGAGTTTTTTAATTCATCTTGTTCTGATTTTTTTCATTCTCTTGGTATTGTCCATCAAAGTAGTTGCATCCATACTCCACAGCAAAATGGCATAGCTGAGAGAAAGCACAGACACCTATTAGAGGTTGCTCGTGCCCTAAAATTTCATGCTAAAATACCTGTTAAGTTTTGGGGATATTGTGTCACCACTGCTTGTTATCTTATAAATCGCCTTCCATCTTCAGTCTTACACTGGAAAACACCTTATGAAATGCTTTACCATCGTCCTCCTTCTCTTTCACATCTTAGAGTTTTTGGTTGTCTTAGCTATGCCACCAATACTAATCCTTCTGATAAATTTTCTCCTCGTGCCTTTCCTTCTGTTTTCTTTGGATATTCTGCTGTTCAAAAGGGTTACATTTTGTTTAATTTGGATTCTAAATCCTTTTTTGTCAGTAGGGATGTTGTCTTTCATGAGGATATCTTTCCTTTTCATTCTGCATCTTCTACTAATTCTCCTTGGTTGTTTCCTTCTTCTTCTTCTAGTCTTGATGATTTGTTTCTCACTCCTGAGTCTCCTAATCTCTCAACAGATTCCACTCATGTCTCCTCTGATCCTGTTTCTACTGTTTCTTCAGTTCCAGTAGATGTTTCAGTCCCTGCAGTTGTTTCTGGTGATTCTGCAGGTTCAGTTTTACCTTCCCATCCCCCTGTTCGTAGGTCTGTTCGAACAGTTCGACCCCCTCAATGGCTGAATGATTTTGCTTCTGCTTGTCATTCTTCTAATATCCAATATCCTCTTTCTTCTTCTTTATCTTATGATCATCTTCCTTCTTCTACTCGTTCTTTTCTTTCTCATACCTCTATCATTGAACCTAAAACTTATTCTGAGGCTAGTAAAAACCCTTTGTGGATTGAAGCTATGAAAGAGGAAATTCAGGCTCTTGAAATTAATAACACATGGTCCTTAGTTCCTCTTCCATCTGGTAAGGTTCCCATTGGTTGTAAATGGGTATTTCGAGTTAAGTATAACTCTTCTGGTGCTGTTGAACGATACAAGGCACGTCTCGTGGCCAAGGGTTACAACCAGAAAGCTGGTGTTGACTATACTGAAACGTTCTCTCCTGTAGCAAAAATGGTTACTGTTAGGACCATTTTGGCTCTTGCTGCTGCTCACTGTTGGCCACTTTACCAGATGGATGTCTATAATGCGTTTCTTCAGGGTGACTTACAGGAGGAGGTCTATATGGAATTGCCTCCTGGATTTTGCAGCCAGGGGGAGTCTAGGGTTTGTAGGCTGCGTAAATCCCTTTATGGTCTGAAGCAAGCTTCAAGACAATGGAACATGAAGCTTTGCGAAGCATTGTTGAATGCTGGTTATTATCAGAGTAGGTCGGATTATTCTATCTTCACAAAAAGGAAAGGAGATGCACTGGTGATAATGTTGATTTATGTCGATGACCTACTGATTACTGGAAATGATAGCAGTTTAATTTCAGATTTGAAGTTGTTACTGAATCAAAGTTTCAGAATGAAGGACCTAGGGGATTTAAAGTTTTTTTTGGGATTTGAAGTGATGAGGTCCAAAGAAGGTATTTTGCTAAACCAAAGGAAATATGCGATGGAGTTGATTGAAGATTTAGGCCTTGGTGGTTCTAAGCCAGCATCCACTCCTTTGGAGCAGAATGTGAAATTCACTACAGCAGTTTATGACAAGGAGCTAGAGCATAATGTTGAAGATAAGCTCTTAGAAGATGTCTCTATTTTTCAGAGATTAATTGGAAGGCTCATTTATCTCACTCACACCAGGCCAGACATAATGTTTGCTGTGCAGAACTTGAGTCAGTTCATGCATCAACCAAAGGAGTCTCATATGTTAGCAGCATTGAGGATTGTAAAGTATGTGAAAAAGAATCCTGGTCAAGGGTTGCTGTTTGGAGCATCAAATGAAAAGCAAATCACAGCTTACTGTGATTCAGACTGGGCATCATGCCCAATATCAAGAAAGTCAGTAACAGGGTACTGCATCAAGATTGGAAATTCTTTAGTTTCCTGGAAATCTAAAAAACAGAACACAATAGCTAGATCTTCAGCTGAAGCCGAGTATCGAAGCATGGCTGTTGTGGTGTCTGAAGTGATCTGGTTAACTGGTTTTCTGAAGGAACTTGGAATGTATAAGTCTGATCCTGTGAAGCTTTTTTGTGATAATAAAGCAGCTCTTCAGATTGCAACTAATCCAGTTTTTCACGAGAGAACGAAGCACATTGAAATAGATCTTCACTTTGTGAGAGAGAAGATACAACTTGGGTTGATACAAACACAGCACATCTCATCTTCAGAACAGTTAGCAGACATTATGACAAAGGCACTTGGAGTACAACAACATGAGTACCTTCTAAGCAAGTTGGGAGTTAAAGATATATTTCAACTACCAACTTGAGGGGGAGTGTTGAGAATGTAAATAGTTAGTTTCATTTTCTAGTTAGTTGTTAAGGGTTGTTAGCTATAGTTAGTTATTTTGTTTATAACTTGTTGGTTAATTCCCTTGGCTGGCTATATAAAGCCCATTGTAACTTTATTATTAATCAATGAGAATGAATAATTTTTTCAACAGTTTTGAATTCGGTTTTTCGAATTTTCTAAACGACTTATAATAACTTGATCTAATTTTCAATTTTTCTATATGAATTTTTAGTTTCGACATTTTTAAATTTTATTTTGACAAAGTTATTTTTTTATTATTATTATTTTAACACCACACTTCGAATCGATTTCTATTTTTTCTTTACTTAACCCTAAATTAATATATAAAAGTAAAGTGGTAAAGAAAGGTCTCTAGGTGGATTAGACTTGTTAAGTTTGAGAAAGTCCAAAAGTAAAGCTAAAGAGTTGGAATGGTGGAATGTAACTTTCAAAGCATGTCATTTTCTTAGTTTAGTAGTTAAGAAAGAAAACCCCATCGTTTGTATGTCTCCTATGGTTATAGCAATCGAAATTCTTTAATTTAATTTAATAGTTGAGAGTTTATATTTATTTGGGTATTTCATATTATTATTAAAGTTTGAAAAGGTTAAAATTATGAGATTTAGGTGAGATGATAAAAGTCAATTATCTTATTCGTAATAAAGAGTTTAATTTTTGTATTGGACATCGAGAAGCTTTAAAATTTGTGGTCTAACATCTAGTCTTAATATAAGTCAACAGAATGAGAAAAATTAATTATTGAACTCGCTCCGGTAAGTACTAAGAATAAAAAATTAAAAAGTTGATAATTATATAACCATTAGGCTTAATAGTCAAATAGGTGCCCAAACTATGCCCTTTTTATCAGTTAGGTGTTCAAACTATTTTTCGGGTCAAATAGGTGCTTAACGTTTCATTCTGTGACCCATTTAAGGTTCTCTGTTATTTTTCACTCTTAAATGCCATGTGTCACCTTCTGAAAAAAAAAACAAAATTATATTAAAAATAAAAAAAATTAATAAAAAAATAAAAATATATCCTAAAATTTTCAAAATTTCCCAAAACAGTCCTCAAATACCTAAACTCTCACATCCGACCACTCTCGCCGGCAGCGGTCGCGTTGTCGGTGACGGAATGAAGGACCCTCCTCTCGTCGAACAACCCACACGCTGTTCGTCGCCCCTCTTACCGTCGTTCGTCGCAAATCGTTCGAAAGAACCATTTGATAATTTTGTCGATTCGCACGGCGTCGGTCGATTTTCAACGATGGGGTGGTGGGGGAAATGGTCGTGATGGTCCGACGACCGATGTTGTGGGAGGTGGCGTGGCAATCGGTGGTGGAAATGGTCGTGATGGTCCGACGACCGATGTTGTGGGCGGTGGCGTGGCAATCGGTGTCGGAATCAGCCCAAATTAGGATTTAGATTTTGGGGAGTTAGGGATTTTAGAATTTTGGGATTTTTTCTGAAATCTGGAAATTTTAGAGATTTTTTAAAATTAATTGATTTTATTTATTTATAATATAATTTTGGATTTTTCTGGAGGTAACACATTGTGTTTAGCGGTGAAAATTAACAGAAAACCTTAGATGAGTCACGGAATGAAACTTTAGGCACCTATTTGGCCCGAAAAATAATTTGGGCACCTAACTGATAAAAGGGCATAGTTTAGACACTTATTTGACAGTTAAGTCTAATTATTATTTTAAATTTTTATAATTATTTTAATTAAATGAAGAAAATTGAAATATTATTTAATTATTATTTGAAGGCGGCTCATAAAAAGGTGTTGGATAATTGGTGCATGATTTGACAATGTCCAAAAGATACATCTATACTTTACTTTTATGATTGGACTACTTTTATCTAGATTCAATGTTTTCAACGTTCCACTAAACTAAATGTATTTGCAATATATATTTTAATAACCTAGGATAGTTAATTAGATTTAATCATTATACTTTCACCTTTTGAATATTTATTTTTATCTAAAAAGGCTTATTATAACACGTTGAATGGTCACAATGGAAAAAAGTGTTATTTTTTTATATGATCAGAATTTGAGCAATGTAGTTTATAAATGAGCGTGAATTTATTCAAATATAAAATTGGATTGAGATATTATCTTGTAATTTAGTTAGAATGTTAAAAAAACTTGATTAATTTTTGTCCTTGGTATGTGTATTAAGTATAAGTTATATATTTAGTCTATGTACTCTAATTTAGCCCGTTTCAATTTATGTACTTTTTGAATCTTGAAATATTCACACAAACAATAAAAAGGATAATTGTAAAAAAATTATTGGGACTTAAAATGACCTAATTAAATAATATGAATTAGATCTATACCTTAAGCATATTATTGAGATTAACAACAAATTTTGGCTTATCAAATTTAACGTGTTTTTTTATAAAAAAATGGCACATAGATGATACTACCTGTTACTCATTAAAAACATCTCTAAACCTAGTTGAAAGAAAAAAAAAAGTACGGCAATAATACCTAACCAAAACAACCAAGAACCGGTTATTGAAACTGCCATTCCAACCAAGCATGTGACGTGGCAAGGACTGCACCGGCCCTTGGATCGCCATCACCATTGGCCATGAACGCACAATCGAGATATTACTATGCACCACATAGTGAACCAACGGACCAAGATCCTTCACCCAGGGGTCATACCAAAAATCAATGTCTCCAATTAATATTGGCCTGGCCATCATTCCAAATTGCACCAACACCTTTCCACAACCGAGAATCATTACAACTTTGTAACACATGTATTTAAAACGGGACTGCTATTTTAAAATTTTAAAAATACATGACCACAAATAATCAATTTAAATTATGTAAACTAAATTCATGACCTACAAACAGTAAGGAAACTAATAGAAAATTTTGACCTAGTAGCAAAAATGAACATACTATATGTTATTTTCATCCTACCGACTTCAATTTTTGATTCAATCAAAAAATGTATATGCAGTTCATCACTCAACTTTTTTCTTACTTCTGTTTTGGTCATTAAAGTTTAAAAATTTTTAATTTAATAATTTAATTTTAGGGTTATTTCTATTTTGGTCATTTTAAGATGACCTGGCTTATTTTATTAATATTTTACTATGACATGTCATATTTTATTAGTACTCTAATGACATGTCAGATATGAAATAAAATAAAATAAAATCTTTAAATCTCAATTTTAACCCCTAATGTATAAGCCATAATCCACCATCTACAACCCCTAAACCTCAATCTAAAAACATAAAACCCTGGTCTTCTCCAAATCTTTATGAGATACCAAATGTCAAAAAAAAATTGAAGTGTTTGTTTCACTAAATTTCCAAGCAACACTACATTTAGAGGATGGATTGTGGGGTGCTGGAGGGGCAGTCACACCCCCTAAATATTTCAAACTCTTATATAGTTTATGTTTTTTATATTTTCTGTGTATTTTCTATCGTTAATCTAAGTTCACTCCCCTTAAAATTTTGTAATTTTGCATCCCCAAACTTTTAATATAACTCATTAACAGTTAACACCCCTAACACAAACTCCTACGTTTGTCCTTGATCATTTCGTTCCATTTTGGTCAATAACAACATG
Organism: Hibiscus tridactylites; assembly: GCA_958450335.1. Lineage (NCBI taxonomy): Eukaryota > Viridiplantae > Streptophyta > Magnoliopsida > Malvales > Malvaceae > Hibiscus > Hibiscus tridactylites. The sequence continues at coordinate 61,336,855 of OY288278.1, read as the reverse complement.
TATTGATATGTGTACCAGTCATTGCAAGACTTTAACTTTCAAACCCAATTTTTTTATTCATAATAATTTTTATTTTCAATTTTATTAATAATAAAATAAAATCATTTAATAAAGTTAGTTAATAATTTTAAATTTTATATTTTAAATAATATTTTTGAAAATTTCTATAAACCCAAAACAATGAATCAAAACACATGGTACCCATATGTAAAAATACCAAAGAAGAAACAATGCGTCCCTCCGTACCGATATCACACTATGTTTTATTTATTGGGTAAAATTTTGATATACAGACTGTGTAAAAACAAGCAAGGGTGGAGCCACCCTTTGAATAGGGGTGTCTCATGGCACCCCAAAATTTTTGGGAAACCAATTTGTTGGGTTTATTGCACGCTCGAATCGATCACCGAAATCGTCAAGGAGGGTCGTAAATGTTTGGTGGTTGAATTGGCTAAAATCGAAATAAAGGTAGACAAGAGACACAATGATTTTAGAGTGGTTCGGGCTATTAACTAAGCACCTACATCCACTACCTTAGCACACAACTAAGGATTTCCCAATTCACTCAACAATAAATTCGTCCCCTTTTACCGGTTTAGGAGGAAACCGTTACAACCCTATCTTTTTGGACTTGACTAAGATAGAACCAACTCTAGTTTTTCTCTCAAGGCTAAACTAGAACCTCTCCTTTTACGAGGGATTTTTTTGATAAACTTAATACCTCACAAGGTGGGTGTTTACACAAATTTAAGCTCACACGAGAACAAAGAATTTACAATTAAGCTCTCTCTAAAGACTATGTACAAGAGAATAGTAAAATAAAGATTTAGACTCTAATTCTCTTGATCATGTTGCTTGGATGTTGTCTCTAACAATCTTCAAGTGTTCCAGCCTTCAATTTATAGTCCCAATTGAGTTTGTAGCCGTTACTAGCCGTTGGGGATGTTTTGGAGCCGTTGGAGACTTTATTTTCCACCATATATGCAGTTCTGCAGCCTACCGTATCGGTACACGATGAGGCGTATTGGTACGCCTTTATTCAGAACTAGCCGTTGGGGGCTGAAAAAGTCAGGATGGTTTCGATATCGGCAAGGTGGTTTCGAACCCTACAGGTTTCGATACCAGCGAGGTGGTTTCGATACCTCTAGCCCTGCATTTGGGTTTTGCTTACTAGAAATGGTGGTATCGATAAAGATCAAGGTGTATCGATACGGGCCTTGTAAAAATGATATTTTGGCCATTTAAAAAACATTTTAGACATGTTAAAAACCTATGAAATCATTTCAAACATATTTTCAAGTTGTTTGGACTTTAAATAAATTTTCAAAATATTCAAACAAGTCCAAAAACATTTTTCAATTATTATATCAAAACATTAGTTCTTCACTATTTTTCCTATATAATTTGTATAAAAAAATTAAAAATATGGACAAATGACACCCTTTTATGAATAAAATGACACCCTTTTATAAATAATTAATCCTCTTTAAATATCGTTGAAAAAATGACACCCCTTAAATATATTTCTAGCTCCACCCCTGAAAACAAGTCTGCATATTTATTTTATAAAATTTAAATCTTAAATTCTTAATTTAACCCTAAAAACAAAACCCTAAACATTAAATCATGTACCCTAAATTATAAACCTTACAACCTAAACCCCTAAATTTTAAACCCTAGCACTTTATTTAATTACCTTATTTCTTTTTTTTCTTATTATCTATGTTTATAAAATATGTATTTATATAAATAATTAGTATTTGTCAACAATTTCTAGAGTAAGTGGTTAAAGCTCTCAGTTAACACCCTCCCATTTCTCCTAGTTAGGGGTGTAACTGAATAGAGCGTTCGACGAACCGTTCGTGAACCGTTCGTATAACGTTCGTTTATGTTCTTTTATTAAGCTAAATAAATGAGTATAAACAAAAAATTTATGTTCGTTTGATAAACGAACGAACATGAACAAAGGTGTGTTCGGCTCGTTTATGTTCACGAACAAGCTCGTTTATAGGCTCGTTTATGGGCTCATGTATAAGCTCGTTTATAGGCTTGTTTATAATCTCGTTTATAAGCTTGTTTGTAGGCTCGTTTACATTCTTGTTTATAAGCTCGTTTATAGAATGAAAATATTTGTGGATGTACCTAAATACTACTTTTTGTTGTTGCTAAGGATATTATATTAAGTTCATGTTTAAATGTAAGTTTTAGTTTGTTGCTTTTTATTTATTTATTTATTGTTAATTTAGTTAACATTTCTTAAAATATAAACAAACATGTTCGCAAACGAATAAATGAGCAAGTTTGTGAACACTTAAACGAACACGTTCGCGAACACTTAAATAAACTCGTTCGTGAACACTTAAACGAACAGGTTCGCGAACACTTAAACGAACACGTTCGTGAACACTAAACAAATGAACACGAACACCTTCAAAAATAAATAAACGAACACGGACACAATATTAAAAATTTAAACGAACACGAACTGAACATGAACACCTTTAAAATTAAACAAATGAACACGAACAGTGACTTGTTCGTTCAAGCTTGATTCATTTACACCCCTACTCCTAGGTTGTAGGTTCTAAACCCATAATTAGGAGCAAATTCCCCCCTCCCCGCCTCTAGGTAGAAATTGTTTAAAAATATAAAGAATTAGTATTTAATAGATTGTTAGTAAAAAAAATATTTACAAATAACATTCAAATGGTGTCAAGTGTCTCATTATTTTTATTTTAAAATTATTAAATGCATATAAAGATTCGTCTAGGGATGTCATGGGGCGTGTTTTGTGGGATTCGATCCGTTTTACACACAATGTATGAAAATGAATACATGTTTCGCGTGTGGTAGGATGGAGATGTGGACAAAAGTTAAACCCGCTGTGAGTGGTGGGACATGCATGTATATCACCTTGTACCCGTCTCGGCCCATACCCACCTGGTTCGCATCATCACGTCCACCAATATGCAAAATAAACAACTTAAAAATATTTCAATAATAATAATTTTCATAATAATCAAGCCACATTCACTGCTATTTAAAAAACACAATACTAATAGAATTACGATTTCTCGATTCTCTCCTATTTAAAGAGTCGTTATAATCTATTATTATTTTAAAATGTTGACAGTTGAAATAATGTTGAATATGTGATGAAAGTTCGGAAGAAATATATTTGATACTTTTTACATAACAAAATAGTTTATATTTATTTAACTGTTACTTATAAATATATTATATGAACTGGATCACCGGACAAGTATATCAGGGATTAGGTGAGTCTTAAGACCGACATGAATAGTGGGACAAGGATAGTTCCAACCTTGCGGGTAGCAAGGGGGGATGATTTTGAATTTTGTGCCTGCAGCGGGTCGGGACGTGGATGAATATTCTAATTGTTGATGAATATGGGGAGCACTAGTCGCACTCATCCCGTCCGATTGACATCCCTAAACTTGTCTGACTACATTTAAACAATGCTTGTAAAATTATTTTTTTTTTCGCTCACAGTATACCAAATAATAACCCTTATATAAATATACAAATATTTTTATATATACCAAAAAAACTTTCGAGTATGAGCTCTCTCATGGTATTATTTCAATGAAATAAACTCTTACAATATTTTAGTATCCTAAAATTATTTAATTTATATCATTGATTCTCTTTAAATTTAAATATTTTTAGATAGCCATATCAATAAATAACATTAAGTTTCGCCACACTCACTACCTACCTGTGTCAAGATTTTAGTATGAAAACTCAATACTAGCGATGGGAATCGGTTGGTTCGGGGATGGTTTTGCATTTTCCACTCCATCCCAACACTTGCGGGTACAGTTTTGGGTAATTCGCATTATATGTTTCGGTGAATTTTTCATCCTCGTTACCCATCGGATCCCCACGATTTTCGAGAATTTTCCATCCCAAAAGTCAAACAAAATTTACTATTTTACTAACTAAAATATACTCAATACAAACATATGGTTGAAGGGGAACAAGGTTTTTATGTAAAATGAACGGCATAAGTAGATAGATAGATAAATTATATAATTAACAAAAAATGGTAAATTACTAGAGAGGTCACCCAAACTTAATAAGGTTTAAATAAAAGACACAAATATATTGATAATAAGATAGATAGGTAAGTAAGTAAGTATACATGTGAAGGAGAGTTAATTTTATATATTTTAAAAAATTGTAAACTATCAGGTATCCTTGTGGATATTTTTCGAGGATCCCCACAATTATTTATAGGTTACGATTCGATTATTCTCACGGTTCGGATATAGCAATTCTCGTCCCCATCTCTATTTGAGCTTTGGTGATAAAACGTTCTTCGTCCCCGTGGGTGAATGTTTCGGTTATTCTCCATCCCATCGATCCAGATCCTCACGATTTTCAGATATTCCCCACCCAACTCCCACCGCTACTCAATACCTACTAGGGGTGTTCATTGTCAGATATCAAATCAGATCCAATCTGGTTTTTTTGATTGACGATATAGTGATCCGTATCTCATCCAAAAAACGAATATCTGGCTATTCGGATATTGGATATTTGGGTCGGATATCCGGATATCCAAAAATATAATTTGATTTAAATATTTTTTTCGAATTTAAAGGTCGTATTTATGAAAATTTCAGAATTTTGAATATAACAAACAACAAATTGTTAAATATAACAAGATTCACATCTATGAAAATTTTGATTTTTTTAATTTCCGGATATAGCAAGCATCAAATTGTTAAACATAACAAGATTAATATTTCATGAAAATTTGAATTTCCAGATAATCCAAAACTTGAACTATTGTGATTCGTTTTCGATCTGAAAATTTTTAAATGAGATAGGATATCCGATCCGAAAATAAAAATTGAATGAAATATTTAAATTTTCAGATCGGATTAATAGATAATTGAATTAGATCAATCGAATCTAATATTTTTAAACACCCCTAATACCTTCCCTACCCTACGGCTTTACCAGTTTCTTTAGGGCACTACATTAATTAAACTCTCAAATGTCGGTGCTGACCAGTAAAAGTAAAAAGAGTCAATGAACAGTATGGCGTGGCAGATTCTGATTCCCGGCGTAAATTTAAAAATCTGAGTACGATTCCACCGAATATCCTCTCTCTAGGTCCTGGCCGTTGTAAATGAACACGTGACGGGCGGACATATAAAGATTTTCCCACGTGGCCAGATCTTCAAATGGATAAGAAATTAAGAGAGGCAGAGAGTTAGGTGATCTGTGACTCACCTAACTTACCGTCAATTTATCGCGATAATTTTCCAAGTTATCCGGAAACGGTAATATGATCGCGAGTTTTTTATTTTTATTTTTAAGGTATTTAAAAGACATTGATTTTTAATGAAGGATTCCTGAGCCTGAGGTCTTGACTGTTGACCATATTTTTTAATAAAAATATCTTTAAATTAAAAGAGTGTTTTAAAAATGGAAGTAGATATTTATTTTTTCGGAAATATTTAGATTTGAATCTACAAAATTATTAAAAAAATTGAGTATGTTTGAAAACAAGGGCAACACAAAAAATACTATAATTAGAGACTTGACTCGAGCCAATTATTATTATTTGTGGGATATCTAAATTCTTAAAGAATTTTTGCTTAAAATTTTTAAAGACTTGAAGGTTAATTTTATCTATGTAGCAATATGAAATTAATAATTTTATTTCTTTTTTTTAATTTTATTAATTTAGTCATTGTAGTTGTCTAAAATCAGTAATGTTATTTTTTTTATTTTTAATTTCATCAATTTTACCACCAAAACCATAGCAATCTCACTATTTGATTATTGTTGACTTACAAAGCTGTAATCACTAGTCGTCCTTTTTGACATCAGACATTTTATCGTTAAACAATTAACAACTTTTGAGTTGTACATGTTCACATGTATTTTTTTAATAAACTAATATTCTTCAATAAAATGATGACATGTCACTTTTGATGACGTGACAATACAATTGACGTAGATTTTTTTTTTCAAAATCTATAATTTTAAAATAAATAATTAATTGATTAATTATGAAGCACTTTATATATACTACTTTGTCATTAAAATTGACTCCTTGTAGTTATCATGACAAGAAAATAGACGATAACGATTGATGCAGGAGCATATAGCGACCACATGCGCTTTATTTAATGGCTTAGTTAGTCAATAACGATCAAATGGCACAATTGATGTAATTTAGGAGTTTAAAGGTTAAATTGATGAAATTAAAAAGGATGAGCAAAGTTGTTGATTTGAGCTTGCAAAATTACCTCCTAAACAAATTTTAAACCATATATTGAATATTTGAATTCAAATCTCTTAAAATCATAGAGGATTAGGGTTGGATGATTTTTTAAACCTCAAAATTTTAAAATCATTTGGAAAATATATAATTATCATTTTATGAAAGTATTTGTGATTTAATATTATATTTTTTAAAAAATAAGAAAAATAATACATTAATTTGAAAAGGTATAATTATTACTATTACATTCCAATTGCAAATTGTCAGAGATTAATATTTGAAATTTTAGCCAATATTAGAATATTTTATATGACTTTTTTATATAAAAAAGTGTTATGCTATTGACAGCCTTAAGAGCTGTTGATAAGAACTATATGATTCTTGTTATTAATATATATTTAACTTTTTAATAGAATCTAGTAAAATATAATTAATTACATTCCTAAAAAATTGTGTTCCATTAATTTAAACTTTTTCATATAATTAAACATTAAAACTCTAAACCCTAAATCCTAAAACATAAACTCAAACCCCTAAAACCTAAAACATAAACCTTAAACACTAAGTCCTAAAACCCTAAACCTAAAACTAAAAACTTAAACCTTAAACCTAAAACTCTAAACTTAAGCATTAAATACTAAACCCTACACCTAAAATCCAAAAGCCTAAACTAAAAACTATAAACCCTAAACACTAAACTCCTAAAACACTAACACTAAACCATAAACCCTTTTAAGTGAATATTAATTACATTAAACACCCTAAATTAATTAAACACAACTTTTTAAGAATGTAATTAATTATATCTTATTAGATTCTATTAAAAAGCAAAACAAGCTTTAATTATAAGAATCTATGGAATTTTTATTGACAGTCCTAAAATCCATAATTATAATGAATATTTTTCCGAACCATTATAAAATTAAGGGAAAACTATATATTTAGTACCTCAAGTATGCACGCGTTACTATTTTGGTACCCTAACTATTAATTTTGGTAAAATGGTACCTAACATTATGTTTTTTTTCCTATTTTGGTACCCAAACGTTAAAAAACTAACGAAGATGATGACATGGGTTGGTATAATTACAAGTCTAGTTTAAAACACTTATATATATATATATATATATATATATATATATATATATATATATATATATATATATATATATATATATATTATCAATTTAGTCCAAATTTCATCAATTTAAAACATCATCTTAATTTTGATAGAATTTTGTCTCATCCCTTTTTCACCCCCTCGTATTCTCGTCGGTATCATGATCGTGGAGTTTGGGTCCTCCAATGGACCCATGATTAGTCCCACATTGATCTCCAAATCTTAAAGTTTTGATTGTCCGTAGCATGTTTTTTAAACTCCAAAACTCAAAAAAGTGTTCGACTGGAAGAAGAAAAGGAGGAATTTACAACTTTAATCCAAAAATTAAAATAATGTTTAAATTGATAGAATTTTAGACTAAATTGATAGATTGTATAAGTTTTTGGACTAAAAATGTTATTAACCCAAGCCACGTTTCTATTTCCATTAGTTTTAAACGACAGAGGTACCAAAACAAAATAAAAATGTAATGTTAGGTACCATTTTGCTAAAAATAATAGTTGGAGTTCCAAAATAATAACACAAGCATAGTTAGAGTACTAAATATGTCGTTTTCCCTAAAATTAATAAATCGTTGTAAAATACTAACAAAAATAATTTAATTTTAAATAATTATTGAAGAAATACATACATAATTAGAGAGAACCATATATAATTTATTTAAAATAGACTCGAACTTAAATCCAACAAGTAATTTCAGTGGAAAAGAGAATGATATTCATCATAAAAAATTCAGATTCAATTAATTTTGTCTGCAAAACGTGTGGGCATTAATAGTAGATTAAGAAAAAAATATGAACAAATAAATATAATACTCGAATTTGGCATACAAAAGCTAAGCCTTGATGACCAACTTTTAGGTTGATTTTACTTTGAATATGGAACTATTGTTGACTTAATTGGTTAAATCCAAATTAGATCCTTTACTATTTCAAATATTTATTACTTCAATATTAATAATTTGATTTGTGCAGGGGTAATTATAATTATTTATTATAAAATTGAATTGGTAAAGAATATAAATCTTCTTCGCTCTACCTATAGTCATTAATTAAATTAATCTTATTTACAAATGTTAGATGCAATGGTAAGAAACAATATAATTCAAATGATAAACTTTGTGCGGCTTCTTCTTCTACAAAGATGTTGATCTAAGCTTTTGTCTCTGTAACCCCCACGTCCCGGTCTGGTCGGATGACCGATCCGAGTGGGCCACACGGGGAAAACTGAAGCGAAACCTGTTAAGGTTCCTCCTCGGTTAACGACCCAGAAAATTTCCTTTTTACTTTATCTTGTCTATAGGCATATTTAAATCCTAGGTGAAGTACAGCAGCGGAAAATACAAACAATGTAACATATTCTGATCAACCAAAACATTAAACAGCTCATTTTAGTCCTTTACAGCAGGCCGTTTCGAAACGCCCTTGGGGTGTTTCGATACGCCTTGACTTAGTCAACAGGCCAGGGTCAACCACAGGGTGGCCGTTTCGAAACAGGGGTGACCCGTATCGAAACGACCCTAACGGTCAATTTCTCGTGGTCAACGATATTTGACCGTTTCGAAACATCAAAGGCCCGTTTCGGAACGCCTTTATCTCGCCAATTTCTCAGAATTCCAGTAGCAAAAAATGTTCCGAAACGACCCCCATTCGTTTCGAAACGGCAGGCCAAATGCAAAGGGACCGTACCGAAACAGGGTGGCCCGTTCCGAAACGCCCACTGTCTGCAGACTCGTTTTGGCTGTTTTAAGGCACAAGGGTGCCCCAAAACACCCTTCAACATTAAAACACATAAACCTAAGGCAACCCAACTATATTAGCATGCTTTAACAAGATTAGGACGAGTCTAAACACTAAGGCAAGACATCACAAGTCATGCAATCATACAACATCATTCAAACATAAAGGCAATCTCTAAGGCACATGGCTAACATTCAAAATAAGCAATTTAGGCATGAGTTACAATTCAACATGGCAACACCAACCATACGAAAGCAAGATATCAAGGAGTCTAAACAAGCTCCTAAACAACTAGCAACTATCCATCAAAACAACACATGTCCCATTGCTCAAACTATTACATGTTCAACATTAAAACTCATACTTGAAGTACTCAAGGCTAACAACCACACTTGGAGGCCCTCCACTTGCTCGAGCAACCCGCGAACTAAGGATCTGCAATGTTGAACAAAGAGAGCGTAAGCAATGATGCTTAGTGAGGGTAAGCTCTAAAAACAAACCTCAACATTGTAGGGTCCGAGCACGATCTAGCCAAGGCATTACACAAATATACCAAGGATCCACAAGAGCCACAAGATAAAGATGTATGAGCAATATACGATTAAATGCCATGATCAACAAGCTCTAATCCTCAACATATGTAATCACATTCAAGTATCCAATTAAAGATTTTAAACCTCAACACATTGATACACATATCAAACAACATTGGCACCTAGCTATGACCCGAATACGCGGATAGACATGTTGGAACTCACATCCAATAACCACATTACCTCACGGTGGGATTAAACTCATCACCGGACTCGCGGAGGGGATTCCACTCATCCTCACGCCCCGTCGATGGGATTCCACTCATCACCGACTATATTTAAATACAATTTCCGGGCGAACCCGTACTCCTCCTTGGTGACTCAACGCTACCAAGGCCACGCGCGACTTTTGACTCATGTGTACACACTAACATCCTAATGATCGATCATTTGTATTCAAGTATACTAGTGCCAACATTTACTCATTTCACATTACTCATTTCAATCAATTTCGTGCTTAGCACGTACTCACCAACAACCACCATCATGCATGTCTCAAGCATCACAAGTCATATCTCAACTCACATGTATAATACAATATACATAATCATCCATATCACATTTCCTACGAGACATACACAACCACATAAATGAGTTCATCCAAAGGCTCTAGATCGAGCTTAGGATTAGGCTACCACCCTAATCCTAACTCTAGGTGGGTCTACCAAGCCCAACCTAGTCCATATACTCGAACCAACCATTTTAAAACCATTTAAAACAATTAACCACTCACCTAAGCTTCCAAGCTCAAAGACCAAGCAAGCAACCACCTTCAACTTCCCGGATTTACTTCTGATGCTTCACCGATGTCCAAACTCGATTCTAATCAATCCCAAACACAAAAAAAACATCCACAATCAAAAGCTCATCATCGGAACTAACCCGGAATAATATTTTCAAGCATCCAACACCCAAAACAAGCCCAAAACAGAATTTTCGAGCAACCCACAAAACCCACTGAAATCTTCCAATTCAAGCATCCACTCAACCATCAAATACACCCAAAGTGACCCTCATATATCATACTACCAACAGCCCCCAAAATCCAACATTAAACAACCCCAAAAACCCCCTTGTAACCCAATTCTGAAAATCGCCCAAAATCATTTGAAATTCACATATGATATACCATTTGACCTCTATATACCATAATTAAGCGTATTAAATCAAAACATTTCACTTAACATCATAAAGCTTCCATTTTTAGTCCAAACTTCCCAAAATGACATTTTCTAAAACCTTCATGGAAATGAAAATAAAAGGTACTTTCATGGAGGGGGAGATGAGGTGAAGTATAAAATATCATTACCTTTCAAAATGGAGTTGAAATGAGGGAGCTTTTGAATGAAATAGTAGACTAGGGAGGGAGAGTTCTTCCAACGTTGAAGAAGAAGACAATAATAGTGAATGGGTGTTTTATTTGAAATAAGGGGATTTAATTTGGAAAGATGGGTAAATTACAATAAGGCCATTAATGAATGGCTATTCCCTTGTTTTTAAAATAGTTATTCAATTTTGAAACTAAATCAATTTGGTCCCACTTTACATGTTTATTTTGAAACCCAGAATTTTAAAATGATCATTTTAATTATAAACCCGAGCCCAAATAATATTAAAATATTATTTTCACCTAACCCCTAAATCCGGGTGTTACAACTCTCCCCCACTTAAGGAATTTCATCCCCGAAATTACTTGGTGGAAACAAATACGGAAACTGCTCAACCATATCTGCTTTCCTCTCCACAACACTTTGACCAACTCTATGGTCTTGCCACGCAACACCTTGCTATCAGAAGCAAGTATCTTAACGGGTTCTTCATTATAGGACAAATCCGGATTTAACTCTATCTCCTCAACGGGCATTACATGAGAAGGATCCGATCTATATCTCCTAAGCATAGACACATAAAAGACATCATGGATCTTCTCTAACTCGGAAGGTAACCTCAAACGATAAGCTACAGGCCCAATCCGCTCAACTATCTTATACGGACCAATGAACCTCGGACTCAACTTGCCCTTTCGGCCAAATCTCATTACCTTCTTCCACGGAGATACTTTCAGAAACACTTTCTCACCCACTGAGTACTCAACCTCTTTCCTCTTCAAATCTGCATAAGACTTCTGACGATCGGAAGCCGCTTTCAAATGGTCACAAATCAACTTCACCTTGTCGGTAGTCCCTTTAAGCAAGTCTGGCATAGGTAACAATCTCTGACCTGTCTTAGCCCAACAAACCGGAGTCCTAAATCGTCTACCATACAAAGCCTCATAAGGTGCCATCTGAATACTAGACTGGTAACTATTGTTGTAAGCAAACTCAACCAACGGTAAGTGCTTCTCCCAAGAACCCTGAAACTCAATCACACAACAACGAAGCATATCCTCAAGAATCTGTATCACTCGCTCTGACTGCCCATCGGACTGAGGATGATAAGACGTGCTGCAAACGGCTACCTAAAGCACTATGCAAGCAACCCCAGAATCTCGAAGTAAATCTAGGATCCCTATCTGAAACAATAGACTTTGGAACCCCATGAAGTCTCACAATCTCACGGATGTACAAGTTTGCCAACTTATCTAAGGAATTCGTAGTGTTCACTGCTAAGAAGTGAGCACACTTAGTGAACCTATCAACAATCACCCAAACGAAGTTCTTCTTCGAAGGAGACAAGGGCAACCCCGACTCAAAATCCATGGTGATCCTCTCCCATTTCCATTCCGGAATCTTCAAAGGCTGTAGCAAACCTGAAGGAACCTGATGTTCTGCCTTCACTCTCTGACAAACCATACAACGGCTCACATACTCGGCTACATCTCGCTTCAAACCAACCCAAAAGTAATCATTCTTCAAATCTCGGTACATTTTGGTACTACCCGGATGCATAGAAAAGGGGCTCAAATGTGCTTCACTCAGAATCTGACGTCTCAGCTCAACATCTTCTGGTACAACAATTCTATCTCTAAAGCACAACAGGTTCTCACCACTGAAACTATACTCAGTCAGTCTTCCTTCGGCTATGTCCTAAACATGAGGAACTAAACTCACATCTTGCAACTGCTTCTCTCTAATCAACTGAATCAAATGAGGCTTCACTTGCAACTCGGTGATCAGACCACCATCACCAGACACACTCAATCTAGCAAACATAGCTCTCAACTCAACGACCACTTTTCTACTCAAAGCATCGGCTACTACATTTTCTTTACCCGGATGGTACTCAATGGTCAAATCATAATCTTTTAACAACTCTAGCCATCTTCTCTGTCTCAAGTTCAACTCTTTCTGTGTCATCAAGTACTTCAAGCTCTTGTGATCGGTGTAAACTATACACTTCTCACCATACAAATAATGACGCCAAATCTTCAATGCAAACACAACTACGGCTAGCTCTATATCATGAGTAGGATAGTTCTTCTTATGAATCTTCAACTGTCTAGAAGCATAAGCAACAACTCTCATATCTTGCATCAAAACACATCCTAAGCCTACGTAGGAAGCATCACTGTAGATCACAAACTCCTTGCCGGAAACAGGTTGCACTAACACTGGAGCATTCGTCAAAGCTTCTTTCAATTTCTTAAAGGCCTTCTGTCTTGCATCCGACCATTCAAACTTGACCCCTTTTTGCAACAATTTAGTCAAAGGAGCAGCTACCCTAGAGAAACCATCAACAAATCTCCTATAGTAACCGGCTGATCCTAGGAAACTCCTAATCTCGGTCACAGACTTAGGTTGTTTCCACTCAACAATAGCCTCAATCTTCGATGGATCAACTCGGATGCTTTCGGTCGAAACAACATGGCCAAGAAATACAACCTCTCGAATCCAGAACTCACATTTACTAAGCTTCGCATACAACTGATTGCTCAACAATCTCTGTAAAACAAATCTCAAGTGCTCATCATGCTCTTCTTCTGTCTTCGAGTACACAAGTATGTCATCAATGAAAACAACTGCAAAACGGTCTAGGTAGTCTCTAAAAATTCTGTTCATCATGTCCATGAATGCTGCTGGTGCATTCGTGAGCCCAAATGGCATCACAAGAAACTCATAGTGACCATATCTAGTCCTAAAAGCTGTCTTCGGAACATCACACTCTTTCACCTTCAACTGATTGTACCCAGATCTCAAATCTATCTTCGAGAACACTGAAGCACCTCTCAACTGATCAAACAAATCATCTATACGAGGCAACGGATACTTGTTCTTCACGGTCAACTGATTCAACTGTCTATAGTCAATACACATGCGCATACTACTATCTTTCTTTTTCACAAACAACACGGGAGCACCCCACGGGGAACTACTAGGCCTAATGAAACCACGGTCTAATAATTCTTGCAACTGACTCTTCAATCTTTTAACTCTTTCGGAGCCATACGATACGGAGCTATCGAAACTGGATTAGACCCTGAAACTGTCTCAATCACAAACTCGACATCCCTGTCAGGAGGCAAACCCGGCAACTCTTCAGGAAACACATCTGGAAAGTCACACACTGTTCTGATATCTTTCGGTCTAGCTTCACTCATATCCGGATTCATAACATAATCCAAATAAGCCCCACATCCAGAGTCCATCAACCTATGGGCCTCTAAAGCTGACACCACATTAGACAAGAACTTAATGTTCTCGCCTACTACTACTACCTCGTAGTCATCAGAAAGCTTCAAAGAAATTCTCTTTGTCTCAAAATCCACACTAGCCTGATGCTCAACCAACCATTCCATGCCCAAAATAATATCAAAACCATAAAAAGGAAGTTTCATCCTATCAACTGAGAATACATGACCCTGAATCTTCAGTGGACATCTCCTATACATACGTCTAACCACAACTGTCTCACCAAAAGAACTAGTAACATGCATACCTACATCTAAGATCTCAACAGGGATATCTAACTTCTGTGCATGCTCACTCAAAATGTAGGAATGTGTAGAACCCGAATCAACCAAAGAAAGCAAAGACATAGACTGTAACTCGAAATTACCTGCTATCACATCAGTGTCGTTCCTGACCTCTCTCTGAGCATAAACCCTCGCCGGTCCTCCTGCCTCTGGCTGCACTGCCACAACATGAGCAAGGTTCCTCTGAGCATCTACCCTAGGTGCATCAGCCCTAGGCTGGAAGTGGCCACGACCGCGCCCACGGCCTCTCTGAAAATCATTCGCTCTCGCAGGAGCCTGAGCAATGTTCGGTGCCTGAGCCGCCTGATGCGGACAATCCCTCCTAAAGTGGTCCCTCGAACCACAGTTCCAACAAGCATGAAAGTTACCCCAACACTCACCAGCGTGCTGTCTCCCACAACGGGTACACTCGGGCAAACGCCCTCCTCTATGGCCCTGATGGCCCCTACCATGGTGGCCACCGCCACGTCTATGATCAAACTGATGTCCGCCACCTCTGTGCCTCTTGGCGTCTCTACCATCAAAGTGGTTATGCCTCTTACCAGAACTGGAACCACCAGATCGTTTGGCCGAACCCAAACTATGCTCCAAATCCTTGGCCCTCGCGACCAATACATCAAAGTCTGAGTAGTCCGAAGCTAGCGTGTACCTCTTAATCTCTTCATTCAATCCGTAGCGAAAACGGTTACAGCGTTCCACTTCAGTAGGAACCAACTCTGGAGCATACTGACTCAAGCGAACAAAGCGGATCTCATAATCAGTCACAGAAGCATCTCCCTGAGTAAGAGCCATAAACTCTCGCTTCTTCTCATCTAAGTACCTCGGTCCCAAGTACCTCTTTCGGAAAGCGGACTCAAAGAAATCCCAGTCAATCTCTGTCTCTGGAACCAAGTAGTAATGGTGACCCACCAGGTGTAGGCATCACCCTGAAGCAACGAGATCACACAACCCAATCTACGTGCGCCCGCACAACCCATCTGAGCCAAGATACAAACTATTTTCTCCAACCATAACTCCGACCTCTCCGGAGTAGATCCTCTAAACTCCTCGGTCCCCAAGCTACGGAGCCTCTCCAAAGGTAGACTGACATCGCCACACCTAGGCTGAGCTACAGCCTGAGCTCCCGCAACTGCGGCCTGAAATGCTCCCGCTATCGCTTGCACTAGCGGAGTCATATCAATTCCAGCTGGACCTTGGCCACCTTGGCCACCTTGAGGTCCATCTCCTCCGGCTCCATCCTCGCCCCCAACTCCAGGTGGAGGAGGTGGTGGTGGTGGTGGAGGTGGTGGAGCGCCAACTCCCGCGGCCACCGGCCCTTCTATGTGAGCCTCCACACCAACTGCCGGCTCAACAGGAGCCGCAATCCGTGGTTCCTGACGAACCACCCTCGGTCTACCTCTCGGTCTAGACATCACTCTCACAGATAGCAACTACAACCACAACAACAAAACATACAAGTTGGGTTAGCAAGGCAAGGCTTCCAAGTGTTCAAGTACGTTCCCTCACTTAAAAATCATTTTTTTCCAATGTAATAGTAGCAATGGGACTCACACACACATACTTTTGAATAAACAGTCAATCATACTTGTCAAACAAGCAACCATTCTTACAAGGTAAGCAAACACCGTGCATATCAATCAAAAACTTGAACTTACCTCACTTACCTGCCCAAGGTCTCGGTAACCTTAGGCTCTGATACCAACAAGTGTAACCCCCTCGTCCCGGTCTGGTCGGATGACCGATCTGAGTGGGCCACACGGGGAAAACCGAAGCGAAACCCGTTAAGGTTCCTCCTTGGTTAACGACCCAGAAAATTTCCTTTTTACTTTATCTTGTCTATAGGCATATTTAAATCCTAGGTGAAGTACAGCAGCGGAAAATACAAACAATGTAACATATTCCGATCAACCAAAACATTAAACAGCTCATTTTAGTCCTTTACAGCAGGCCGTTTCAAAACGCCCTTGGGGTGTTTCGATACGCCTTGACTTAGTCAACAGGCCAGGGTCAACCACAGGGTGACCGTTTCGAAACAGGGGTGACCCGTATCGAAACGACCCTAACGGTCAATTTCTCGTGGTCAACGATATTTGACCGTTTCGAAACATCAAAGGCCCGTTTCGGAACGCCTTTATCTCGCCAATTTCTCAGAATTCCAGTAGCAAAAATGTTCCGAAACGACCCCCATCCGTTTCGAAACGGCATGCCAAATGCAAAGGGACCGTACCGAAACAGGGTGGCCCGTTCCGAAACGCCCACTGTCTGCAGACTCGTTTTGGCTGTTTTAAGGCACAAGGGTGCCCCAAAACACCCTTCAACATTAAAACACATAAACCTAAGGCAACCCAACTATATTAGCATGCTTTAACAAGATTAGGACGAGTCTAAACACTAAGGCAAGACATCACAAGTCATGCAATCATACAACATCATTCAAACATAAAGGCAACCTCTAAGGCACATGGCTAACATTCAAAATAAGCAATTTAGGCATGAGTTACAATTCAACATGGCAACACCAACCATACGAAAACAAGATATCAAGGAGTCTAAACAAGCTCCTAAACAACTAGCAACTATCCATCAAAACAACACATGTCCCATTGCTCAAACTATTACATGTTCAACATTAAAACTCATACTTGAAGTACTCAAGGCTAACAACCACACTTGGAGGCCCTCCACTTGCTCGAGCAACCCGCGAACTAAGGATCTGCAATGTTGAACAAAGAGAGCGTAAGCAATGATGCTTAGTGAGGGTAAGCTCTAAAAACAAACCTCAACATTGTAGGGTCCGAGCACGATCTAGCCAAGGCATTACACAAATATACCAAGGATCCACAAGAGCCACAAGATAAAGATGCATGAGCAATATACGATTAAATGCCATGATCAACAAGCTCTAATCCTCAACATATGTAATCACATTCAAGTATCCAATTAAAGATTTTAAACCTCAACACATTGATACACATATCAAACAACATTGGCACCTAGCTATGACCCGAATACGCGGATAGACATGTTGGAACTCACATCCAATAACCACATTACCTCACGGTGGGATTACACTCATCACCGGACTCGCGGAGGGGATTCCACTCATCCTCACGCCCCGTCGATGGGATTCCACTCATCACCGACTATATTTAAATACAATTTCTGGGCGAACCCGTACTCCTCCTTGGTGACTCAATGCCACCAAAGCCACGCGCGACTTTTGACTTATGTGTACACACTAACATCCTAATGATCGATCATTTGTATTCAAGTATACTAGTGCCAACATTTACTCATTTCACATTACTCATTTCAATCAATTACGTGCTTAGCACGTACTCACCAACAACCACCATCATGCATGTCTCAAGCATCACAAGTCATATCTCAACTCACATGTATAATACAATATACATAATCATTCATATCACATTTCCTACGAGACATACACAACCACATAAATGAGTTCATCCAAAGGCTCTAGATCGAGCTTAGGATTAGGCTACCACCCTAATCCTAACTCTAGGTGGGTCTACCAAGCCCAACCTAGTCCATATACTCGAACCAACCATTTTAAAACCATTTAAAACAATTAACCACTCATCTAAGCTTCCAAGCTCAAAGACCAAGCAAGCAACCACCTTCAACTTCCCGGATTTACTTTCGATGCTTCACCGATGTCCAAACTCGATTCTAATCAATCCCAAACACAAAAAAACATCCACAATCAAAAGCTCATCATCGGAACTAACCCGGAATAATATTTTCAAGCATCCAACACCCAAAACAAGCCCAAAACAGAATTTTCGAGCAACCCACAAAACCCACTGAAATCTTCCAATTCAAGCATCCACTCAACCATCTAATACACTCAAAGTGACCCTCATATATCATACTACCAACAGCCTCCAAAATCCAACATTAAACAACCCCAAAAACCCCCTTGTAACCCAATTCCGAAAATCGCCCAAAATTATTTGAAATTCACATATGATATACCATTTGACCTCTATATACCATAACTAAGCGTATTAAATCAAAACATTTCACTTAAAATCATAAAGCTTCCATTTTTAATCCAAACTTCCCAAAATGACATTTTCTAAAACCTTCATGGAAATGAAAATAAAAGGTACTTTCATGGAGGGGGAGATGAGGGGATGTCAAAAATATCATTACCTTTCAAAATGGAGTTGAAATGAGGGAGCTTTTGAATGAAATAATAGACTAGGGAGGGAGAGTTCTTCCAACGTTGAAGAAGAAGACAATGAATAGTGAATGGGTGTTTTATTTGAAATAAGGGGATTTAATTTGGAAAGATGGGTAAATTACAATAAGGCCATTAATGAATGGCTATTCCCTTGTTTTTAAAATAGTTATTCAATTTTGAAACTAAATCAATTTTGTCCCACTTTACATGTTTATTTTGAAACCCGGAATTTTAAAAGGATCATTTTAATTATAAACCCGAGCCCAAATAATATTAAAATATTATTTTCACCTAACCCCTAAACCCGGGTGTTACAGTCTCTGTTCTATATATATAAAAAAGAAACAATATAATTCAAATGATAATTTTACGTTAAAACTTTGGAGATGACATTATTGTTATAATTATCGGAACGATATTGACGAAAAACAAACGATCACAAAAATAGAAAAGAACAACAAGCACTAAGATTTACATGAAAAATTCAAATCGAGAAAAATCACGAGCAAAGGAGGAGAGATTTTCACTATGTCGAAAAGAAGAGATTACAACTGATTGATTAAACTCTTAATCCCTAGTATCTATTTATAGGAACAAATTAATTGATTACAAAGAAAACTTATATAGAAAATAATTCTACTCGAGTTGAGTTTCCAACTCTTCAATGCATGTCCAAAGAGAGAAGTAGAGTTCCACATACCCCTTTTTGTCGCTGTTTTTTTATAAATATTCAGGCCAATCCAAAATGAATTTTGAATCATAACTCTAACAATTATTGTGATTAACAATCTATACAGTACCTGATATGAATTATATACTAATGTAGCATATACAAGTGATTATAAAAAATATTATTCTCTAATTTGTCATTATCGAAAATAAGCACGATTGAAAACAAAATCATATCATTTTTTGGGGTCTAATTGTGCTCTCAAATCATATATTTTCCTCACATTCGAAATTTAGTCTCTCTACTCTAATTCAACAAATTTGGATTTTTTTTATTTTCTTTTGGCTAAACTACTAAATAAGTGCCTAAATTATGTCACTTTTTGTAATAGGTACCTAAAGTAATTTTTTGGCTGAAATAGGTACCTAAAGTATTTTTTGGTTGAAATAAGTACTTAAAGTTTTATTTTTTGTTTGTTTTAAAGTTAATTGAGGCACCTACTCGGGCACCTATTTCAACCAAAAATAAAAATTTAGGCACATATTTCAGCCAAAAAATACTTTAGGCACCTATTGAAAAAAGAGACAATTTAGGTAATTATTTTGTAGGTAAGCCTTTTCTTTTTTTCTTTTCTTTATTTGTTTTGCACGAGGGAGGGAATCACTTTACCAAAGTGGGAGATTTGAAAAAAGAAGAAACAAAAGTTAGGGATTGTGGGAAAACAATATAAATTTAACTTTTAACATTTAATGTATAATTTCTCCACTATTGAGATTTCTCTCCATTTATAAATCGGAGGATATTGAGTGCTTAAACATATTTGATCTTACGTCCTCATGTATATATATATTTTGAATTAAAGAGAACTCAGAGCTTAGAAATTATAGCTGAGCATATCTTTGATAAGGAGGACCATTAGAATTTCGATCCAGCAACGACTAAACCATCTCTGGTGCTAAAGTAAATAGTGAAAGCTCATGATGCAAGGAAAAAGACAAATTAGACATGGCATCCGCCACCATATTGCATTCGCGAGGAATCCATTGGAAATCAACATCCCATCCACGACCATGAAGCGAATTAATAGCTTGAATTAGAGGCAATGAGTCGCAATCCACTGAAACATCATGTAATAGACGCAGAGCATGAGCACAGTCTGATTGAACTTGCAACCTCTCAATCCCTTGCGACCAAACAACTTGGAGGCCAATGAGAATGTGTAGAACTACGTGTTTAGATATAATAATTGAAAAATGTTTTAGACAAATTAAAAAAGAATTTAAAATGTGTCTTTAAGTCCAAACAAATTGAAAACAAGTTTGAGGCATTTTAGAAGGTTTTTGGCAAAGTTTTTAACACTTTTAAATAGCCAAACTTGACTTTTCAGCAAGCCCGTACCGATACGGTATACCCCGTATAGATACCCTTTTGCCCAAGTTTTGAATCTGCCAAAACTCGTACCGATACGGGTGAGACCGTATCGATACGGATAGGGATCGTTTAGATACGCCCCTTAAGCGTACTGATCCTTGTTTTAACAACCTCAACAACTATTTCCCAATAGTCTTTTAAATGACATACCGTACTGATACGCCCTCAAGCGTATCGATACACTTAGGCTGACAAAGAGCCCAATGGCTAGTTCTGGAGAAGGGTGTACCGATACACCTCTACGTGTACCGATATGGTAGGCTGCAGAACTGCATTTATGGTGGGACATAAAGTGTCCAACGGCTCCAATTCAACCCCAACGGCTAGTAACGGCTACAAACTCATTAAGAAGTATAAAAGAGACCTTCAAGCATCAAGAGAAGGCTAATGCTTCATTTGTCAAACATCATATGATTACAAATATGTCTTAGTGCCTAATTGTCAATTTATTGTATAGACAACACTAGTGAGCCAAAATTGTTATATTTGCTCAACTGTTTTAGGATTGGGTGAGAGCTTAATTGTGCAAACAAATACCTATTAGAGGGATTTGAGTTTGCTTATTTTTATCTCTTTGTAAAGAGGGTTTGATCAAGGCTTTGTGTGAAACCAAATTTGATTTTGATATAACATCTAAACTTATGGACAAATTTGCAAAACAATAAAATTTTAAGTACTCTTTAAAGTCTCACTATTGACAAGTATTTTAAACAAAATAATATCTCAAGACAAGTTCTTAAAAGGATAAATTTTTCTAAGTCTTTCCTATAAGTTTTCAAGCCAAACTATACAAAAACGCCCAGGCGTATCGATACCCTTAGGCGTTATCTTTGCAAAATCTTTGCATTTAATTTTCGAACGTTAACTTGTTAGTTGGTTGGTTTCCCAATTTTTAAAAGACCGTTATACTGTACCGATACGCTAGGTATGCGTATCGATACGATCTTTAAGAAAACCAAACTTGGGATTCTAGTGAGCAAACACCGTATCGATACGGTCCTCCGTAGCGATAGGCCCCTCAAAATCGTACCGGTACACCTTCTATGTGTATCAATACACTATGTTTTCAGTCACAACGGCTCTTTCCTCTTTGATGCATGTATCGATACGCCCCATACGTGTATCGATACGGTAGGTAGCAGAGTAGCATTTATTGCGGGAAAAATGCTCTCAACGGCTCTATTGATGATCCTAACTACCCAAACGGCTAGAATTCAATGCAAGGGTATAAAAACAAGTCTCAATTGAACAAGCAACAACTATTGAACCTACAAGAAACATCAAAGCATCAAATCCAAACCCTAGTGCCTTACATTGTCAAATTCTTGTACCCAACTCTTGTGTTCTTATTGTAATCTTGTATTGTGAGTTTGGGGAGTGTGAAATTGTATTTGGGTAAACATTCATCCTTTGAGAGGAACTTTTAGAGTTTACCAAATTCATCTCTTTGTAAAAGTGAGTGGATTAAGCTTTGGGTAGAAAGCTTAATCAAATTGTAAGGTTACCTCCTCATCCAAAAAAAGGGGAAGAATTCAAGTAGTGAATTGGTTGAAAATCCTTAGTGGGAACTAAGGTAGTGGATGTAGAGTTTATTTGGACAACTTGAACCACTCTAACTTCTTGTGTCACATTTTATTTTTCACCTTTATCTCCTACCAAAATTTTTATCGCCAATTCACCCCCTCTTGGCCATTTGTAATTGTGTGATCAACTCAACAATTGGTATCAGAGCTACACTCATTGGAAGGATTACAATCCTCTTGAGTCGATTCTAGGAGAGTTTGATCAACAACTAGTCAAGCAATGACATCCACCTCAAACTCCAACCTCTACGAGTCCCAATCTACTACCAAGCCACCATTCTTCAATGGGGATAACTACCCATATTGGAAGAATAGGATGAGGCTTTTCATCAAGTCTACCGACTACATGGTGTGGGATGTGGTTGAAGAAGGTCCATACATACCCATGAAGAGAGATGGTGAAGCAATACCCGTCCCAAAGGTGAAAGCCGAAATGACGAAAGATGAACGAAGAAGAATGCAAGTAAACGATAAAGCTTTTCATGTCATCTTTTGTGCACTTGGTCCGGATATCTACTCCAAGGTGTCTTTGATCGAGAATGCCAAGGAGGTTTAGGACACCCTCGAGACAACATATGAGGGAACTAGAGATGTCAAGGAAACAAAAATCGGGCTACTCAATCTAAGCTACGAAAATTTCAAGATGGATCTCGATGAGAGTGTTTCCAAGATGTTTGATCGATTTTCGGTCATTGTCAACGGATTGAAGGGTTTCGGTGAGATCATCCCCGAAGACAAGCTAGTGAGGAAATTGTTGTACTCTCTTTCGAAGTCATGGGATAGCAAGAGAACGGCTATTATTGAAGCTCGAGATTTGAAGACTCTCAAGCTTGATGCTCTTGTTGGATCTCTACTCACCCATGAGATCATAAGGAAGGGAAGAGAAGAAGAAAAGAAAATGGAAGAGAAGAAGGTTGAGAAGAAGGATGTTGAGAAGAAGAAGATTGGAATCGCTCTTAAAGCTTCATACCATGAAAGCGATTCTAGTAAAGATGAAGATGAGGAGATGGCCATGTTGGCCAAACGGTTCACTCTCTTTATGAAGTCCAATCGTGGGAGAAAGTTCATTAGAAAAGAAGACTTCAAGAGCAAGAGTAAGGAAGAGGAGAAAGACCAAATCACTTGCTACGAATGCAAGAAACCCGTCCATATCCGTTCCGAATGTCCTCAATTGAAGTGGAAGAGCTTTGGGAAGAAGAACAAGCTCAAAGCTCAAGTAGCAACTTGGAGTGACGAGGAGTCATCCGAGGAGGAAAAGGAAGTGGCCAATCTTTGTCTCATGGCCATTGATGATGAACCAAAGGTAAACCCTAACTCATCTAATTTTGATTTTACCTTTGATGAGCTTCAAGATGCTTACGATGAATTGCAAGAGGTTTATGATGAGTTAGTTGGAAAATATAAGGCATCCATTTTGAGAAACAAGAAAAACATTTCCGATTTGAAAAATCAAAATGAAACATTTTCAAAAACTAACTCCGAATTGGAAAAGAAAGTTTTGTATTTAGTAAATCTTTCAAATGATCTTAAAAAGAAAAACCTTGAACTTGAAAAACTTCTTTCCGATTTTCAAGATTATCACACAAAGGAAGTGGATAATCTTAAAACATCAATTCCTATTCGGAAAACCATTTTGAAAAGGGAAACTCTTCTAAATCCCAATATGTAAAAAGAAAACCTTTTATTCCTAAACAAAGAAATTTTCATAAGCAATCTAGAGGTCAAAGGGTTAGAAGTGTTTGGGTTTCTAAGGAACTCATTATTTCTAATAATATGAATGCTATTGCTTCTTGGATTCCTAAGGGAACAAAAGTTTTGAAGGCTAACACACATGGACCCAAAATGATTTAGGTACCAAAAATCAAGGCCTAATTTCTTTGTTTGTAGGGGGATCATTGCTACAAGGCCAAAGTTTCAAGCCAAAACTCATGGTACCTTGATAGTGGATGCTCAAGACATATGACCGATGACAAGAGTAAATTAGTGGAACTAAAGCCAAAAAGTGGTGGAGTGGTAACTTTCGGTGATAACTCCAAAGGCCACATTGAAGGAATAGAGTCCATTGGTAATCACTCTTCTATTTTCATTGAAAATGTTTTGTATGTCAACGGTCTTAAACATAACTTATTGAGCATTAGTCAATTATGTGATAAGGGTTTTAATGTTTTATTTGATAAAAGTGGTTGTAAATTTGTGAACATTAAAACAAATCAATTAATGCTCATAGGACATAGAATAGGCAATATCTACATGGTGCATTTAGATGACATCCATTCATCTCATACATGCTTAGTTGCACATGATGAACATGACTCATGGCTTTGGCATAGAAGATTAGGACATGCTAGCATGAGTGTTTTAGAGAAATTAATTTCCCTTAATCTAGTTAGAGGTTTACCCAAACTTAAGTTTTCTAATGATAAAATTTGTTATGCATGTTCAAAGGGTAAACAACATAGAACTTCATTTAAATCCATTAATGATGTCTCTACTAGTAGATGTTTACAATTGATTCATATGGATCTTTTTGGGCCTATTAGAACAATGAGCTTGGGTGGTAAATCATATGCCTTTGTACTTGTAGATGACTATTCTAGGTTTACTTGGGTTCTATTCTTAAGTACAAAAGATAAGGCTTTAGAAAAATTCATCACATTTTCTAAAATAACTCAAAATGATCTTGAACTTAAAATTTCTCACATTAGAAGTGATCATGGAACTGAATTTCAAAATCTAGGTTTTGATGAGTTTTTGAATGAAAATGGGATTAGCCATAATTTTTCCGCACCTCGCACTACTCAACAAAATGGGGTAGTTGAGAGGAAAAATTGAACTTTAGAAGAAATGGCTAGAACCATGCTTTGCGAAAATAATTTACCTAAATATTTTTGGGCGGAAGCCACAAATACCGCTTGCTATATTATAAATCGAGTAATGATTAGGCCAATTTTGAAGAAAACACCTTATGAGATTTTAAAATCTAAGAAGCCTAACATTAGCTATTTCCATCCTTTTGATTGCAAGTGTTTTGTCTTGAATAATGGTAAAGAAAACTTAGGTAAATTTGATGTTAAAAGTGATGAATCTACTTTCTTAGGGTACTGTTTAAACTCTAAAGCCTATTGTGTATTTAATAAAAGAACTCTAGTAGTTGAAGAGTCTATACATGTTGTTTTCGATGATAACCTCCTTCCGAGGAAGGAATCTTGTGATGATGATGATGTAGGAATTATTGATGCCATTGATGGAGGACAAACGTCAAATGTGGATGAGATTCCAACTAAAGATGAAGATTGACAAGATCCACCTCTTGAAGCCTTGAAGGACTTGGCTCTTGAGGAAAAGGATGTATCTTACCCAAGGGAGTTCAACTATGTCAAAGGTGGCGAAATCTTGGGTGATCCATCCAAGGGGGTAACTACTAGATCCACTCTCAAATTAATGAACCATGTTGCATTTCTTTCATGCATTGAGCCTAAAAATATTAAAGAAGCTTTAAAAGATGATTTTTGGATTTTGGCCATGCAAGAGGAATTAAATCAATTTGAGAGAAGTAAAGTTTGGACATTAGTTGAAAGGCCTAATAAGCAATCTACTATAGGAACTAAATGGGTGTTTAGGAATAAACTAGATGAAAGTGGTAATATAGTGAGAAACAAGGCTAGGCTTTTTGCTCAAGGCTATACCCAAGAAGAGGGAATTGATTTTGATGAGACATATGCACCCGTAGCTAGGATGGAAGCCATTAGGATGCTTTTAGCATTTGCATGTTATAATGATTTCAAGCTTTTTCAAATGGATGTGAAAAGTGCCTTTTTAAACAGTTTTATAAATGAAGAAGTGTATGTTGAACAACCACTGGGTTTTGAGGATTCAAAATTTCCAAACCATGTGTTCAAACTAACAAAAGCTCTTTATGGTTTAAAACAAGCTCCTATAGCTTGGTATGAGAGACTTTCAAATTTTTTAATTGAAAAGGGTTTTGAAAAAGGTAAGGTGG
This sequence comes from Hibiscus tridactylites, assembly GCA_958450335.1. Lineage (NCBI taxonomy): Eukaryota > Viridiplantae > Streptophyta > Magnoliopsida > Malvales > Malvaceae > Hibiscus > Hibiscus tridactylites. The sequence goes on along the minus strand of OY288278.1, from coordinate 61,310,332 downwards.
ACACTACATTTTTCATAAAAAGATATAATAATGACATCTTAGTAGTACAAATCTATGTTGATGACATCATTTTTGGTTCTAGTAACGAATGTTATTGCAAAGAATTTTCTAAGCTAATGCAAGGTGAGTTCGAGATGAGTATGATGAGGGAGCTCTCATTCTTTTTGGGACTCCAAATCAAACAAAGGAAAGATGCCACCTTCATAAATCAAGCTAAGTATGTGAACAATATTCTCAAAAAGTTCGGCTTGGAGAATGCAAAACCTCAAGCCACACCTATGAGCTCTTCTATAAAGCTTGACAAAGATGAAGGAGGTAAGTGTATTGATTCTAAGCTTTATAGATCCATGATAGGTTCTTTGCTTTACCTTATCGCAAGTAGAGCGGATATCATGTTTAGTGTTTGCTTGTGTGCTAGGTTTCAAGCTAGTCCTAAAGAATCACACTTAGTTGCCATTAAGAGAATTTTTAGATACCTTAGAGACACACCTAACTTAGGCCTTTGGTATCCTAAAGATTCCTCCTTTAGCCTTCATGCTTATTCGGATGCAGATTATGGGGGGTGTAAGATAGATAGGAAAAGTACTTCCGGGACATGTCGATTCTTAGGTAGTATGCTCGTATCTTGGTTCTCTAAGAAACAAAATAGCGTAGCCTTATCTACCACCGAAGCGGAGTACATATCCTTAGGGAGTTGTTGTGCTCAAGTCCTTTGGGTGAAGCAACAACTCTTAGATTATGGTGTTGAAGTAGAAACTATACCCCTTAGGTGTGATAACACTAGTGTCATTTGTCTCACTAAGAATCCCATCCAACACTCTAGAACAAAACACATAGAAATTATACATCATTTCATTAGAGATCATGTGTTGAAAAATGATGTTGCTTTAGAGTATGTTGACACCTTGAACCAATTAGCGGATATATTCTCAAAGCCTTTAGATAAAGAGCGTTTTTGGACCCTTAGGAGAGAGTTAGGTTTAACTAGCCTTTCTTGACCCCTTCTAGGTCCCAAAATGTCAAAAATTTGCTTGAAATTGTTTGTGATTCATGCTTGTGTTAATTTGACTCCTTTTGCTTCTATGCATGTTGCTAGGGGGAGTATGCATTAAGTTTATCCATTAAAACTTGTTCATAGGACATTTACATGCATTTAGGGACGTTTAAAGTTGGATTTTTGCACTTAAATCTGTCATAAATGCCTTATCTGGTAAAGGTGTATCGATATGGCTGGCGCGTATCGATACGGGGTCATAACTGGGAAATCTTTGAAGTTCAACGAGTATCGATACGACCCCACGTATCGATACGGTTAAGTCAAGAGAGTTAATCAAGGTCAAGTCGTACCGATACGGTCCCGCGTATCGATACGGTAGTAACGATAAATAAAAAATTAGGGTTAATGGGTATCGATACGCTATACACGCGTACCGATACGGTCTCGACGGAGAGGCTATTTGGGGCTACATCTTTAAAAACATTTTAAAATTCAAAACCCCTCTTTTCTCTTCAAAACCCTAGCCGCAACCCTCTAAAAAAACCCCTTAATCCTTCAATTTTACTCATCAAACTTAAAAATTCTTTGAGGGTTTTTGATCTCCACATCAAAGCTAAGCTTTGTCAACAATCTTGTGCATTCCCATCAACACATTCATCCAATCTAAAGTTCAAGGTATAAAACTTTTCTCTTTTATTTTCGTTTGATTTTTATAATTGTTTCAACTTAATTTTTGTACAAAACATACTTTTATATTATGGGTTTCAACTTTTTCATCAAAATTTTTCAAAAACCAAATTTTTTTTATTCGAATATATTTTCTATTCGTATTTTTTAATCTGTTTTTTAAAACTCTTTCTCAAATTTGTATATATATCTTTTTCAAATTAATTTTTTTTCAATTACCTTGAATTATTAGAATTTATTGGTTTGAATAGGATGTTAATTGCATACATATTTGAATCGTTTTGATGTGTTTTCAGGGTTATGGCACCGTCAAAAAGAGAGCTAAACGTTATCTTGCTACTTCCGATCCTAGTGAGGATGATGAGGGTAACCTTAAGCCTAATATCCCTCATATTCTTAGTTGTAGTTTTCTCGATAATGACAATATGTCTCGTTACAAACTATTTCAAGGCATGACCCTTAGGGAAGAACGTGTTGTGTCTGTCCTGTTTTTAAGCTATGCCCATTTTAAATTTCAATACCTCCGTTTAATTAAGCAATGGAAATTTCTAACTTTTTTAAGCATTCCTCCTATTCTATATAGGAATTTTTTCATCATATTCTTTTCAAATGCTTTATGTGTTCTTGATGAAGCTAGAGAACATGTCATTGCTATTGAGTCCTTTGTTATGGGCAAAACCATTACAATTGATCAAAATGTTTTATGTACGACTTTTGGTTTTGAAAACATTGGTATTGATGATGAGAAGTCCTTAGGTACGGGTCCTTTAGGCTCAGTCAAAGTCTTAAATGCTCAGGACCGAATCCTTCATCTACTTGTTTCTTGGTTTTTGCGTCTATCGGGAGGAAAATTTTCTACTATTCGTCAAGTCGATGATTTTTGGCTTAGGTGCTTTAGGGAAGGTCAACATCCAAACCTTTTTCAAATTATGTTTGCCGACCTTGTCTATCTAGTCCAACACCGTCACACCGAACAAGTCAAATCCTTTTACTACTCTACGGCTTTGAGTTATCTTTTCCATTCCCTTGAAATTGATTGTTCCCATGACTATCCCGAACCCCTTGGCTTACCCATAGATGAGCGTTCTCTATCTCGTGTCGGTTTCTCTTATATTGACAATGAATGGGTTCGTAACCCTCAAGCTTCTCTACAAGATGCTCCGGTTGATGCCTCTCATGCTTCTTCAAGCTCTCAATGAGCTCCGATTGAATCCTTTTCCATGGGCACCCTAATGACATTCCTCAATGAGAAGTTCACTTCCATGGAAGCAGGGTTTACCGCTATGGACACTAGATTCACCTCCTTGGAAGATAGCGTCAAAGGTATGGAGAATAAATTGGAAGCCATGTCGCTTCGACAAAACTCCATGGATATCTCTCTCACCGCCTTCCATGGTGCTTGGCTTAACCAAAATCGGAGGAATCGACCCACTCAAGACGATGAAGATGAAGAGGACGAGGAAGATGATGATGATGGGGTGGACGAGTAGTTTTTGCATACCATCTCATGGCATTTAGTCTTTTATCTTTTGTTATTGCACATTTGTTTTAGGATCTAAGTTTATGCCTTTTATCTATGTCTTAGGATTTAAATTTGGATTATTATGTTGCTTTTCCTTTGAAGTTGCATTTGAACTATTATGTTTGCTTTGAATTTTATGAATTAATCGTTGCTATTATCCTTGTGTTTATATTTGATCTAACAAAAGGGGGAGAAGGATTATAGAGTCAATTTTTTAATTTTGAAAATCCATCTTAAATTAAGGGGGAGAAAGCTTTTCAAAAGTTTCAAAAACTTATTAAAAATTTATTTGTGGTTTTGTTATATAAAAAAGGGGAGATTGTGAAACCAAATTTGATTTTGATATAACATCTAAACTTATGGACCAATTTGCAAAACAATAAATTTTTAAGTACTCTTTAAAGTCTCACCATTGACAAGTATTTTAAACAAAATAATATCTCAAGACAAGTTCTTAAAAGGATAAATTTTTCTAAGTCTTTCCTATAAGTTTTCAAGCCAAACTATACAAAAACGCCTAGGCGTATCGATACGGGTTTTAGCCACTGGAATTTTAATGGACTTAGCGTACCGATACGCTTTGCAACCGTATCGATACGACAATCTTATCTTTGCAAAATCTTTGCATTTAATTTTCGAACGTTAACTTGTCAGTTGGTTGGTTTCCCAATTTTTAAAAGACCGCTATATCGTACCGATACGCTAAGTATGCGTATCGATACGATCTTTAAGAAAACCAAACTTGGGATTCCAGTGAGGAAACACCGTATCGATACGGTCCTCCGTAGCGATACGCCCCTTAAAACCGTACCGGTACGCCTTCTATGCGTATCAATACGCTATGTTTTCAGTCACAACGGCTCTTTCCTCTTTGATGCAAGTATCGATACGCCCCCACGAGTACCGATACGGTAGGCAGCAGAGCAGCATTTATTATGGGAAAAATGCTCTCAACGGCTCTATTGATGATCCCAACTACCCAAACGGCTATAATTCAATGCAAGAGTATAAAAACAAGTCTCAATTGAACAAGCAACAACTATTGAACCTACAAGCAACATCAAAGCATCAAATCCATACCCTAGTGCCTTACATTGTCAAATTCTTGTACCCAACTCTTGTGTTCTTATTGTAATCTTGTATTGTGAGTTTGGTGAGTGTGAAATTGTATTTGGGTAAACATTCATCCTTTGAGAGGAACTTTTAGAGTTTACCAAATTCATCTCTTTGTAAAAGTGAGTGAATTAAGCTCTGGGTAGAAAGCTTAATCAAATTGTAAGGTTACCTCCTCATCCAAGAAAAGGGGAAGAATTCAAGTAGTGAATTAGTTGAAAATCCTTAGTGGGAACTAAGGTAGTGGATGTAGAGTTCATTTGGAGAACTTGAACCACTCTAACTTCTTGTGTCACATTTTATTTTTCTACTTTATCTCCTACCAAAATTTTTATCGCCAATTCACCCCCTCTTGGCCATTTGCAATTGTGTGATCAACTCAACACTTTGGGTAGAAAGCTTGATCGGTTTGTAAGGGTTTCCTCCTATGTCTAGAAAAGGGGACGAATCAATAGTGGATTGATTGGAAATCCTTAGTGGGAAGCTAAGGTAGTGGATGTAGACCTTGGTTAGAAGGTTGAACCACTATAAATCATCTTGTCTTTATCTTTTTAGCTTCCACACCTCTATCACCCAAAATTTCACTTCTCCACCACTTGGTGAGCAAGAACGGATGAAGGAATCGAGTACCGAAAAACCCAACTATTGGTATCAGAGCTTGGCTCAATTGAAGAGGATTAACATTCTATTGAGAAGATCTGGCAAGCTCGATCAACTTTTCAAACAACCGGCTCAATGGCGCAATCCATCGACAAACCGCCCTTCTTCAACGGAACACACTATGCCCAATGGAAGACGAAGGTGAAGTTCTTCATAAAGTCAAAGGACTACAAGCTTTGGGACATAGTAGAAGATGGTCCATTCGTGCCTCAACAAAGCAAGACGGATTGGAGTGCCGAAGATCGCAAGAAGATGGAGCTTAATTGCAAAGCCTTGCACATCCTTTTTTGTGCTTTTGACCCCAACATCTATGAGAAGATGTCTTCTTTTGAGAGTGCCAAGGAAGTTTGGGACAAGCTCGAAGTTACATACGAGGGGATAAACAAAGTAAAGGAAACCAAGATCGGGCTCCTCAACCTAGCGTATGAAAACTTCAAGATGGATCCGGAAGAGGACATTGAGAAGATGTTCGATAGGTTCTCCACAATCACCAATGGACTTAAAGGTTATGGAGAAGCCATCTCGGAAGAGAAACTTGTCCGGAAGCTCATCTACTCCCTTCTCGAGTCATGGGACTCAAAAAGGACCACCATCATCGAAGCCAAAAATCTCAAAATTTTGAAGCTTGATGAGCTCATGAGATCACTTCTTACTCACCAAATCATGAAGAAAAATAAAGAAGAGGAGAAGAAGAAGGAAGAGATTAGAGCTATGGGGGAGAAGAAGCTCAAAGGGCTTGGCATCAACACAAATGCCATTGCTCTCAAATCCTCCACATGCCATCATGTAGATTCAAGTGAGGAGGAGGATGAAGAAGAAGAGATAGTTCATCTCTTCAAGAAGTGTGCCCCTTTCATGAAGAAAGCCTTGAAAGAACTCGAACGAGAATCCATGAAAAAGAAGAGGGCAAGCACTTGGAGTGATGAAGACTCCACCGACGATGAACAAGCCAACCTTTGCCTTATGGCCATCGAAGAAGATTCAAGGGTAACTTCTAATCCATCTACTTCATGTTCATATTCTTTTGATGAATTACAAGATGCCTATGACGAATTGGTTTTAGAATTTAAAAATCACATTTTGAAAAACAAGAAACTGATTTCAAATTTGAAAATTCAAAACGACTTGATTTCTAAAACCAAAATTGAACTTGAAGCAAAACTCAATGAGTTTGAACAAAAATGTTTTGATTTACAAAATTTGCTTCACAAAGTTCAAGAAGAAAAAAATTTGATTTCCAAAGAGCTTGAAAAAAAATTAATGTTGGAAAATCAAATTTTTACGTATGACAATCTAGTGCCCCCCACACTGTTGAATTGATCACACAATTGCAAATGGCCAATAGGGGGTGAATTGGCAATTAAAAATTTGGTATGAGGTATGAGTGAAAAATAAAAGGTGACACAAGTGGTTAGAGCGGTTCAAGTTCTCCAAATGAACTCTACATCCAATACCTTAGTTCCCACTAAGGATTTTCAACCAATTCACTACTTGAATTCTTCCCCTTTTCTTGGATGAGGAGGTAACCTTACAAATTGATTAAGCTTTCTACCCAAAGCTTAATCCACTCACTTTTACAAAGAGATGGATTTGGTAACCTCTAACAATTCCTCTCAAAGGATAAATGTTTACCCAAATACAATTTCAAACTCCCCAAACTCACAATACAAGATAACAATAAAATCACTAGAGTTGGGTACAAGAATTTGACAATGAAGAGCACTAGGGTTTGGATTTTTGCTTTGATGTTGCTTGTAGGTTCAATAGTTGTTGCTTGGTCAATTGAAGCTTGTTTTTATACCCTTGCATTGAATTCTAGCCGTTTGGGTAGTTGGGATCATCAATAGAGCCGTTGGGAGCATTTTTCCCGTAATAAATGCAGCTCTGCAGCCTACCGTATCGGTACTCGAAGAGGGCGTATCGATACCTGCATCAAAGAGGAAACAGCCGTTGTGACTGAAAACAGAGCGTATCGATACGCATAGAAGGCGTACCGGTACGGTTTTAAGGGGCGTATCGGTACAGATGTCCGTATCGATGCGGTGTTTGCTCACTAGAATCCCAAGTTTGGTTTTCTTAAAGAGTGTATCGATATGCATACCAAGCGTATCGATACGGTATAACGGTCTTTTAAAAATTGGGAAACCAACCAACTGACAAGTAACGGTTGAAAAATTAAATGCAAAGATTTTTCAAAGATGTGCTTATCGTATCGATACGGTTGCAAAGCGTATCAGTACGGTTTCATTAAAAGAGTTGCCCAGATGAATATCGTATCGATACGGGTTAACATCGTATCGGTACGCTAAGTCCATTAAAATTCCAGTGGCAAAAGCCCGTATCGATACGCCTAAGGGTATCGATACGCCTGAGCATTTTTGTATAGTTTGGCTTGAAAATCAAAATTCCAGTGGCAAAAGACAGTACCGGTACGCCTAAGGGTATCGATACACCTGGGCATTTTTGCATAGTTTGGCTTCAAAAACATAGGAAAAGACTTAGAGAATTTTTCATATATTTAAGAGCTTGTCTTGAGATATTATTTTGTTTAAAATACTTGTCAATTGTGAGACTTTAAAGAGTACTTAAAAATTTATTGTTTTGCAAATTGGTCCTTAAGTTTATATGTTATATCAAAATCATTTTTGGTTTCACAATCTCCCCCTTTTTGATATAACAAAACCACAAATAAATTTTTAAGTTTTTGAAACTTTGAAAAGCTTTCTCCCCTTAATTTAAGATAGATTTTCAAAAATAAAAAAAAAATTGACTCTATAATCCTTCTCCCCCTTTTTGTTAAATCAAATATAAATACAAGGATAATAGCAACAATTAATTCATTAAACTCAAAGCAATCATAATAGTTCAAATGCATAAACTTTAAAGTAAACATAATAGTTCAAATGCATAAACTTCAAAGCAAACATAATAATCGAAACTTTAAAATCCTAAAACATAGATAATATGCATAAACTTAGATCCTAAAAAAACAAGAGTGCAATAACAGAATATAATAGACTAATATAATAGACTAAATGACATAAGATGATATGCATAAACTACTCGTCCCCCTCATCATCATTATCATCTTCTTCCTCTTCATCTTCATCATCTTGAGAGGGTTGATTCCTTCGGTTTTGGTTGAGCCAAGCACCATGGAAGGCGGTAAGAGAGATATCCATGGAGTTTTGGCGAGAAGCCATGGTTTCCATTTTCTTCTTCATACCTTTGACGCGATCTTCCAAAGATGTGAATCTAGTGTCCATCGCGGTAAACCCAACTTCCATGGAAGTGAACTTCTCATTGAGAAAAGTCATAACAGTGCCCATGGAAGAGGAATCAATCGGAGCATGGTGAGAGCTCGAAGAAGCACGAGAAGCATCGACCGGAGCATCTTGTGGAGGATCTTGAGTGTTACGGACCCACTCATTATCAACATAAGAGAAACTAGAACGAGCTAGAGAACGCTCATCTATGGGTAGGCCAAGGGTTTCGGGATAGTCATGGGAACAATCAATGCCAAGGGAATGAAAGAGATAACTCAAAGCCGTAGAGTAGTAAAAGGATGTGACTTGTTTGGTGTGACGGTGTTGGACTAAATAGACAAGGTCATCAAATATAATTTGACAAAGATTTGGACGTTGACCTTCTCTAAAACACCTAAGCCAAAAATCATCTGTTTGACGAATAGTTGAAAATCCCCCCCCCCCCCCGATGGACGAAAAAACCAAGAGACAAGAAGATGAAGGATACGGTCATGAGCATTTAAAACTTTTGTTGAGCCTAAAGGACCCGTACCCAAGGATTTCTCATCATCAATACCAATATCTTCAAAACCAAAGACATTACATAAAATTTTTTGATCAATTTGAAAGGTTTTGCCCATAACAGAAGATTCAATAGCAATGACATTCTCCCTAGCTTCATCATGAACACATACGGCATTGGAAAAGAATACGATGACTAGATTCCTATATAGGATAGGAGGAATGCTAAAAAAAGGTAAAAACTTACATTGCTTAATTAAAGGTAGGTATTGGAATTTAAAACGGGCAGAACTTAAGTATGGGACTGACACAACATGTTCTTCCCCTAAGGTTCATACCTTGAAAAAGTTTGTACCGTTCTATATCGCCAACATCGGGAAAACTTAATTGGATGATATAAGGAAGATTAGGTGTAGGGTTACCCTCGACATTCTCACTAGGATCGGAAGTAGAACGATAACGCTTAGTTCTCTTTTTCGATGGTTCCATAACCCTGAAAACACATCAAAAAGCGATTCGAATATGTATGCAATTAACATCCTATTCAATCCAATAAATTCTAATAATTCAAGGTAATTGTAAAAAGAAATTTAATTGTAAAAAGATATTCACAAGTCTGAGAAAAAAATTAAAAAAAATTAAAAAATATATGAATAGAAAATATATTCGAATGAAAAATTTTGATTTTTGAGAAAATTTTTATGAAAAAGTTGAAACCTATAAAATAAAAACATGTTTTGTACAAAAGTTAAATTGAAACAATTATAAAAATCAAACGAAAATCAAAGAAAATAAAAAAGAAGAGTTTTATACCTTGAATCTTAGATTGGATGAATGAGGTGATATGAATGCACAAGATTTGTTGACAAAGCTTAGCCTTGATGTGGAGATTAAAAACCCTAAAAGAATTTTTATGTTTGATGGTAAAAATTGAAGGATTGAGGGGGGGTTTATAAGGTATTGCGGCTAGGGTTTTGGAGAGAAAAGAGGGGTTTTTGTTTTTAAAGCTTTTTAACAATTGCAGCCCTAACTAGCCTCTCCGTCGAGGCCGTATCGATACGCGGGACCGTATCGGTACGACTTGGCTTTGACTATTTCCCTTGACTTTAACTGTATCGATACGCGGGGTCGTATCGATACTCGTTTAGCTACAAAGTTTCCCAGTTATGAACCCGTATCGATACGCTTCAGCCGTATCGATACCCTTTTACCAGATTAGGCATTTTTGAAAAATTTAAGTGTAAAAATCCAACTTTAAACGTCCCTAAATGCATATATATGTCCAATGAACTAGTTTTAATGGCTAAACTTAATGCATATTCCCCCTAGCAACATGCATAGAAGCAAAAAGAACAAAATTAACACAAGCATGAATCACAAACAATTTCAAGCAAATTTTTGACATTTTGGGACCTAAAAGGGGTCAAGAAAGGCTAGTTAAACCTAACTCTCTCCTAAGGGTCCAAAAGCGCTCTTTATCTAAAGGCTTTGTGAATATATCCGCTAATTGGTTCAAGGTATCAACATACTCTATAACAACATCATTTTTCAACACATGATCTCTAATGAAATGATGTCTAATTTCTATGTGTTTAGTTCTAGAGTGTTGGATGGGATTATTAGTGAGACAAATGGCACTAGTGTTGTCACACCTAAGGGGTATGGTTTCTATTTCAACACCATAATCTAAGAGTTGTTGCTTCATCCAAAGAACTTGAGCACACCAACTCCCTAAGGATATATACTCTGCTTCGGTGGTAGATAAGGCTACGCTATTTTGTTTCTTAGAGAACCAAGATACGAGCATACTACCTAAGAATTGGCATGTACCGGAAGTACTTTTCCTATCTATCTTACAACCCCCATAATCTGCATCCGAATAAGCATGAAGGCTAAAGGAGGAATCTTTAGGATACCAAAGGCCTAAGGTAGGTGTGTCTCTAAGGTATCTAAAAATTCTCTTAATGGCAACTAAGTGTGATTCTCTAGGACTAGCTTGAAACGTAGCACACAAGCAAACACTAAACATAATATCCGGTCTACTTGCGGTAAGGTAAAGCAAAGAACCTATCATGGATCTATAAAGCTTAGAATCAACACACTTACCTCCTTCATCTTTGTCAAGCTTTATGGAAGAACTCATTGGTGTGACTTGAGATTTTGCATTCTCCAAGCCGAACTTTTTGAGCATATCATTCACGTACTTAGCTTGATTTATGAAGGTGCCATCTTTCCTTTGTTTGATTTGGAGTCCCAAAAAGAATGGGAGCTCCCACATCATGCTCATCTCGAACTCACCTTGCATTAGCTTAGAAAATTCTTTACAATAACACTCATTAGTAGAACCAAAAATGATATCATCAACATAGATTTGTACTACTAAGATGTCATTGTTATATCTTTTTTATGAAGAGTGTAGTGTCCACCTTTCCTTTTTCAAAACCCTTTTCAATTAAGAAATTTGAAAGTCTCTCATATCAAGCTCTAGGAGCTTGTTTTAAACCATAAAGAGCTTTTGTTAGTTTAAACACATGGTTTGGAAATTTTGAATCCTCAAAACCCGGTGGTTGTTCAACATACACTTCTTCATTTATAAAACCGTTTAAAAGGGCACTTTTCACATCCATTTGAAAAGGCTTGAAATCATTATAACATGCAAATGCTAAAAGCATCATAATGGCTTCCATTCTAGCTACGAGTGCATATGTCTCATCAAAATCAATTCCCTCTTCTTGGATATAGCCTTGAGCAACAAGCCTAGCTTTGTTTCTCACTATATTACCACTTTCATCTAATTTATTCCTAAATACCAATTTAGTTCCTATAGTAGATTGATTATTAGGCCTTTCAACTAATGTCCAAACTTTACTTCTCTCAAATTGATTTAAGTCCTCTTGCATGGCCAAAATCCAAAAATCATCTTTTAAAGCTTCTTTAATATTTTTAGGCTCAATGCATGAAATAAATGCAACATGGTTCATTAATTTGAGAGAGGATCTAGTAGTTACCCCCTTGGATGGATCACCCAAGATTTCACCACCTTTGACATAGTTGGACTCCCTTGGGTAAGATACCTCCTTTTCCTCAAGAGCCAAGTCCTTCAAGGCTTCAAGAGGTGGATCTTGTGTATCCTCATCTTTAGTTAGAACCTCATCCACCTTTGACGTTTGTACTCCATCAATGGCATCAAGGATTCCTATATCATCATCATCACAAGATTCCTTCCTCGGAAGGAGGTTATCATCGAAAACAACATGTATAGACTCTTCAACTACTAGAGTTCTTTTATTAAATACATGATAGGCTTTAGAGTTTAAAGAGTACCCTAAGAAAATAGCTTCATCACTTTTAGCATCAAATTTACCTAAGTTTTCTTTACCATTATTCAAAACAAAACACTTGCAACCAAAAGGATGAAAATAGCTAATGTTAGGTTTCTTAGACTTTAAAATCTCATAAGGTGTTTTCTTCAAAATTGGCTTAATCATTACTCGATTTATAATATAGCAAGCGGTATTTGTGGCTTCCGCCCAAAAATATTTAAGTAAATTATTTTCGCAAAGCATGGTTCTAGCCATTTATTCTAAAGTTTGATTTTTCCTCTCAACTACCCCATTTTGTTGAGGAGTGCGAGGTGCGGAAAAATTGTGGCTAATCCCACTTTCATTTAAAAACTCATCAAAACCTAGATTTTGAAATTCGGTTCCATGATCACTTCTAATGTGAGAAATTTTAAGTTCAAGATCATTTTGAGTTATTCTAAAAAATGTGATGAATTTTTATAAAGCCTCATCTTTTGTACTTAAGAATAGAACCCAAGTAAACCTAGAATAGTCATCTACAAGCACAAAGGCATATGATTTACCACCCAAGCTCATTGTTCTAATAGGCCCAAAAAGATCCATATGAATCAATTGTAAACATCTACTAGTAGAGACATCATTAATGGATTTAAATGAAGTTCTATGTTGTTTACCCTTTGAACATGCATCACAAATTTTATCATTAGAAAATTTAAGTTTGGGTAAACCTCTAACTAGATTAAGGGAAATTAATTTCTCTAAGACACTCATGCTAGCATGTCCTAATTTTCTATGCCAAAGCCATGAGTCATGTTAATCATGTGCAACTAAGCATGTATGTGATGAATGGATGTCATCTAAATGCACCATGTAGATATTGCCTATTCTATGTCCTATGAGCATTAGTTGATTTGTTTTAATGTTCACAATTTTGCAACCACTTTTATCAAATAAAACATTAAAACTCTTATCACATAATTGACTAATGCTCAATAAATTATGTTTAAGACCATTGACATACAAAACATTTTCAATGAAAATAGAGGAGTGATTACCAATGGAGCCTATTCCTTCAATGTGGCCTTTGAAGTTGTCACCGAAAGTTACCACTCCACCACTCTTTGGCTTTAGTTCCACGAATCTACTCTTGTCACCGGTCATATGTCTTGAGTATCCACTATCAAGGTACCATGAGTTTTGGCTTGAAGCTTTGGCCTTGTAGCAATGCTCCTCCTACAAACAAAGAAATTAGGTCTTGATTTTTGGTACCCAAATCATTTTGGGTCCATGTGTGTTAGCCTTTAAAATTTTGGTTCCCTTAGGAATCCAAGAAGCAATAGCATTCATATTATTAGAAATAATGAGTTCCTTAGGAACCCAAACACTTCTAACCTTTTGACCTCTAGATTGCTTATGAAAATTTCTTTGTTTAGGAATAAAAGGTTTTCTTTTCACATATTGGGATTTAGAAGAGTTTCCTTTTTCAAAATGGTTTTTCCCAATAGCAATTGATGTTTTAAGATTATCCACTTCCTTTGTGTGATAATCTTGAAAATCGGAAAGAAGTTTTTCAAGTTCAAGATTTTTCGTTTTAAGATCATTTGAAAGATTTACTAAAAACAAAACTTTCTTTTCCAATTCGGAGTTAGTTTTTGAAACTGTTTCATTTTGATTTTTCAAATCGCAAATAGTTTTCTTGTTTCTCAAAATGGATTCTTTATATTTTCCTACTAACTCGTCGTAAACCTCTTGCAATTCATCATAAGCATCTTAAAGCTCATCAAAGGTAAAATCAAAATTAGATGAGTTAGGATTTACCTTTGGTTCATCATCAATGACCATGAGACAAAGATTGGCCACTTCCTCCTCCTCCTTGGATGACTCATCGTCACTCCAAGTTGCTACTTGAGCTTTGAGCTTGTTCTTCTTCCCAAAGCTCTTCCTCTTCAATTGAGGACATTCAGAACGGATATGGTCGGGCTTTTAGCATTCATAGCAAGTGATTTGGTCCTTCTCCTCTTCCTTACTCTTGCTCTTGAAGTCCCCTTTTCTAATGAACTTTCTCCCACGATGGGACTTCATGAAGCGAGTGAACCGTTTGGCCAACATGGCCATCTTCGCATCTTCATCTTCACTTGAACCGCTTTCATGATATGAAGCTTTAAGAGCGATTCCAACCTTCTTCTTCTCAACATCCTTCTTCTCAACCATTGTCTTTTCTTGTTCTCTTCCCTTCCTCATGATCTCATGGGTGAGTAGAGATCTAACAAGAGCATCAAGCTTGAGAGTCTTCAAATCTCGAGCTTCAATAATACCCGTTCTCTTGCTATCCCATGACTCCAGAAGAGAGTACAACAATTTCCTCACTAGTTTGTCTTCATGAATGATCTCACCGAAACCCTTTAATCCGTTGACAATGACCGAGAATCGATCAAACATCTTGGAAACACTCTCATCGGGATCCATCTTGAAATTTTCGTAGCTTAGATTGAGTAGCCCAACTTTTGTTTCCTTGACATCACTAGTTCCCTCATATATTGTCTCGAGGGTGTCCCAAACCTCCTTGGCATTTTCGATCGAAGACACCTTGGAGTAGATATCTGGACCAAGTGCACAAAATATGACATGGAGAGCTCTATCATTCACTTGCATCCTTCTTCATTCATCTTTCGTCATCTTGGATTTCACCTTTGGGACAAGTCTTGCTTCACTATCTCTCTTCATGTGAATGTATGGACCTTATTCAACCACATCCCACACCATGTAATCGGTAGACTTGATGAAGAGCCTCATCCTATTCTTCCAATATGGGTAGTTATCCCCATTGAAGAATGGTGGCTTGGTGGTAGATTGGGACTCGTAGAGGTTGGAGTTGGAGGTGGATATCATTGCTTGACTAGTTGTTGATCAAACTCTCCTAGAATCGACTCAAGAGGGTTGTAATCCTTCCTAGGAGTGTAGCTCTGATACCAATTGTTGAGTTGATCACACAATTGCAAATGGCCAAGAGGGGGGTGAATTGGCAATTAAAAATTTGGTAGGAGGTATGAGTGAAAAATAAAAGGTGACACAAGTGGTTAGAGTGGTTCAAGTTCTCCAAATGAACTCTACATCCACTACCTTAGTTCCCACTAAGGATTTTCAACCAATTCACTACTTGAATTCTTCCCCTTTTCTTGGATGAGGAGGTAACCTTACAAATTGATTAAGCTTTCTACCCAAATCTTAATCCACTCACTTTTACAAAGAGATGGATTTGGTAAACTCTAACAATTCCTCTCAAAGGATAAATGTTTACCCAAATACAATTTCAAACTCCCCAAACTCACAATACAAGATAACAATAAAATCACTAGAGTTGGGTACAAGAATTTGACAATGAAGAGCACTAGGGTTTGGATTTTTGCTTTGATGTTGCTTGTAGGTTCAATAGTTGTTACTTGGTCAATTGAAGCTTGTTTTTATACCCTTGCATTGAATTCTAGCCGTTTGGGTAGTTGGGATCATCAATAGAGCCGTTGGGAGCATTTTTCCCGTAATAAATGCAGCTCTGCAGCCTACCGTATCGGTACTCGAAGAGGGCGTATCGATACCTGCATCAAAGAGGAAAGAGCCGTTGTGACTGAAAACAGAGCGTATCGATACGCATAGAAGGCGTACCGGTACGATTTTAAGGGGCGTAATGGTACGGATGTCCGTATCGATGTGGTGTTTGCTCACTAGAATCCCAAGTTTGGTTTTCTTAAAGAGTGTATCGATACGCATACCAAGCGTATCGGTACGGTATAACGGTCTTTTAAAAATTGGGAAACCAACCAACTGACAAGTAACGGTTGAAAAATTAAATGCAAAGATTTTTCAAAGATATGCTTATCGTATCGATACGGTTGCAAAGCGTATCGGTACGGTTTCATTAAAAGAGTTGCCCAGATGAATATCGTATCGATACGGGTTAACATCGTATCGGTACGCTAAGTCCATTAAAATTCCAGTGGCAAAAGCCCGTATCGATACGCCTAAGGGTATCGATACGCCTGAGCGTTTTTGTATAGTTTGGCTTGAAAATCAAAATTCCAGTGGCAAAAGACAGTACCGATACGCCTAAGGGTATCGATACACCTGGGCGTTTTTGCATAGTTTGGCTTGAAAAACATAGGAAAAGACTTAGAGAATTTTTCATATATTTAAGAGCTTGTCTTGAGATATTATTTTGTTTAAAATACTTGTCAATTGTGAGACTTTAAAGAGTACTTAAAAATTTATTGTTTTGCAAATTGGTCCTTAAGTTTATATGTTATATCAAAATCATTTTTGGTTTCACAATCTCCCCCTTTTTGATATAACAAAACCACAAATAAATTTTTAAGTTTTTGAAACTTTGAAAAGCTTTCTCCCCTTAATTTAAGATAGATTTTCAAAAATAAAAAAAAAATTGACTCTATAATCCTTCTCCCCCTTTTTGTTAAATCAAATATAAATACAAGGATAATAGCAACAATTAATTCATTAAACTCAAAGCAATCATAATAGTTCAAATGCATAAACTTTAAAGTAAACATAATAGTTCAAATGCATAAACTTCAAAGCAAACATAATAATCGAAACTTTAAAATCCTAAAACATAGATAATATGCATAAACTTAGATCCTAAAAAAAACAAGAGTGCAATAACAGAATATAATAGACTAAATGACATAAGATGATATGCATAAACTACTCGTCCCCCTCATCGTCATTATCATCTTCTTCCTCTTCATCTTCATCATCTTGAGAGGGTTGATTCCTTCGGTTTTGGTTGAGCCAAGCACCATGGAAGGCGGTAAGAGAGATATCCATGGAGTTTTGGCGAGAAGCCATGGTTTCCATTTTCTTCTTCATACCTTTGACGCGGTCTTCCAAATATGTGAATCTAGTGTCCATCGCGGTAAACCCGACTTCCATGGAAGTGAACTTCTCATTGAGAAAAGTCATAACAGTGCCCATGGAAGAGGAATCAATCGGAGCATGGTGAGAGCTCGAAGAAGCACGAGAAGCATCGACCGGAGCATCTTGTGGAGGATCTTGAGTGTTACGAACCCATTCATTATCAACATAAGAGAAACCGGAACGAGCTAGAGAACGCTCATCTATGGGTAGGCCAAGGGTTTCGGGATAGTCATGGGAACAATCAATGCCAAGGGAGTGAAAGAGATAACTCAAAGCCGTAGAGTAGTAAAAGGATGTGACTTGTTTGGTTTGACGGTGTTGGACTAAATAGACAAGGTCATCAAACATAATTTGACAAAGATTTGGACGTTGACCTTCTCTAAAACACCTAAGCCAAAAATCATATGTTTGACGAATAGTTGAAAATTTCCCTCCTGATGGACGAAAAAACCAAGAGACAAGGAGATGAAGGATACGGTCATGAGCATTTAAAACTTTTGTTGAGCCTAAAGGACCCGTACCAAAGGATTTCTCATCATCAATACTAATATCTTCAAAACCAAAGACATTACATAAAATTTTTTGATCAATTTGAAAGGTTTTGCCCATAATAGAAGATTCAATAGCAATGACATTCCATTCTCCCTAGCTTCATCATGAACACATACGGCATTGGAAAAGAATACGATGACTAGATTCCTATATAGGATAGGAGGAATGCTAAAAAAAGGTAAAAACTTCCATTGCTTAATTAAAGGTAGGTATTGGAATTTAAAACGGGCAGAACTTAAGAATGGGACTGACACAACATGTTCTTCCCTAAGGTTCATACCTTGAAAAAGTTTGTATCGTTCTATATCGCCAACATCGGGAAAACTTAATTGGATGATATAAGGAAGATTAGGTGTAGGGTTACCCTCGACATCCTCACTAGGATCGGAAGTAGAACGATAACGCTTAGTTCTCTTTTTCGATGGTTCCATAACCCTGAAAACACATCAAAAAGTGATTCGAATATGTATGCAATTAACATCCTATTCAATCCAATAAATTCTAATAATTCAAGGTAATTGTAAAAAGAAATTTAATTGTAAAAAGATATTCACAAGTCTGAGAAAAAAATTTAAAAAAATTAAAAAAATATGAATATAAAATATATTCGAATGAAAATTTTTGATTTTTGAGAAAATTTTTATGAAAAAGTTGAAACCTATAAAATAAAAACATGTTTTGTACAAAAATTAAATTGAAACAATTATAAAAATCAAACAAAAATCAAAGAAAATAAAAAAGAAGAGTTTTATACCTTGAATCTTAGATTGGATGAATGAGGTGATGTGAATGCACAAGATTTGTTGACAAAGCTTAGCCTTGATGTGGAGATTAAAAACCCTCAAAGAATTTTTAAGTTTGATGGTAAAAATTGAAGGATTGAGGGGGTTTTTATAGGAAAAGACTTAGAGAATTTTTCATATATTTAAGAGCTTGTCTTGAGATATTATTTTGTTTAAAATACTTGTCAATTGTGAGACTTTAAAGAGTACTTAAAAATTTATTGTTTTGCAAATTGGTCCTTAAGTTTATATGTTATATCAAAATCAATTTTGGTTTCACATACACTCATAAATGGAAAATGTTTTAGAAGTGTTTGGGTCCCAAAGGGATTAACCACTTCAACTAAAAAGGATTAAATTGAAAAATGGATTTCTAAGGGGACTAAATTTTTGAATGGGAAAAATCGATATGGGAAAGATTCTGTGACACCATTAATCGTGCAGCGATCAACTCTTTGGACAGTGATAAATTAAAGTGGAGTGGTGCCTCGTGTGGCTTGTATAAAACTAAAGACTTCTATCGCTTAGAGAGTGCGAAGGAAGAGGTGACTGACAAAGTTTGGAAACTTATCTGGATAAACTACGCACCACCGAAAGTAGAAATGTTTGTTTGGCGAGCCATGCAAGACAGAATCCCAACCCTTCACGGCCTCTTGAGACGGGGTATCCAGAATGTGGGGAATGCTCTTTGTGTTTTCTGCGAATCTGAGCTGGAAACCTCGAACCATCTGTTCTGCAAATGTAAAGTAACATGGGTTCTATGGCAGAAATGGTGCTATCATTGGGGAGTGTGTTTTGTCATGCCAAACTCGATACGTACTCTCCTCGAAGCTTGGAATGATACGCATGTTAGCAGAGACTCAAGACCTATCTGGATTATGGCCTTCTTCGGATTCATGTGGTCGATTTGGCTTGCTAGAAATGATTGCGTCTTTAAGAAAAAAGCTGGATTCGAACTACTTATACGATACGGCAATCTCGTGTATCTCGTTCTGGTGTAAATGTAAATGGCCGGAAGCGTTTTTCTCAACAGTGGATTTCTTATCATTTCCCAATCTACTGAAAATTCCTAAGCTGCCACCATCGAGACCACAGAATGGTTCATGGAAGCCCCCCCCGGAGGACATGCTCAAATTCAATGTGGACGCTTCGATCAAAGGTTCGTATGGGGTTTGTGGTCTGGGCGGACTTCTTAGAGACCACTTGGGTCGTAATCTACTGAAATTCTCGAAGTGTGGGGGCTTATCGGATCCCACGGGGCGGAAATCTTGGCCATCATTGAAGCTGCGAGCTTGTATGGTGGCTCCGAGTGGAGCAAAACACACCCCCTCATCATTGAATCTGATAGCTTATTAGCCACTGATTGGATTAACGGAAAAACTGCATGCCCGGATGTTTTTGCTGAAGCCATTGGGAAGTGCAAACTGCTATGCTTGAACCAGAGATGGTGCGTGAGCTTTTGTTATCGGGAAATGAATGAAGATGCGCATAGATTAGCGAGGGAAGGGATTCATCGTGTCAAGGATTTTGTTTGGTCTTCAACAAGCAACACAGGCCCCCCAAGCTAGGTTTGCTACCAATACGTATTAGCTAAAAATGTGTTCTGGTGAATCTTTGTGTATGGCAGCCATCTCATGTGTGTAAACTGGAAGTTAATACTTGCCAGTGCTGAGTTGTAACTCGGATGGACATGGAATCAATTGTACCAAGACCTTATTATGAATAAATTAGGGCACTCTTTTCCCCCTACCTAGGTTTAGAGGGGGTTTTTAACGAGGCCCGGCACTTTTCAAAAAAAAATTGTGCTACTAACGTCTATGGATCTAAAGCAATTTGGATACCAAAAATTACTTGATTGTCTTATGATAAGTGTGATGGAGAGCGATCAACAAGTCAAAATTTGAGGGGGAGCTCCATGCACACATGAAAGAACACTTGAAGAAGGAAGGCTTAACATCCTCCCTTGGGTTCAAGTGTGGTAAAATCTAGTTGTTCTTGCTTTTATTTGATTTATTTTTTATTTATTTCAACTAGATTATCATATGTTGTGACTAACATCTTTTGATGATGCTTTGAGTAAGGGGAGCCACTTTAAAACCCAAACATTTTAATATTTTCAAATTTTAAACCTCTATTGTTATTTTGAGCATAAAAATATTTTAAATTTTTTTTGATATAACAAAAAGGGGAGAAATGGTTTGAAAATTTGAATTTTCAAATGAATAATGGGGAGCTTTAATTGATTTTAAATCTTAATTCTCTTATTCAAAATTTATTTCACAAAGGGGGAGAAATCCCAAACAATTTTTCAAGTTGGTTTTATTATATCAAAAAAGGGGAGATTGTAGAATTAAGTGTTTTGATATAATAATTGAAAAATGTTTTGGACAAATTAAAAAAGAATTTAAAATGTGTCTTTAAGTCCAAACAACTTGAAAACAAGTTTGAGGCATTTTAAAAGGTTTTTGGCAAAGTTTTTAACACTTTAAAATATCCAAACTTGACTTTTCAGCAAGCTCGTACCGATACGGTATACCCCGTATTGATACCCTTTTGCCCAAGTTTTGAATCTGCCAAAACCCGTACCGATACGGGTGAGACCGGATCGATACGGATAGTGATTGTTTCGATACGTCCCTTAAGCGTACCGATCCATGTTTTAACAATCCCAACGACTATTTCCCAATGGTCATTTAAATGACATACCGTACTGATACGCCCTCAAGAGTATCGATACGCTTAGGCTGACAAAGAGCCCAACGGCTAGTTCTGGAGAAGGGCGAACCAATATGCTTGCACGTGTACCGATACGGTAGGCTGCAGAACTGCATTTATGGTGGGAAATAAAGTCTCCAACGGCTCCAATTCAACCCCAACGACCAGTAACGGCTACAAACTCATTAAGGAGTATAAAAGGGACCTCCAAGCATCAAGAGAAGGCTAATGCTTCATTTTTCAAACATAATATGATTACAAATATGTCTTAGTGCCTAATTGTCAATTTATTGTATAGACAACACTAGTGAGCCAAAAATGTTATATGTGCTCAAGTGTTTTAGGATTGGGTGAGAGCTTAATTGTGCAAACAAATACCTATTAGAAGGATTTGAGTTTGCTTATTTTTATCTATTTGTAAAGAGGGTTTGATTAAGGCTTTGGGTAGAAAGCTTGATCGGTTTGTAAGGGTTTCCTCTTAAGCCTAGAAAAGGGGACGAATCAATAGTGGATTGATTGGAAATCCTTAGTGGGAAGCTAAGATAGTGGATGTAGACCTTGGTTAGAAGGTTGAACCACTATAAATCATCTTGTCTTTATCTTTTTAGCTTCCACACCTCTATCACCCAAAATTCCACTTCTCCACCACTTGGCGAGCAAGAACGGTTGAAGAAATCGAGCACCGAAAAATCCAACAGAATGCTCCAAAGCTCGGCATGCAAAGGCGAAACGATTCCAACAAATTTGCGATATCCAACCACCCAATCACCAACTTGTCCACGGATAACTCCACCAGCAAAATC
This sequence comes from Hibiscus tridactylites, assembly GCA_958450335.1. NCBI lineage: Eukaryota > Viridiplantae > Streptophyta > Magnoliopsida > Malvales > Malvaceae > Hibiscus > Hibiscus tridactylites. Next base: position 61,288,506 of record OY288278.1, on the reverse strand, counting down.
ATAGCTTGAACATGATCTTATGTCCTCATGTATATTATGCCAATGATAATGTGAATTGAGCTATACTCAGTCGACGTATTAACTCATTTTAAAATGTTAAAATCTAGAAAAATAAATAATAATTTTAAATACAATAAATTCATACAAACATAAATATGATAATGAAAACAAGGGTTTTGCTATACACAACCCTTAGGTTGTGTATAAGAATTATTAGATTCCTATAATTAATGGTTATTTTACTTTTTAATAAAATTTATTAAAATGTAATTAATTACATTCCTAAAAAATAAATATCATTAATTTATGGTATTTAATATAACTAAACCCTAAACATTAACCTTAACCAAGCCTTAAACCCTAAAGCTTAATCCTAAACATTAACCTTGACCCTAAACACTAAGTAACAAACTCTAAACCCTAACTCTAAACTTTAAAATCCATACATTAACCATAAATCTTAACACTAGATCCTAACCCTAAACACTAACCCCAAACCAAAAACCCTAAACCCTAAAAACTTTAAAAATTCAACAACACTAAAACCCTAGAACAATAAGCCATAAACCCTAAAATTATAAATCATAACCCCTAAACATTTAAACTATTTTACATTATTATTAATTACATTAAACACCTTGAATCAATGATGTTTAATATTTTAGAAATGTAATTAATTACATTCTAATAGATTTCATTGGAAAGTAAAATAACAATTAATAATAAAAATCTAATAATTTTTATACATAGCTCTTGTGGCTTTATATAGCAAAACCCTAAAAACAACTAAAACACAACAAAATATTATCTAACTTGATCCACATATGGTATTTTAAATCTATAGTATTTTAAACACATAACCATTTATAAAAATACACCAATAAAAGTTACAATGCCTACTTAAAAGATGGAGAAATGACAACAAACAAAAATTTAAAACATTAATCATCAAAGCAGTAGTTGTTGGTATTAGAAAGAAAATAAAGATTTAATATAATTATAAAAGGAAAATGAGAAAGCTATTAAACGAAAATGTCAACTTACTCTCTAAATAAAAAAATATTAAACGTTTAATATTTAATCTACACTTTATATATATCACACTGACAACGAAGCCAGTCAAATTAAACTTAATCATCAAATAAAAATATATTTTATTTTTAGTTTTTGTAAATAAAAAAACAACAAGAATAAAATATTTCCACCTACCATTACCAAACTAGCTACCCAAGCAAAAACCTCCCATTCTTAAGGGTGATGCCACTAGGGTTGTAAAAACAGGTAATCGGATGTGTTTCAGGTCGGGTACTGTCAGGTCGGGTATAATCGGATACAGGTCATTTCAGGTCATTTTTCTGTTTTGACTTGAGTCGGTCGGGTGCGGGTCCATTTCAGGTCGGGTCCATTTCAGGTCGGGTCCATTCCAGGTCGGGTCAAAACGGGTCGAGTCTGAAGCAGATAATTGACAGGTTAATTCGGGTTCGGATACACTTCAGGTCGGGTTCATTTCGGGTTTGGGTAGACTTCAGGTCGGGTTCATTTCGGATTCGGGTAGACTTCAGGTCGGGTTCATTTCAGGTCGGGTTCATTTCGGGTTCGGGTGGACTTCAGGTCGAGTTCATTTCAGGTTGAAATAATTTAGAAAAATAAGGAAAAGAAAAATAAGGAAAATGGGTCAATTTGGAATAAAAATAAAGTTATGTGAAATATAATGAACAAAAATATCAAAATAAATTTAGAAAACCTAAAAATACAATGAATATGGGTCAAATTGGAATAAAAATAAAGTTTTGGGGACTAGAATGAACAGAAATATCATATTAAAATTATAAAACATTGGGCATTCATTTGAAAAACAAATGAATATGGGTCAATTTGGAATACAAATAAACTTGTGGGGACTATAATGAAAAAAACAAATTAAAAGTATAAAACATCATACAAATGAAAAATAATGAATATGTGTCAATTTGAAATAAAAATAAAATTTTAGTGACTATAATGAACAAATATATAAAAAAGATTATAAAATACTAAAAAAGAAATTAGGGTCAATTTGGAATAAAAATAAAGTATTAAGGACTATAATGAACAAAAATATCAAATTAAAACTATGAAACATTTTAAAAACAATGAATTGTGATCAATTTGGAATAAAAATAAAGTTTTAGGGAGTATAATGAACAAAAATATCATATTAAAATTAGAAAATATCGGGCTAATTTTTTAAAAAATGAATAGAAGTCAATTTAGAATACAAATAAAGCTTTGGGGACTATAATGAAAAACCATCAAGTTAAAAAACTAATGAAGAAATGTACCAAATTATAAATAAAAAAGCATTGGATGAATATAAAAAAAATAACGAATAGGGATCAATTTAGAATTAAATAAAAGTTTTAGAGACTAACATAAAAAAATATTATGATATTAAAAAGTTAAAAACAATAGTCTAAATTAAAAAAAATAAAAATAAAAAGGGCTCAACTTTAAATAAAATTAGTTAATTAGATGTTAAGGACTATAAATTATAAAAAATAAATTAAAATTAAATATATATATATATATATATATATTATAATACATATGTATATAACAATATATTAATTAATGTATATGTATACACTATACATATGTATATATATTATATTATATTATAGGGTTTAGGGTTTTAGACTTTTAAGTTCCTACATACATTAAATAATAAATACATACATATTACATACATACATGATACATACATAACTTACATACATACATTATGATTAGGGTTTTATGCATACATGATACGTACATTAACATTATAAAATCCTAAACATTTAAAACTAAAACACATACCCTAAAACCCTAAAATTGAATCACTAACCATAAAATAAAACTATAAAACAATATCAAATCAAATTAGTATGACTTAAAAAATATATACTAAAATATATATTATATATTTTAGTATGTTTTATTATTAAATTTGTCTATATATGCCTTAGTAAATATTCTATATGTACTATGTATTTTAGTATATATTAGATTTTTATTTATTAAAAATAAATATTTTTATTTATCAAGTTTATATTTATTTTTACTAATTACTTATTAAACAAATCTTTTATTTATTAAAAATAACTTTTAATTATATATATAATACATTTTGTTAGATACTTAACATTTTAAACTATTCAAATTATAGATATAGACTTTTTTATAATAGTTCATAATATTACTTCATATCATATATTAAAAATATCATTATTACTTATTAAGTATCAATTATCAAACCAGGTTAATATCAGTTCAGGTACAAAACAGGTCGAGTCCAAAACAAGTCGGGTCTAATAACAGGTCGGGTTCAAAACAGGTCGGGTCTAATAATAGGTCGGGTTCAAAGCAGGTCAGGTTCAAAACAGGTCGGGTAAAATCGGATCCCGGGTCGATTCAGTCAGGTAATATCAAGTAATTTGCCAGGTCGGTCTCGGGTTCGGGTTCGTTTCAGCCGGACACAGAACGGGTTCGGTTGCTACAGTAACAGGTTCAACTCGGGTTCGGGTCAGCAACAGTCGGTTACAGTTCGGGTTCGGATCATCAAATTCTCGGGTCAAATCAAGTTCTGACTCGAGTAGGTTTCAGGCAGGTTTTCAGGTTCTGAACTTGTTTTTACAACCCTAGATGCCACTACCACTAAACCAAACCTAGAAATTATTATATAATTGACAAATTAATATTTAAATTAATTATATTTATATTAAATATATTAATTATAATATAAATTATAACATTTTAGATGATTTTAAAGGTAATTATATCATATATTAGCGGTGGAAACTAAAAGTTTCTACAAGTATCTTAGTTTTAGGGCTTAGTGATTTAGCTTAGAGTTTATAGGTTGTGGTTAAAATTTGTTGTTTGAATTTAAGATTTATAGGTTATAATTTAAATCTCTAACAAATTACACTAACATCTAAATCCTAAATTCTAACTACAACCCATAAATTATATGTCATGTTTGGTAAAGAGATGTTTGGACAAAAATTAGAGTTTTGAGACATAATTAGAGGTTTGACCAGTCAAATCTGCTAATATTTTTGTTTGGTGAACAAAAGATTGAAAGAGCAGATTGTGGTGAAACCGCTAATTTTGAAAAAGCTCATAATATGAGCTTTTTGAGATTAGAGGTTTGATATTAGAGTTGTAAAAACTATTTTACCCTTACCAGTTACCAAAAATCTCAAAATAACCTAAATTAAATATTTTCTCACCCTATTTATAAGTTAATCTTATTTACTTTTTCTTTTTATTATCACATATTTATATGTGTATTTAAATTTATTAATTAATTAAATTATATTAAAATAATTATATAAATTAATATATAAATCATTCGAATATGTTTAAAAAAATTATATTAAAAATAATTTTATAGATCTAATTAATATTAATTAGATACAAAATATTGATAACGAATAAACTATTCAAACAAGTATTGAATATAATCATGTCCTTATATATCATTTTACTTGTTTAAATAATCTAACAGCTATCAACTAATTTTACCAAACACTTTTATACAATCAGCTAATACAATCCGCTAGTCAAATCAGCTAATGCAATCAGCTCTCAACTATCAATGTAATTCGCTATCAGCTATCCGCTAATTGGCAAACATGGCCATAAACCCCTAAATTTAAACTGAATCCATAAACCCTCAAATTAAGACGTTTGTAATTTTTTTGTTTCCACTACTAATGCATGAAATATTTTCCCAATTTTAAACATTTGACTTTCCTTTTGAGAAAACATGCTTAGATTTTTTTTTAATGTAGTAATAAATAGAATTTTTAAGATAAGGACTGTGAGTACAATCTATGAAAGGAAATTACTATAAATAAAACTTTATTCTAATTATGGACTAAAAAGAGGAATTTCCAAGTTTTATTAAATCGGATTGACCTTTTAACATTAGCAAATAAGAAAACGCCACGTGTATAGATCATGTAAAACTGATTCCACTTGATCATTGAAACCCTCTCCTTTAAGCAAAAACAATGCATAAATTACCTTTGAAAAACGGCGAGAAATTGAAATTCACATGGAAAGTAGGAAAACAGAGCAATAAATTTCAATTTCTTAATTTTGATTCTTTTTCCCCCAAGTTATGTACTTTTGTTTCTCTCACTGCTTTTTTTTGACGGAAACTTCAATCCTTTGGCTTCAAATCTGGACAACAAAACAAATAAGGAAGCAAGAGAGAGAGAGGGTAGAAACAAAAACCCAGTTTTTTTTTTTGGAACAAAGAAACAGAGTGAAGAGAAAGTGGACGGGAAAAGATGGGAATTTTGAGGGAAGATGTTGTAGTGATAAGTCCAGCAGAGAAAGCTGGAGATCCCACTGTGATATCGGTGAATTGCCCTGATAAGACTGGTTTAGGCTGTGATTTGTGTAGGATTATTTTGCTCTTTGGGCTAAGCATTTCTAGAGGAGGTAAGCTTCATCTACTCACCAAATTTTCAAGCTTTTCTGGTTTTTTTTTTTAGTTGTTGTAACAATATAAATGATGGGTTATTGTGATTTTCTTAGATTTTGTTTTTTTTTGTTCTTTTTAATGTTTATGGGATGTTAGTAACTGTTTGAAAGGACCAATGAATCAAATTGATTAGTTCTTTATCTTATTTTGTTTTGGTTGATGCTACAAAGAATTTGGAGGTTTAAGTCAATTACTGATTTTTTTGTTTTATTCTTTTGGTGGATAAGATTTCTCAACAGATGGAAAATGGTGCTACATAGTGCTTTGGGTGGATGGGAAAACAGACACTAGGTGGGATTTGCTGGAAAAAAGGCTATTGGAAGTTTGTCCATCATATTTTTCGACATCCGGAATTGACTATTACAGGCCTGTTAATCAACAACCAAAGCAATTGGATGTGTTTCTTTTGAAGTTTTGGTGTTCTTGTGATAGAAAGGGACTATTACATGGTAATCTTTCCTTTTAGATTTAGTCTTTGATGGAAAATGAAATGGTTTAGCTAGTGGTTAGCCATCTCATATTAGTTTTCGAGTTATTTTGGGCATTTGATTTTGTTTTGCATCAGTGCTTGACGTCTGAAGTAGATTTCCTCCTCTCTTTTGATGCATGATTCCACTTATGCCACAATTTATTAGAAGATATTTGGTTAAATTGAGTTGGATAAGTTTTGTTGTTGTTTATCAGCTGGAAATATATCATGAGAATGAAATACCTTTGTGAAGGGATTCTTTTTTTCTTCCTTTTTGTGGTTTTCTCTAGTCACCGGATTAAGATTGTAATGTTCATGTTATTCTTTTTCGAGATGTTAGACAAGCCAAACTGCATGGGAAAATTAAGCATGATTTTTTATGAATATCGATATATATGTGTGTGTATTAAAAAGTAAATTTCTTATTTCAATCTTGAAGCTGGATTTTAAGGGATAGAAAGGAAAAAGAGGTCTTGGATTTTTAAACACTTGGCAAATTATGAATTCTAGAAATTGTCTTGTGAATGGAAATGGGAGTCTGTCTTAAAGTTCAAGTATTTCTAAAAGGAAAACAGAAGGACATGTGAGCATTTTGTTTTTGTTTTTGAAGGGAAATGGGCATTCACTATGACTCATCTGTAAATCAAGCAGCCTCTCGAACATAACATCATGAATTTCTAGAGTCTAGACTACCAATCCTTTCTTTTTAATGAATTGAGTTGTTTATTCCTTTAAGCAAGGAAGACCAAGTGTGAAGCACACCAACATATCCTTTCTCAATTGTTTTTCTTCTTCTTTAGCTGATATAAGTTCTCCTTTTCTATTTTGATAGATATAACTCGGGTCCTTTTTGATTTGGAGCTTACAATAAAGAGAGTGAAGGTATCCACAACTCCAGATGGAAAAGTGATGGACCTCTTTTTCATCACTGATACCAGGTTAGCTGGTGTTGAAATCTCTTTTATCTTGAAATTTGTAGGATCTTTTTCAATTTTCTTCTATGCACGGTTTCTTGGTTCTTTTATACCTATTTAATAGAGTATATCTTTAGATTATTAAGCTGTGAACTTTATCGTAATGGTTTCTCCATTACCAGCACCACCGGACCATGGGATGAAGTGATGAATGCCATGTGCCTTAGGTGTGCAATAGGGGAAGGCTATTAAGGTTAACGTTGTGAGTTGGAAATTAGAATTTGTAGAATTTCTTCAAAGCATTATATATGGTTTTGCTACTTTCGTTATATCTATGAGGTGACAATATGACTATATTCCTAAGTTGTACTTGACCTTTTTTATTCAATTTAATGGAACTTTTCACGTTTCATTACATATGAACCTTAAATTGATGTATTTTCAAAGTGAAAGAAAGGAGAAGATAGGCATAAAGTTTTAGTATCACCGACGGACTAGTGCGAAACTTGTACCATTATGTTAATTGTCAGGGGCAATGTATGTATGTGTCGTTTCTGATATATATATATACATGTATGTATGCATTTGTATATTTTTGTGCAGGCATGCATGTGTGTGATACTTTTGTAACTTGGTTCTTCCCCTTTTTTAATTTTAGGGAACTTCTTCATACAAAAGAACGGCAGGGTCAAACAATTCTTCACTTGAAAACTGCATTAGGTGACATATTGGTAAGCTGTGAGATTGAATCAGTTGGCCTGGAAATAACCGCATGTTCACAAGGAACTTTGTTTCTTCCTTCCACAATCACTGAAGACATGTTCAGTTTAGAGCTGCCAGCACGACATCCTGGTGGATTACTTGCATCAAACACGATATCTGTTACCGTTGACAACACCCTTAGCCCCTCCCACACACTTATTCAAATCCTCTGCCAGGACCATAAAGGTCTAATATATGATACCATGAGAACCCTAAAGGACTATAATATCCAGGTACATATCTTAAACTACTAACTATTTTTATTCAAAACAGTTCTTTTTCTGTTGGCATTTCTGATCCCATTTGTGCAGTGCTTTGAATCTATGTTACTTGGGTTTGGGTGTGACTGTTGGATATGTTATGTGTCCGACACAAGTATCTACAATTTTTTTAAAAAGCTTTTCCTTGAATTCAGAGGGTCTTCGGAGGGTAATATCCTTGTACCTATGTCCAAATAAGTGTCAAGCACAGTATTTTAAGTAAAATGAAGAGTCAGAGCAACATAACTTCGAATTTGCTTGCTATGGGTAAATCTAAAGAAAGAAACCTTCAATTTGATGGTTTTATGCTTTAAAATTTGCTTGAAATTATCTTCTGAAAGTCTTGAATATCCATAAAGAGTTGTTCCATAACTGCAACATGTTGCACAACTATGTAGCTTGTCTTCTCTCCTTGATTGCTCAATTTCTTGTATATGCAACTTGAAAATTAACATTTCATATCAGGTTTCCTATGGACGATTCTTTGCAAACCGAAAAGGTGGGTGTGAGTTGGACTTGTTCATAGTGCAAGCCGATGGCAAGAAAATCGTAGACCGGAATAAGCAAAACGCACTATGCTCTCGTCTGAGGATGGAGCTTTGGTGTCCTCTTAGAGCGGCCATGGTAAGCCGGGGCCCTGATACTGAACTACTTGTAGCAAACCCTGTTGAACTGTCCGGCAGAGGCCGGCCTCTTGTTTTTCATGACATAACCCTTGCTCTCAAGAATCTCAACACCCAGATCTTTTCGGTACGAACCTCTATATCCATCATTATTGCTCGTCATAACACTTGTAAACGCTTGCTGTCCCCCAATTTTTAACTGCAATTCGGTTTTTACCTCGAGTTATCTCAGGTTGAGATAGGGAGACACATGATCTGCGATCGCGAATGGGAAGTATATAGGATCCTACTCGACGAAGGAGATAGTTGTAATGTTCCGAGGAATAAGATCGAAGAGGGTGTTCGAAAAATGTTAATGGGATGGGAATGATGGATTAAGATAACTGAAAATCATGCTTAGAAGCCTAGAGTTTAATTCCACACTCGCTGTACAGAATCTCTCTTTTTGGGGGGATCTCTTTTGATGTTCTTGAATGGTAGGTTCTAACAAGTTGACAATCTGTAAATTTGTAAATTTGCCTTCAAAGAAATTAAAAAGATGGTTCTCTTTTACAACAAGGGAAAAGAAATATACAAAGTTATAGATTTAATTTTAGTTTCTACTTAATTGAGTGTTTAAATATGTTCTATTTTAAAAGATAATTTTTTATATATTTAAATCATTATAATTTACATAATTTGTTGAATATTAATATTTTATTTTTGATGTGTCACACATCTTGCAGAAAAAAAGAATTGAACTTAAGTTTCTTAAGATATTGGGACCATTCGTTGGGTTATGTATTAGGTATTCAGTATTCATTTTATGTATTACATTAATATTTATTTTTTGTATTATATTTTGGTTTCTTTTCTCATATTGTATTAAGTATTTAGTTAATAATTCATTTTGTTGGGTTTTTAGCACGCTCGAATCGATCACCGAAACTGTCAATGAGGGTTGTTTTTGTTTAGTGGTTGAATTGGCTAAAATCGAAATAAAATTAGACAAGGGACACAATGATTTTAGAGTGGTTCGGCCTTCTAACAAGCACCTACATCCACTACCTTAGCACACCACTAAGGATTTCCCAATTCACTCAACAATGAATTCGTCCCCTTTTTCCGGTTTAGGAGGAAACCGTTACAACCCTATCTTTTGGACTTGGCTAAGATAGAACCAACTCTAGTTTTTCTCTCGAGGCTAAACTAGAACCTCTCCTTTTACAAGGGATATGTTTGGTAAACTAAATACCTCTCTAGGTGGGTGTTTACACAACTTTAAGCTCACAAGAGTACAAAGGATTTACAATTAACCACTCTCTAAAGACTATGTACAAGAGAATAGTATAAATAAGACTTAGACTCTAATTCTCTTGATCATGTTGCTTGGATGTGGTCTCTAACCATCTTTAAGAGTTCCAGCCTTCAATTTATAGTCCCAATTGAGTTTGTAGTCGTTACTAGCCGTTGGGGATGAATTAGAGCCGTTGAGGACTTTAATTCCCACCATAAATGCAGTTCTGCAGCTCCCCGTTTCGAAACTCTCGAAGCCGTTTCGAAACGCTCTCAATGTAGGAAGAGCCGTTGCAGTCTGTCAGGGTACCCGTTTCGGAACACCCCCTTGTCGTTTCGGAACGCGTATCGGAACGCCCTTAGCCCGTATCGAAACGACCTGCATTTAAAAGTTAGTTGGGAAAGAGCCGTTGGGGTTTATGACCGTTGTGGTCAGTGCCACGTGGGCGTATCGAAACAGCCTAGCCCGTTTCGAAACGCTGGGCAAAAATCAAGTCCAGGGAAAGTCCGTTTCGAAACGAGTTTCGAAACGAAAACACTACTGGAGCCTCCTGTTTTGAAACGCCCTAAGGTGTTTCGAAACACCTGGACATGTTTGAGAAATTTGGCTTTAAAACACATATTAAACCAATTTGAAAACATCCCTAAACATATATTTGGACTTGGGAAATGTTTTAAATACTTTTTAAACAGTCCAAAACATTTTTCAATTATTATATCAAAACATTAGTTCTACACATTTTTATGTATTTTGATATAACGATCTTATTAATTTTTTTAGATTTAAGGAGTTTAAAGCTTCTAAGGATTTTAGGATTGTTTTTTTTTAAATAAAAGTTTTACGTCTAAGTGATAAGTAATTTAGTATCGCTTAAACATGTCTCGAGTTCGAAGTCTTGTGTATGTAAAAAAATTTCGTTGAAAGACTCACCCATCAAAGTCAGGTGTGTACCGTAGGTCGGTTCAGATTAATCAAGGTAAAATATTGTAAAACTGAGAGGACAACAAAAAAAATAAAAAGTTTTAATTTTTTTTAATTAAAGACAGTTAAGAACCAAGCTACATGTCATGAATTCATTGGACGATAAATTTTTTAATCATTATTAATTGATCTACTTTAAATTAATAACAAAATAAATGGTTAAGCATTCACTTTGACCCCCGCCCCCCAAAAAATAAGACACTTATTTTAATAAAAAGTTAGACAACTAATAATAATCCAATTAAAAAAAGATGAAAGATATTTGTGACAGCTGTGGGATTTGAACCCACGCCCTTTCGGACCAGAGCCTAAATCTGGCGCCTTAGACCACTCGGCCAAACTGTCAAGAGATAGCAAAATTGTTTAAAAAAGATTTAATATTTCTTATTTTATTTCTGAACATTTTCAAAGCCGAATCCAAGATTAATGGACCCTGCTGGACACCTACTGGGAATAAAAAAACAAACCAAACTCTGGTATTTGGTCGCCGGTTACAACAAGTCTTTGTTGCATTCATTACGGTGCACTCTCAGATCAGGAAAATTTTATGGTCTATTTTAGTTAGATTTTTTTTGGGACAGTTTATCGATGTATTTAGAATCGTTTTTAAAGTAATTTTTATGATTAATTTACTCGATCTTTACTCCTATATCAATATAGTGTCTAATTTAAATAGAAACGATACAACTATTGATAATTGTTGGGGGTTTTCTTTCCCGTGGAAGATGAAGATTGCATTCAAGATTTTTTTTTTTGAATTTGTTTCTTCACATATGCTAGGTTTTCATGTTAAGAATGTGTTCTATTTACGTGTACCTTTTCTTTCTAAAAAAAAATTAAAAGTTAATTTCTAATTATATATATATATATATAAGGTTATGATCAACTTACACTGTGTAAAACTCAATTAATTTTATATAATTTTTTGATCGTTGGATGATGGTAATTAATGGCTCAAATTATTTTTTTATCCTTTTTTTCTCAAGTGATGATCATATTTTTTACTGTTAATCTCATCAATTTCCCTTATCCAATGGTCCTAGATTAGTGTAAAACTAAATGAGTTTTACACCATGTAATTTGATCTCATATATATATATGGATATGATTCAGTTACACATTGTAAAACTCTCAAAGTTTTACACGTTTTTTAAATTGTTGGATGGGTAAAACGGATAGATGAGATTAACAATAGAATATGTGAAGATTATCACTTGGGAAAAAAAGGAAGGAGTTAATCTCAGCCATCCATTTCCCCTATCCAACGATCCAAAAAAAGTGTAAAACTTAAAGAGTTTTACATTATGTAAGTTGATCCTAACCCTATATATATATATATATATATATCAACTTACATTGTGTAAAACTCAATTACTTTTACACAGTTTTTGGACTGTTAGATGATGGTAATTAATGACCCATATTATTTCCTTATTTTTTTTCCAAGTGATAATCTTCACATTTTTTACTGTTAATCTCATCCATACATTTCACTCATCCAACGGTCCTAAATTAGTGTAAAACTAAATGAGTTTTACACCATGTAACTCGAGAGCTTCAAAAGAGTGGTCTAGGTCGACCTAGATGTTTAGGGAAAAGAGTGATGAAAACGCTTTGGCTTATTCGAGAATCCTGATACATAATACGGGTGGGAACTCAGAAACGAAAGAGTGGTCTAGGTCGACCTAGATGTTTAAGTTCAAAGCGTGAAACTCAAACATGTGCCATACTTGAAGCGACGCTGGCTCCATATATATATATATATATATATATATATATATATATATATATATATATATATATATAGGATCAAGTTACATGGTGTAAAACTCATTTAGTTTTACACTAATCTAGGACCATTGGATGAGTGAAATGTATGAATGGGATTAACAATAAAAAAATGTGAAGATTATCACTTGGGAAAAAAAGATAAGGAAATAATTTGGGCCATTAATTACCATCATCCAACGGTCTAAAAACTGTGTAAACGTAATTGAGTTTTACCTAATGTAAGTTGATCATAACCCCCTCTCTCTCTCTCTATATATATATACATAAAGGTCCCATCCAGAGACGGATTTACATGGGATGGGAGGGCAATCGCCCTCACCCCGAAGAAATTTCTTTTTTCACTTTTATTTCTTTATTTAAATTTTTTTAAAATTAGTTTATTTATGATTTTACCTCTCACTTTCAAAAATTTATAATTTATCGCCCAAACTTTAAATATTGGCTCCGTCTATGATCCCATCACTTTTTTTTTAAGTTCCATATTATATGTCGAGACTCTTCTGTGCAACACACTTGATTAAGGAAAATGAATTTGAATTCACTTATCTAAATCGAGTCTTGGACAATGATTACTCAAAATTTTAGAAATTAAAAAACTTAGTTCTTTTAGGGGATGAGACGGCTAATCTTTTATATAAGGTTAGGTGTTCCAATTTGATGTTGTGAATAAAATAAATTAAATTAGAAAAATCGTCTTACAATGAACATTTACATTTATAGTAGTTGATACAGATTAATCAACCAATGAGTTTGACACTCTTATCTATAAAAAAATATAAATTTTCATTGCATCCTAAGACATTTCGGTTGTATGACAACCACCTTAACAAATAAAAACATATTCAATAATCTTATAAGGATTATTATCTCATACATAGGCGATGATTTTTTTTTATTTTCACAAGCGCCTCAATTCTAGGGTTTACGGTTTTAGTTTAAGGTCTAGAGTTTAGAGGTTTTATTGCATGTGTTTAGAATTTAGGGTTTCTTGTTAGAATTTAAGGGTCAGAGTTAGAATTTAAGGTTAGACTTTAGGTTTTAGGGTAATATGGTTAGAGATTTAGGTTTTAACCTATAAACTGTAAAATTTAACCCCAAACCCGAAATTCTATCAACAACTCCTAAATTTAAAACCACTACACTTAAACCCTAAAATCTTAAATTATAAATAAAATTCATACACCCTAAAAGTAAGACGCTTGTGCAAACAAAATTTCCACAAAACACAAGTGTATGAAATAATTACCCATTTTATAATATATACTCGATCTCGCAATTTTCTGCATATTATATATAATAACGATAACTACCACTAAATCAAAACATGCTATACAATTATAATGAGACAATCATAAACAAAAAAAATGCATTGCAAAATCCCAAATACAATTCAGTGTTCGAAAAATCTGACAGCTGTGGGATTTGAACCCACGCCCTTTGGGACCAGAGCCTAAATCTGGCGCCTTAGACCACTCGGCCAAACTGTCAATGGATAACTAAGCTATGCACAGAGATTTTGATATTCTCTAATTTATTTCTGAAAATTTCCAAACCCGAATCCAAGATTAAAGGACCTGCTGGACACCTAAGACCTGCATGTTACTGGGAATTAAAGCAAAAAGATTGAAACAAACCAAATTCTGGTATTTATTCACCGGATACAACAACTATATAGTATGGTTGCAATGCAGCATCGGCTGAAGCATTCAGGCGGCCAGTTCTTCGTTTTGTTCCCATGATAATCTCTCGCATTCCGCAACTGCAGAAAACAACCGGAATTTGCCGATATGAACAAAAATACGATGCTTGGACATATATATAGAATAACAGTGATAGAATTTGCAGAGCATGCAGGAATGAATGCTACTTGGATTAAAAAAGCAAGAACCAAAGAGAAACAAAATAAAACCTTTTGTGGCTGCTGGGATTCGAGCCCAGGTCTCTACGGCCACAACGTAGAATTCTTACCACTAAACTACAGCCACAAGCTGAAACAATGTTTTAATATAAAAATTCTATATTATTTTTACGGAAGCAGAGATCTTTTTTGATCTTCACTCATATGGAAGAACTGATATGTTATTGTGGAAAAGCAAAATTTGAACACTTTCTTTTTGGATTCCTGAGGTATTTACGGAGCGAATTTAGTGATTACATTCTGTTGCCTTAGGAAATGAAAATTTTACAACCTACGACAAACATCGTTGAACACCACTGAATGTTAAACACCGCTTAATACTATTAAATTAATTAATAAAGATTTAGAATTTCAAGAACCCATCAAATAATTAATAATTACTTAAAAAATTTAATTAAATTATTATATATATATATATTAAATTTTATTTTTTAATAAGGGTAAATTATATATTTAGTACCTCACTTATTTCCGTATTTCTATTGAACTCTCATTATCTAAATATTATTTCAATTTGATCTTATTCTTTATAAAAAAATTTAACCCTTAACCCTCAACCTAAAACCCTAAACTATTAAAGCTTAAACTCTTAAACATATACCCTTAAAAGTAATATAATTTTGAACAGAGTAAAAATTAAGTGCCTATCTCATATTTGGACCAAAATACTTTAATAAACCAAGTGAATGGCCTGAATAGTGAATACCCTCAACTTTGAATGTCCACATCTCTGTATAGCCTAATCCTAACCTCCACCCTGGCCCCTGCTACAGCCTACAATATCTTCGGCCATGGACCATGGCCTAAAGCTCGTTGAGAGTCCATTACCACTAGTTTTCTCAGTCTCTCTTTTATCTCTATCTCTGGTGATGGCTAATCAATCCGCCCATCTCTTTTGTAAGTATTTTAGTTCAACTCTTCTTTTACTCCATCTCCATCTCTGTCTGAGTTTTTAATTTAAAGCAAAACTTTTTAAGTAAAAATCTCAATTTTGGTGGCAACAGAGTAAAAATTTAATCTTTATTGCTGAACAAACTTAACCTCAACATTATCTCCGCATAATTTTCAAGAAGTCATTCTTGTGCACATCAAAGGATTTATCACTGACCGCATGAGGAATAAAATATTAATGAAACTTCGGATTTCATCCTCACAGATTTCGTGCATTATTCATAACTTATCTATGATAATCTAAATACTTAAGGTTTGTGATTATAATCAGTATGGTAGTTTATTTATGTAATAGCTTCAATTTTTATTATTGATACAAGAAAGTGACTTATTTTTCATTTGCAGAGATAAATATCTGATATTGTCAAGCCTGTCTCTTAGAAAAATAAAATTAGTTTTAAGGGTATATGGTTTAAAGTATATGTTTAAGAGTTCAAGGGTTTAGAGTTTAATAGTTTAGGGTTTTAGGTTGAGGGTTAAAAGTTAAATTATTTTTTTCATAAAGAATATGGTCAAATTGAAATAATATTTAAATAATGAGGGTTCAATAGAAATACAGAAATAAGTGAGGTACTAAATATATAGTTTACCCTTATTAAAAAAAATAAAATTTCAATATATATAAAAAATAATTTAATTAAAATTTTTAAAGTAATTATTAATTATTTGATGAGTCCTTAAAATTTTAAACCTTTATTAATTAATTTAATAGTGTTCAACATTAGTGGTGTTCAGCGGTGTTCGTCGCACGTGGTAGACTCATCCTATAGAAAATAAACGCGGAGTTTAAATCTTTAATCACTGGTTAAGACATAAGAGATCTTACAAAACTTGAATATATTGATTACCATTAGAAAGAAAAAACCATTTAATTCCTCTGACCTTGTAGCGACTATATTTTCAAATAAATATTTAACTGAAATGTTTGAAAATAAATGAATGAATAAATAAATAATTTGTAAAATATTTAAAGAGGAGTCGCCATCGATCATATTAAAGAGGGGTAGACTGGACACCGAAAAATAAAACCAGAGATTTAAAATGGTTCGAGAGTCGATTACGTGTGGGGAATGATTAACACCCACATAACGCCCAAAATTGGTACCTAAGGGTTCATATCGTATTTATCAAGAAAAATTGAAACTCGATTTAATTTAACTATTAATCCTAAAGTGCATGAATGCATGGTCATACGATTCGAGCATAACCTAACTCGCAACCCATGATACCAAAGGAGATGACGCCCGAAGATTCGGGACGACACTCCCACTAGAGAATTTCGGGACCTCGAGTACTAAACTAAAATAATACGATAAGTAAATATGACATTTTAATTAGGATGGGTCTACCACGTACGACGAACACCGATGAGCACCACTAATGATGAACACCGATGAACAACATTAAATTAATTAATAAAGATTTAAAATTTTAAGGATCTGTCATACAATTAATAATTATTTTTTAAAAATTCAATTAAATTATTTTTATATATTAAAATTTTATTTTTTTAATAAGGGTAAACTATATATTTAGTACATCACCTATTTCCGTATTTCTATTGAACCCTCATTATTTAAATATTATTTCAATTTGACTCTATTTTTATAAAAAATTAATTTAACCCTTAACCCTCAACCTAAAACCTTAAACTATTAAACCTTAAACCCTTAAACTCTTAAACATATACCCTAAACCATATACCATTAAAATAATTTCACCATCATCGATTCAATTCAATTCAATGAATTGTTGAATTCTGCTAAAAAATTCAATTAAATTATTTTTTACATATATCAAAATTAGTTAAACTCAGTCTCTTAGAATTAACATTATCATCTTATTTGAGATGAAGAGGTCATCACAGTTAATCACAATTAATCACAAACCAATAGTCACCACTACCTTGCACTTAACCGGGGTACCGAAAACGAACAATGACCATGTTCACCTGTGTTGATATCCGGCTGACCTTGCAATTTTAGGAGATTTGAGTTTAATTAATTTTGATATATATAAAAAATAATTTAATTGAATATTTTAGGAGAATTCAACAATTCATTGAATTGAATTGAATCGATGATGGTGAAATTATTTTTAATGGTATATGGTTTAGGGTATATGTTTAAGAGTTTAAGGGTTTAAGGTTTAATAGTTTAGGGTTTTAGGTTGAGGTTTAATGGTTAAATTATTTTTTTATAAAAAATAGAGTCAAATTGAAATAATATTTAAATAATGAGGGTTCAATAGAAATACGGAAATAGAGAGGTACTAAATATATAGTTTACCCTTATTAAAAAATAAAATTTTTAATATATAAAAATAATTTAATTGAATTTTTAAAAAATAATTATTAATTGTATGATAGGTCCTTAAAATTTTTACATATATCAAAATTAATTAAATCCAGTCTCTTAAAATTAACATTATCATCTTATTTGAGATGAAGAGGTCATCACAATTAATCACAAACCAATAGTCACCACTACCTTGCACTTAACCGGGGTACCGAAAACGAACAATGACCATGTTCACCTGTGTCGATATCCGGCTGATCATCCCTGAGTTCTATCTCTGAAGGATGGTTTTAAGATTAAAGTGAGCAGGCGAAACCCGCCCTACGTAAAGGGAGTAGAGCTGAAGAAGGCTTGGATTTATTTAGTTTATGAGAATGAAGATGATTACAACGGCAATGAAGAATCACTGGATGAAAGTGAGCAGACTGTGTCTGAAAGATTAGCCAAGTTTTTCAGCTCTCTCAAAGAAATTGATGGGAGTGATTTGTTGGGTTGTATTGATTGATTCGTGTCGATTGTGCTTCGCTTGATTTCGGTTGTTTAGTTTCTTCCCAACATGGTTCGCCAACACAACTGCATCCATGAAATTAAAGAGGAACAAAAACGTCAGCCGAGTAGGTAGAGGAGGCGCTGTCATCGGAGACGCGGATGCATTTAGTCTTGGACCATGGTCCACTGTTGGCAAATATGGTGCCGAAGCCAGAACATAAATAGAAGATAAGATAGCAGTAAACTGGCTTTATTTATTTATTTATTACAATTTTATTTGTTAACAAACACAACGTTAAACAAAGTTGACTGAACAAGCAACTTTCTTGTACAACAACAATAATGATGCTAGAAGATTCTGTTCGTGTATCAGTACAGACTACAGAGAAGCCCGGAAAGCCTGACATTTCATATATGGAGTAAAAGAACAAATTCTCCGAAACACGACAATGAAGATGTTCGGATACTATAGCCTTCTTTTAGACGGCAACGACAACTCGATGCCTCATGTTGTGAGAAAGAAAACATAATGTCTCTTTGGTTTACCGGGATGCAATATACTTCTTTGGCCATGACTGAAGGACGCATCATTAGAAAGTAATGTTCTTATCGCTGATTGACGAGGAATTTTCGAGTATATGTTGTTCTTTCGAAACCGCCACGGATATGCAACCACTCTGGTGATGCACCGCGACTGTATTCCCTTGTTGCTTGCGAACCAAATGCCATTGCAGTGGTATCAAACGTTTGTTGCCCATACTGAAATGCCTAGTCAATTGCTGTAACATATTAAACTACTGAGAAACCAGACACTAAAAGTACAAACATGAAGCAACGGATTTGATTAACAATAATAGCATTATAGCATGTTAGCTTCAGAAAATCTTAATTCCAAGACTAATCTGACCGAAAACTAGATATACGAACAAGGTTCTACATAAACGAATTGTTTGACACGGTATAGACGTGCTCGTCTTATTTTGGGCTACCGACTATCAAGAAGGCTTATCCTTCAACCAGACACAAATTCTAAGCCGAACACGGTCAAGTTTAACATGACTTATGAGCCTATAACTTCAGATGTATGAAACTTCAACGTAGAAAGGATGTGTCAATGACAAAATGAATACTAACATCTTTGAGAGGAAATACTTCAATGGCAGGGTTCATTCTTGAATTGACTGCTTCAAGCTTCATTGACAAGAACTGCAACACCAGTAATAATGTTTCAAAATGTAAGTTTGAGATAACCGGTGGGACGGGAAAATGTAAAATAGATACAATGATAGATAAGCAAAAGGATACACACCTCAACCTGACGCTGTAGCGATTGGATGTAATTAATTATCTCATCAAGGACAAGAGTCTTGCCGATAACCTGAGTCCAACAAACTACTTAGCAATTGGCTTAAATATGCCATAATCAGGGGAACTGAAGAGAAATTTCAGCATGGCTTAAATATGCCGAATACGATATCGATTTACTAATTTCCACACAACGATTCGAGGTCAGTGAAATGTAAAGGTCTATGTATCTAATTTCCACAATCAAAGGAATGTATTTTGTATTGAAATCTCGGGTTTTTATACACTATCAGTAGTGTTAATTCTAGGAGATTTGAGTTTAATTAATTTTGATATATATATATATAATAATTTAATTGAATTTTTTAGGAGAATTCAACAATTCATTGAATTGAATTGAATCGATGATGGTGAAATTATTTTTAATGGTATATGGTTTAGGGTATATGTTTAAGAGTTTAAGGGTTTAAGGTTTAATAGTTTAGGGTTTTAGGTTGAGGTTTAAGGGTTAAATTATTTTTTTATAAAAAATAGTCAAATTAAAATAATATTTAAATAATGAGGGTTCAATAGAAATACGGAAATAGGTGAGGTACTAAATATATAGTTTACCCTTATTAAAAAATAAAATTTTTAATATATAAAAATAATTTAATTGAATTTTTAAAAAATAATTATTAATTGTATGATAGATCCTTAAAATTTTAAATTTTTATTAATTAATATAATGGTGTTTATCAGTGTTCATCATTAGTGGTGTTCATCAGTGTTCGTCGCACGTTGTAGAATTTTTCTTTTAATTATGCATGAACAAATATAAGAACGTAAACAAACGGTTACATAAATGCAATAAAGTAACCATATATAAATACATATAACGGTATGATAATAAAAAACTAACAGTAATAATATTACATATATTAAACATAAAAGGAAAATATTTAAAAAGAAACAGTACGAAAGCAAACCTATTATGTATATCATATTTTATAAGCCGTATTTACGATACAAACAATAATACACATATATATAGGATGGGATCTCTGATCAAATATATTCCAAAGAGGATGTTGGTTGCTCCGATTTGAACCCCTAGTGTTATCAATAGATGCTGCCTTAGCAAAGGATTGTATCACAGATTGAGGTCTATCAATATTTTCAGAACGGGAGGGCTATGTATAAACATTATGCTTAGGGCTTTGATATCTTCCTTTCTTGTTCCATTTTGGAGTTCGAGAATCATCCCTAAACCCCTTCTCTGATTTACCGGACCTATTGGTCCGTTGAGCCATCTGTGCAACTTTAGTTGCCTTAACTCGGTTCACCAGGTCTTGGAGATCAACGATGCTCAATCCATTAAACATAAGGCGTAACTCATCATTGAGCACTACAATGAACATTCAGCACTTCTCTTCCTCCTTAATATATTCAGCACCGTATCTACAGTACTTACAAAAGTCATGGATGTACTGCTCGATCGGTCGTTCGCTTTGTTTGAGGTGGAGGAAGATACTTCGCCTGAATTTAGGGACTAAACGATAATCAATCATTTAGGACCAATTCTTAAGCTATTACAAGTTTTAGGGACTAAACTATAAATACGATAATTTAGGTGTCCTTTGATGCAATTGATTACACCACAATGAAATTAAATACAGTAATAACAAGTTTGTAAATTTTCATACAATTTGGAGTTCATTTACTCATCCAATTGATTCGTCCTAAATTCAGTGACCAATCTGTGAACATTGTAAACCTTCAATTTCTGCCTTTTTAACCAACTTAACTAACCCTGTATCGAAACACGTTGATGTCGTTTCGATACGGGTGTATGATGGTCAACCTGGTTTGACTTTGCCTTTTACCTGTATCGATACAGGTAAGCCCTATTTCAATATGGGTTAATTTTCATTGACTTTGACTTTTGACCCGTTCCGATACAAGTTAGGCCCATATCGAAACAAAGAATTCCAGTGGCAAAACGTTTCGATGCAGTCTCAAACCGTATCGATATGCCTTGTTTCTTAGGTTCAATTATGCTTAATCGTATCGATACGCCATTACCACGTATCGATACCGCCTGACCTATAATGACAGATTTTTGTTGGTTTTTAGTCGAATTGACCTACCAATTGGTGTTCAAATGCAATGAAACTTTACACACAATATTTCAATGTTATAAACTATTGGCATGCCAAATTTCATAATCATTCGAATACGTTTACTAGATTTTCACCTATGTGAGCCATATATGCCATTTTTCCAACTTTTAACCACATTACAACTTATACACATTACAAGCATACCAAAATGAACACAAAAGACTAGTTCAACTACATTGCCACCTTCCTAGGAGTTCATAAGGTTAAAATACATCACTCTTGACTTGTAGTGACTTGTCTTGCCTCGACTTTTTCAATCTTCCAAAATGGTCGATTTCTTAACCTGAAATGCATGAGATGAGACACATTAGGCATACATTGCCTAGTGAGGTAGTCATAAACAATGTAAATATTAATGAATGATGCACATACATATGCTCATGCTTATCAATATCAATATTATGTTTCAATATGCAATGTTTAACTCATCAATTTCATTATTAACCCTTGGATTGAATCAAGATAGTGGATACGCGAATTCCTACGCCTCGCCAAATTAATAAATGGTCTAGTCCCTCCGCCTCGCCAATATGACCAATAACAAACACATCTCTCCGCCTCGCCAAATCAATATAGGTCGTAGCCTTAGGACAGTAGTCTACCCGTACATCGAGCTCATGAATTCTATGGCATGCCAATTGTATCCAATGTCTGTCTAAATCCAAGGTTTCAATGACAATGTCTATATTCAATATTCGATGATGATCCAATGACCAATGACTTCAATGTTATTATTATTAGTAACCATGTTTTCAATGTCAATATTTAATGATTTCAATGCCAATGACAATGTCAATATCAATATCCGATGGTTCATTTACGATGTTTTAATAACAATAACTATATTGATAACAATGCACGATGATAATGCCAATAACTATGTCCGATGTTTATTACCAAACTTACCGATGCTTACCAATAGTTCTGATTATCAATCCGATGCAACTTCCTTAAAAGAAATGTTAGCTATTTGATCGAAATCGAAAATAATGAATTCGAGAAGGCTCCTCACCAAACTCCGAGATTCTGACTACACTTACCTTGATATTTGATGCTCTTACGGTTCTCGGATGACAACACCCTTGTTTCTAGCTTTCGATGGAGATGGTGAAACCTCTCTCTCCACTTCTTGAACTAGAAAATCAATAGGGAGATTATTAGGATCGATATCATGATATCAAATTCGATATAACGATATCAAAATCGATGTTCGTATTCAATATAAACAACAACGATGGATTATCTATGGATGGTCAAAACCATAGCTTGAAATTAAGATTGATACATCCATGAAATCCAATGATTGATTGAGGAATATTGCTTACCCGAGCGATAGCAACGATTCAATATCAATATGTAACCCCCTCGTCCCGGCCTGGCCGAATGACCGGTCCGAGTGGGCCACACGGGGAAAACCGAAGCGAAACCCGTTAAGGTTCCCCCTCGGTTAGCAACCCTATTTTTTTCATTTTAATCTTGTCACATTCGAACCCCAAACCACATTCAAACAACCCAATTTTTAATCTTGACTAAAGGCATCTTAGTTCCTATGTGTTTTTCTCTTTAAAAAGGCCAACAAGTCAAACAATGCATTTTTAAGTGAAGGTTTCAAAACCTCTCAAATAGTTTCGAAACCTAGACTGGCAGTAAGGTCTGGAACCCAGATTTCTGCAAAGGTTTCGAAACCTTACCCATGGTTTCGAAACCCTCTTCCATGGTTTCGAAACCTTCCTCAAAGGTTTCGAAACTTAGGCTGGCAGTGAGGTCTGGACTCCCAGATTTTGCAAAGGTTTCGAAACCTTCCTCAAAGGTTTCGAAACTTAAGCTGGCAGTAAGGTCTGGAATCCCAGATTTCTGCAAAGGTTTCGGAACCTTACCCATGGTTTCGAAACCATTGTGCAGGGGAGCACTTACTGCTTAACTCTAAAGACTTTCCATGGAAGAAAAACATCAAGAGCATACATAGCCCAACACAAGAGCTTAAAAAGGGCTAAAGGCACACAACACCAACAAACCAAGTCTAGAGGCATACGTCCTAGATTTAAACAAACACAAACATTCTCAAACATACCCAAGGCATGAATATGAACAATCGTACATACATGGTAAACTACACCTTAAGAGCCTTTCATACAAGCATGCTTGAAGACATTGATAGACAAAAGCACCATTCATCACATAAAGGTTTACATGCCATCAAGCAATATTTATAGGTCAAACAAGGCATCCAAGAATCAAACCAATATCGACATACATCAAAACTCAAATCATCAATACCTATCCCATTGCTCAACTATTACATTCTATTACTTAAAATTCATACATTGAGCTCACCAAAAGCAACACTTGGAGACCTTTCCTTGCCCTTGCCACCCACAAGTTATTTATCTGCATTGTCGAACAAAAGAGAGCGTAAGCATAAAAGCTTAGTGAGGGTAGCTCATAAAACAAACCTTCGACAATGCAGGGTCCAAGCACGAGCTATTTCCAAGATGAAATGCATGGTCTTACCTCTGGTCCGCCAAGCCAAAATAAACATGATGCATGAACATATAGTCAACATTATGCCATGCTCAACAACTATAAGCTCAACTTACCTTGATACATAATCCAAAGCATTAACCACATCATATATCAATTCATAAGGGCATCACATTTCATGTCAT
Organism: Hibiscus tridactylites; assembly: GCA_958450335.1. Lineage (NCBI taxonomy): Eukaryota > Viridiplantae > Streptophyta > Magnoliopsida > Malvales > Malvaceae > Hibiscus > Hibiscus tridactylites. The sequence continues at coordinate 61,264,124 of OY288278.1, read as the reverse complement.
ATAAGCACATAAGCATAATCCCACATTGGTATATACATACAACCTCATATTGGCACCTAGCTATGACTCGAATACGCGGATAACCCGTTGGAACGCATTTCCAACAACAACATTATCTCGGTGGGATTCCACTCATCACCGGTCCTTGCATGGGCGGGATTCCACTCATCACCACATGCCCTACGGATGGGATTCCACTCATCATCACGTAGAAATATATAAAAGCTTCCGGTGGAATATTATATCACCGTACTCCTCCTTGGTGCCTTAACGCCACCAAGGCCACGTACGTTTTGACTCAATTTGTGTGCACACTCATCCTAATGATCGATCATTGTACCCAAGCATACTAGTGCCAATATAAATCAAACTACACAACTTTTTACAATATCAATTTCAATATAAATTCCGTGCCTAGCACGTACTCACCATGATTCTCCAAAATCATGCAATCCACAACACAACCTCATTTCACAAACCAACACCACATGTATGTCAACCGAACAATCATCTCATCATATATCCACATTTTATTTGTCATCAACATGCATATAAAATCAATACATTAAGCCATACTTTCACATACATGTGTATCACATTATACATATTCATCATGAGGCATATCAACGATTAAAGAGTACATCCAAGGTCTCTAACTAAAGCTTAGGATTAGGCTACCACCCTAATCCTAACTCTAAGTGGGTCTACCAAGCCCAACCTAGTTCACTTGCTTGAACCAACCACTTAAAAACCAATTTAAAAACATTAACCACTCACCTCTACCTCCAAGCTCAACTAACAAGCAAACATCACCTTCAAGTTTCCGGATTTCTTCCCGATGCTTCGCCGACCCAAATTCTTGCTTCTAAACAACCTCCATACAATTCAAACAACCTCAAATTAGCCCAACCTCAAAATACCAATCCGGAACACAATTCAAATACAATTTACAACACCGCAAGACATGACCAAACCCCAAACTTAGCAGTTTCGGACAGCCCCAATACCTCTTTCAAAATCCATGTTTCCAACATCTATTGCACCCACAAATGATCCCAAATCAATCCCTAATCATAGTACTACCATTGGGCTATCAATTCCCACCTTAAACAACCCCCAAAACTCACCCAAAACCCTCTAAAACTCCATTTTCGTACTCATATTTTACCCAGCAGAAAATCATGTTTTTAAACACCCAAATGACATCTAAATGGTCCCAAATCACCCCCTTAGCATACATATACCATCAGCCCTCTAATTACACCCTAAAACCCACCAAAAATCAACTTTTTGACACCTTAAAAATGGGTCTAAGAACCCACTTCGGATTTTTACCAAAATTCAACCAAATTGATATATGTTACACCTTTTAACATGATTAACTAAAGCCCCAACTCAATTTATCAAAACAAATTGGAAAACCCCCTTAAAAATCCAAACTTGATATAAACCCTAATTTTCAAAAGTTCATGGTTTTAAAATCAATGACCATGGATAGATAGGAAATGGAAAGGAGAGTTCAAATATGTGATTACCTTTCAAAAACCCCTTGAATTGATGAAGAAATCAAAGGAATGTAAGCTTGAAGTTTGAGAGGGTTTGAAGATGGTGGTGGGTGTTTCTCATGTTGGAAATAATGGGAAAAGGGGAGAAGATGACAACTTTGAAAGTTGTCATCCTTTTTAAAAGTTTTTGGGCAAATTACAACATAAGTCCTTCCCTTTTTACTAAAGTTCAATTAGGCCACATTTTAAGTTGGATTTATTTTAATTTAATTTTATTGACTCGAACTATAAACCCGGATAACTCCTAACCCGAAAACACGGGTGTTACACAATAAATCAAAGAAAACCAAGTTTAGGTCTCTCTCCAATGGAGGTGTGTGCTTAGAGGAAGATGATGAAGATAACGGAGGTGCTTGCTTGAGTTTGTATCGGGTAAGCCTCTTTGTTTCCTATCTCTTATCTATTCCTTTCTTTATTATTAGCAAACCGATGGCTTTCCTTCTCTTGAAGGAAAGCTCATAATTTAATCCACGTAAGTGGAGTTATGATTGAAGAGGGGCTAATCGCAAGGTTAGTTCCTCAACTCTTAATTCTCTATTGGGTTTGCCCCTGAATTTTCCAATAACTATAATTTAGTCACTAAAAGCTTTTTAACAAAATCGATAAGACTTGTACTTGGTAATTTAACTCAATTGGAGTCCAATATAATAATAATTAACAAGCCGATACAATATTTAGACTTTATCGATGCAAAATTTTCAATCACCGAAACCCAATTCTGAATAGATCAGATTATCTATGGATGGTTAAAACCCTAGCTTGAAATTAAGCTTGATACATCCATGGAATCCAATGATTGATTGATGAATATTGCTTACCCAAACGATAGCAACGATTCAATATCAATAAATCAAAGAAAACCAAGCTTAGGTCTCTCTCCAATGAAGGTGTGTGCTTAGAGGAAGATAATGAAGATAACGGAGGTGCTTGCTTGAGTTTGTATTGGGCAAGCCTCTTTGTTTCCTATCTTTTATCTATTCATTTCTTTAATATTAGCTAACCGATGGATTTCCTTCTCTTGAAGGAAAGCTCACAATTTAATCCACGTAAGTGGAATTATGATTGAGGAGGGGCTAATCGCAAGGTTAATTCCTCGACTCTTAATTCTCTATAGGTTTGCCCCCGAATTTTCCAATAACTATAATTTAGTCACTATAATATTTTTTAACGAAATCGATAAGACTTGTACTCGGTAATTTAACTCAACTGGAGTCCAATATAATAATAATTAACAAGCCGATACAATATTTAGACTTTATCGATGCAAAATTTTTTGATCACCGGAACCTAATTTCGACTAGATCGGATTATCTATGGATGGTCAAAACCCTAGCTTGAAATTAAGCTTGATACATCCATGGAATCCAATGATTGATTGAGGAATATTGCTTACCCGAACGATAGCAACGATTCAATATCAATAAATCAAAGAAAATCAAGCTTAGGTCTCTCTCCAATGAAGGTGTGTTCTTAGAGGAAGATGATAAAGATAACGGAGGTGCTTGCTTAAGTTTGTATCGGGTAAGCCTCTTTGTTTCCTATCTCTTATCTATTCATTTCTTTGTTATTAGCTAATCGATGACTTTCCTTCTCTTGAAGGAAAGCTCACAATTTAATCCACGTAAGTGGAGTTATGATTGAGGAGAGGCTAATCGCAAGGTTAGTTCCTCGACTCTTAATTCTCTATAGTTTTGCCCCCGAATTTTTCAATAACTATAATTTAGTCACTAAAATCTTTTTAACAAAATCGATAAGACTTGTACTCGGTAGTTTAACTCAATTGGAGTCCAATATAATAATAATTAACAAGCCAATACAATATTTATACTTTATCGATGCAAAATTTTCGATCATTGGAACCCAATTCCGACTAGATCAGATTATCTATGGATGGTCAAAACCCTAGCTTGAAATTAAGCTTGATACATCCATGGAATTCAATGATTGATTGAGGAATATTACTTACCCGAACGATAGCAATGATTCAATATCAATAAATCAAAGAAAACCAAGCTTAGGTCTCTCTCCAATGGAGGTGTGTGCTTAGAGGAAGATGATGAAGATAACGGAGGTGCTTGCTTGAGTTTGTATCAGGTAAGCCTCTTTGTTTCCTATCTCTTATCTATTCCTTTCTTTATTATTAGCTAACCGATGGCTTTCCTTCTCTTGAAGGAAAGCTCGCAATTTAATCTACGTAAGTGGAGTTATGATTGAGGAGGGGTTAATCCCAAGGTTAGTTCCTCAACTCTTAATTCTTTATAGGTTTGCCCCCAAATTTTCCAATAACTATAATTTAGTCACTGAAAGCTTTTTAACGAATTCGATAAGACTTGTACTCGGTAGTTTAACTCAATTGGAGTCCAATATAATAATAATTAACAAGTCGATACAATATTTAGACTTTATCGATGCAAAATATTTTATCACCGGAACCTAATTCTGACTAGATCAGATTATCTATAGATGGTCAAAACCCTAGCTTAAAATTAAGCTTGATATTTCCATGGAATCCAATGATTGATTGAGGAATATTGTTTACCCGAATGATAGCAACGATTCAATATCAATAAATCAAAGAAAATCAAGCTTAGGTCTCTCTCCAATGGAGGTGTGTACTTAGAGGAAGATGGTGAAGATAGGAAAGCTCACAATTTAATGCACATAAGTGGATTTATGATTGAGGAGGGGCTAATCGCAAGGTTAGGTCCCTCAACTCTTGATTTTTTATAGGTTTGCCCTCAAATTTTTTAATAATTATAATTTAGTCACTAAAAGCTTTTTAACGGATTCGATAAGACTTGTACTCGGTAGTTTAACTCAATTGGAGTCCAATATAATAATAATTAACAAGCCGATACAATATTTAGACTTTATCAATGCAAAATTTCTGATCACCAGAATTTAATTCCGACTATACCGTACTTTGGGGTGTTACATATTCGAATAAAAATGAACAATAAAAAAACAACTAAACACAAGGTCCAATCACCTTTTTCACCAAAACTTGCCATATTTTATGCAGAAACTCTACTTGTGCACACAGTTGAATAGTTAAATGAATATGGATTCACTTCATTAGCTAAATCGAGACTTGAACAACGGATCACTCCTATATCCTAGAAGCCAATTCCAATGCACAAAAAAGTAGAAATGACGGCTGTGGGATTTGAACCCACGCCCTTTCGGACCAAAGCCTAAATCTGGCGCCTTAGACCACTCGGCCAAACCGTCATCAGATATCAAAGACATCTAAAGAGTATATTATATATCGTTTTGTTTTTTAATTTGTGAACTTTTTCATCAAAGTCGTATTAATGGACCTACTAGACAACTTCGACCTGCAAGTTATTAGGAATTAGCTGATAACCAGTAAACTGATGGTTTATCTGTTCTCTTTAAAGATTTCATAATTTGGTAAGTAAATATCGTTATCGGAATCTTTTGCCTACCGTATTAAATTTGTATCAAAGACACGTTCAACGTGTGCTTGTTGTGCTACAACGGTCGGAGATCTTAACTGTGTATTTTAGTTTTATCCGCAGTAGATGTTCAGGCATTGACTGAGTTCAATCGTCGCCAAAATTGAATTTTCCCTCTTTCTCTGATTATAGGTACCACAAATTAGAGATGTCGCCAAAATGAAAATATCATATTGAACATTTTATATAAATATAGGTACCAAATGTGACAATAATCCAATTTATATTGATTATTCAACTTCTTTTACTTCTTGTCCGTGGCAGTACTCTATATTTTAAATTTTTTACAATGTGGCTCCCCCCCCCCCCAAAAAAAATCCAGACATCCCCCACGTGTCATACAAACGAACCTCCTTAGTGTTCCACGGTCGGAAATGGCAGGGTCCCACTTTCCCTCCAATAACAGAGGAGATCCCTTCGAATCTTCTTTCGTCTCTTCCCTTAGCTTCTCATATCTTCTTTCCTTTCCCTTTCCCTTCCTGCAAAGGAAATGAGAGCTCTGAATTCCAGATTCGTTCTAATTGACATCACCAACAACGCCGCCTCATGGCACCACCGTCAGCGGCATTCCCACTTCATCGCCATGGACCAGCGCGGCGGAGCTCATCAAAGACCGTCCACGGCGCCTTTGAAGCAATCTCAGCCATCGATTCTCCGGCCCCCGCAGATCCGGAAACCGTCGGATCGAGTCACGTCCTCAAATGGGTCGTCGTCGATGGATTGCCCGAACCCGGCCTCGACTTCCCGATCGGAGGCGTGCACGGAGCTCGATTTGTTCCTCGAATTGTTGCCGTTGAGGTTGAGGAGAGAGCTTAGCGGGCATGGCGAGATAGGGGAGTTGATTGAAGTGGTTATGGATTTGGGGAGGAAGCCTCTCGCTAGGTTTCCGTCGGGGGATTGGGTTATTTCGGATCAGCCTATTAAGCATGAAGATTTAGTGCACGCGACATCTAAGGTGATTTTAAGTGAATTACTGAAGTCTAATTTGAATTTTTGCTCAAATTTTAATTAAAGGATGACCGTTCGACCAATTAGATTAAGCTTCAGGCTTGACCTTTTGTTTTATGTTCAACAGAGATAGTATTTTTTTAATTAAAATTTGACTTTAAATATGAATATATACTATTTGTAGAAAGTTGTGATCTTTAAATATGTTTTTTATATAGCAAATAATGTTTTTAATGGAAAGCCGTTATACTTTTTGCTTAGCTTTAATTACCTTTTTTTCATATAGCGACTTTCAAACATGGTTAACATCTGTTGAATGATGATATTGATTGATGATTAAATTATTAATTGTCTCTTTAATTGTTGGAAATGGGATTCTTGTGGGTGGCATAGTTCTTTTTGAAATGGAGTTGATTCTTTTTTACATAAATTAAGTGAATTGGAATTACTTGTTTTGTTCTAGGTTGGTGACTTTTCGGACGACAACCGTTCGGGTATTGATAGATCTTTGCATCGCATTAGTGCTATTAGAAACCGTAAATTGCAAATTATTGGCCTCACTTGTCGGGTGGGTCGAGCTGTGTCTGGAAGTGCTGAGATTATTCGTGACTTGGTCGAGGAAGGAGGTTCCATCCTGGTCAATGTCCTCCTGGAGTTGGCAAAACAACCTTAATCAGGTACTTATTCCTACAACGTCTATGTTGTTGATCAATGACCTTGTTGTTCAAACAATTCTTGTGGGATTTTCTCTTTAGCTTTGAAAAAGAAAATTACTTTTTTTAATTATGCCTTTCGAGTAAGGATACTCATGAAACGTGCTGTATCCGACAAAATCTTTGTTTTGTTGCAGAGAAATAGCTAGAATGTTGGCAGATGAACACATGAAACGTGTTGTCATTGTAGATACATCAAATGAGATTGGAGGTGATGGAGATGTCCCCCACGAAGGAATAGGGCGTGCAAGGAGAATGCAAGTTCCAAATGTAAATCTGCAGCATAATGTGAGTATTGATGTGTGTTTTTCTAAATGCAAAACATCAAAATGACTTAAGATTTGCAGCAATTATTTATTTCAAGTCTAATTATCCTGGGTTCGATTACCTTGCAGGTTATGATTGAGGCTGTTGAGAATCATATGCCCGAAACTATCATAATTGATGAGATTGGTACAGAGCTTGAAGCATTAGCTGCCAGTACTATTGCTCAACGAGGTGTTCAGCTGGTTGGAACTGCCCACGGAATGACTATTGACAACATAATAAAGAACCCTTCTCTACAGATCCTTGTCGGTGGCATCGAGGTGCGAAGCAACTTCTTTTTTCTTCACTTCATATGGCTCGTATGGCTTTCAATATGCTCAAAGTAGGTTTTCCCATAAGGATATACAACTTGCTTTCATGTTGTTAGGAAATTTATGGAACAAGTAAAAATGTTTCGAGTATGATTGATTTAGATGGGTAAATTTTGTCGATCTATGCCACCTTCACTGAAGTTTTGTTATTGATTGAAGTCATTCTTTCATTTGAAAACAGAGCGTAACACTGGGTGATGAAGAAGCAAGGAAAAGGAAAGTGCAAAAGACTATTCTCGAAAGAAAGGGCCCGTCGACTTTTACATGTGCTGTTGAGATGATATCTAAGACCGAGTGTCGTGTTCATCATAGACTTGATGCAACTGTGGATGCTATACTGGCTGGTAGATTATATCCGTTTCACATTTATTTAGAAGCCTTATTTTGGTGTCTACCAACTTGTATATCAAGTAAAATTTTTATGTAAGAAGATATTTAAGTAGAACCATTTCTGGTTGGCAGGGAAATCTCCTTTATTTGAAATCCGTCGGATGGAGCCTGAAGCTAGTGTTCCTATCAAGTCTACTGTAATGACTAAAATTGACCATGGTGAACTATCGGACATGCTTTTTAATGAAGAAAAAAGTGCTGAAGTTCATTATGACGAGGAATATGAACAATCTACCTTGTTTGTTAATGAAGAAAAACGTGCTGAAGCTGATTTTGGTGATGAAGATGAAGATGATCTTCCTATTCCTAGAAAGAAACAGAGGTTTACCAGGTCCGCTAGCAAAAGGAGCTCACCAATATTTGTTTATACTTACAAGGTGAAGTACACAATTTATGATTTCCATTACCTTTATTTCATCATTTTTCCATTCTGTACTTTAATCTGAGACCATGTTGAGAAAAAAATTGAGCAGTGGGAGTTCAAGATTACTCGATGAAATAGGCAAAAAGGAAAATAGATACTTGTACAGATACTTTGCTGGAATTTATATGTTGATTTTTAGAAAATTTTCCAAAAAAAGAACATGATTCATAATTGTAATTGGATGGCATCCAATAGAATACCGTGGGTGTGGTTGATTAGCATAACGAAATGTGGTGCTCTGCTGGCCTTTATAAGAACTTGAAAGAGCTTTTCTACAATGCCCCTGAGGTTACTGGTGTCTTCATGCTGTGCTTATATGTTTTTTTCTTGTTGGATGTATCCTTTAGATCCTGGAAGCGGATCTCTTACAAGTAGCAACAGTAATGGGTCTCGAAGATGAAATAGATGTCACTGATGACATTGCGATGGCCGATGCAATTTTAGCATCCGCCTCTGAAATAAAGCAGAACCCGTGGATTCGTGGAATAGCAAAGTTCCACAAGCTGCCAATGTTTGTCATTAAGGTATCTTCATATCTATTTTCACAAACATTTGTGCTGGAAAAAAAACAATTTCATTGTTGTTTTTATCTTCCTGGTACAATCTTTTGTTGATATGAAACTTCATTAATAAAAATGGCGCCACATACGATGTGTTTAATTCATATCAAGGTCTCTTTTCTTGGGTTGCAGTCAAATACCATGGCACAAATGGTCAAGGCAGTGCGCATGATTTTCGAGCGGGAATCATATACCTCAAAGTCAAGGCTTCTTAACAGAAATTCTTCTGATATTGAAGTTGAAGACGATGCACCAAAACGAAAACCCACCTTGGAAGAAATTGATGCCTTGGAGGTGCTAAATCTTTCCCTTGTTCTCTTTACTCATTATGGTTCCAAATTTCTTCAACTGAGAAGGAATGCTTGAGATTATCGTTGTTAAGTATTGATGTTCTTCAATGGCTAACTGAATAAGCTACTAAGCTGTCGACTCAAGGCTAGGATTCTCGAGGAAACAGAGGAACGAACCTATGACTTACGAATCGAAGCATGTCCCAGAAACAAACCTCCAGTGACCTCAGACATTCATCTGTTGTCTCAAGACCCCCAGCCTCAACCTGATTGCTCGGTAGCTTATTCAGCTCGCCATTGAAGAAATCAACAATGAATATCATTTCTATAGTATATAGTACAGTTGCAACTTCCCATTTCCAGCAAAATTTGAAACCCTGTTCTTATTATGTTGATCAAAACGTATCCACTCAAATGCCATCGAACTAACGTCTAACTGCAATCTACACTTAATGAAGTTATTGTTAATTGACACCTTCCTTTGTATTCTTGCAGGAGGTTCGTCTAGCGATTGAGTATATCGTTATTCCCGGCGGTGAACCGGTTGAACTTCTCCCGAGACGTTCCGAAATAATTGCCCGTCAACTTGAGCTTGTCAAAAGCTATCAGTTGGATGCAGAAAACTCAGGTACTGAGCTTAACCCAAGGTTGCAAATTCTTCCTCATAGATTGAACAAAAAGCTTTCATCGAAATCCCTCAAAACGACATCGGATTTACAAAATGAGACCGGATTGAAGCCCCTAACTGATAGCAGTGGAGGAACAAGTGTTACCAGGCTTCCCTTTCTGCCTGAATAAAACATTATTTCAATCACATGGATCATTTATTGATACAAAGCTCCAATTCTTGTACAGTTTATATGTAGGTTATGTATCTCATCATGCAATTATTTGACATTGTAAAATGTAAATTTGTACTATGATTAATTATAATGCAAATGATTTTCATTTTCTTTCTCAATCAAACTGAAAACATGGCACTGATTAGTGATTACTGAACTTTCACTAACAACACAATGAACCAATGTTCTAGCGGTGGAACTTGACAAAAGAGCTTGAAGAGACTAATTTAAAACTTAAAAAACTAGAAGGTTAAAGTAAATTTTTCAAAATTTTTGTAGGGTTCAATTTAGATTTTCTTTCAAAAAATTTGGGGTCTAACTAATATTTTTGAAATGTTTAAAAATTATGGGATAGATTTAATTAAAAATATTCAACAATTTTAAAGCTTAATATGAAATTTTAAAATTTACGGGTCAAATTATTTTTTTGAAATTTTTAAACGACTAACTTTCGTATTTTCAAGAAAAATGGTACATGTCCCCTGTCCCTCATATGTTCCGCCCATCGTACTAACATTAACATTGAAATGAGATTACTAAAATTAAATATAAACCCTAAATTTTAATCATAAGTTATAAATTCAAAACATGAAAACTTAAACTCTATTTTAAATAAAATTAAATATTCAAATTTGATATTTTAAATAAAACAAAAAAATAAATTGAAAGGATTGCACATAATGAGTCTTGCAATACCTAATCGTGATTAGTTGGTCAACCACTGTATACTTATAATGTGGTTATAGCTTTAGTTTTTTTAATAAAAAAAACTATTAAAAACTATTAAAAGTAATTAAAGAATATAAAAACATTATTAATAGGCCAGTCCAGAACATAAAGGCCCAATTATATGCTTACAAGTATTACACCTTAAGGCCCATTTTCCTTAACGTACAAATACATCAGCCGATTAGATAAAAAAAATCACTTGAAATTATCTAGGGGTTTTCTCTCGTAAAAATATCCCCAAACAAAACACAGTATTACGAAGCCAAAAGAGGAGAGGTAAACAAAACAATAATAAAATTTTCCCGTCCTTTTTCTTTTCTCGGTGTAGTTTGGATTTTTTTCGCAGGAAACGGATAAAGATTTTAAACTTTTTTTGGGGCTTTATTTTCTCTCGTTTGCAGGTTTTCGAAGAATAAGAAGAAAAAGAATTGTTTGTAAAGGATGGCAGGGAAAGAAGAGAACCGGATATTTGTCGGAGGATTATCATGGGATGTAACCGAGCGACAGCTTGAGCATGCGTTTAGTCAGTTTGGAAAAATTCTTGAATCTCAGGTACCTTTTCTTGGATTTCAAATAATAAAAAATTATGTTTCCTTGTTTCATGTTATGTTTGGTTGCCTGGAAAATTAAATAGAGCAATTGGTGGGGGATTTGTAAGTTGTGTACTTTGTGGGGAAATGGGTTGTTGAATTTGTCTTCAATTGTATGCTTTACCTATGGATTTTTTTTAATCTATGAATATGTTTAGTAGCACTGGATTTCAAACATGAATTTGAACCAACTTTACTCCTTTCCTTTGCCTAAAATTTGTTATTCGACATTAACAAGATTTTTAATAATAAAAGGAAAAAGCTTGGATTAGATTATTGAGTAGTGAAACTTGCATTAAGTCATTATTGGCATTTGTAAAACAATACAATGTAAGTTTTATGTAATTTTAAAAAAGTTGTGTATTCTTTTCTGAAGGTGGTTATCATATCAAATTCTCTATGGTTCTTTAAACATGCACTGCTACAAGTCTCTTCTTATCTATGTTTTACATAGTAGTTGATAGAGAGAAACTGCTATTATATATCAATAGCTAGTTGTTTTTGATAGGGAGGAACTGCTTTTATATATCAATAGTTTCTTCACTTTTCTTGTTTCTCTCTTCCTCATTAAACTGTTTTTTCTTGTTTCTTGTCTTTTTGAATTGCTTTAAGAACATTTTGACATACTGTGGATGGGTTTTTTAGGAAGTGTTTTTGGTCAGGGTGACTGCATCAAGTTGTTGAAGTGCAAAGTATCTCTGTTCATAATGTTCAAGCACAAAGTATTTGTTTAATTTAAGTTTATGGTTCATGGAAGGAAGCTGAAGTTAAAACTGATTCATTTAAACTTTGTTATGGAGAAACCGTTTTGTTCCGATTAAAGGATCCTTGCATGAAGGAGCAAGCCTTAACTTTTTTGCTTTATTTGTGAAATTTACATTTGAAGGCCTGAAATGATTATGGAGACTGTCTAAAGAAATATGCTTTGTTTCTTAAGTGGCCATTTGTGGTAAGCATCACAGTGAAGCTTTGTGGAGTTGGTTCAGAAAATTTTATGGCAAGACCACTGTTTTTTTTTTCTCTTGGACAACAACGAGTCATCTCTGTGTTGATTTGCCTTCCAAGAGGACCAGAGTTTTGTCAAGATATCTTTTCCTTCTCTAGTGTGTATGAAAGCATGTCTAGACCTTCCTTCCTTGTGGAGCCTTACGTTGCTGTGCAATTCTCACGTGCCTGACCTTTTTTGTTGTGGAATGTGCCACCTTTGTTTCCACTTGTGTTCCAAATGACTGCAAAGAGCAGCTGTGTGTACTCATGAATGATTCCGAAGTTTTCCAGAGGGCAGTGTTAATCGCTTTTGGATGTGATTGATATCATCATATTGGCTGATGTGGTTAGCCTGTGGGCCTGTGGCTTAAGGTCCCTATTTTGGCCGTATTTCGGGATTTCTTTGTTGATTTCCTTTGAATTTCTCAATTGTTCAGAATAGAATTGACGTCTGTGCCAGATTAGTTGTGAACGTGTTTTCCATAGGAGTTTTGATGCAGTTTTGTTAATTTTTCCTGTTGTCTAACATTCTAAACTAGTTTAAAACTGAATGTCGATTGTTGAATCTGTCTGAAGACTTGATCCATGGATATTGGTATAGCAAGTTCAAATGTCGCTCTTTCAAGCTTGTACCACCATTCACCCAATCTGTTTAGCAAGCCCCAATTCTCTTGCCTCTGATGAAAGCCTCAAGAACTAGAAATTGTTTCTATTCCGAGATCCAAATCTGTTCTTTTGCGTGACTGCATCTGTATGGAAGATAATAAATCGAGCACTCTCTGTAGCAGTAAGTTTTGAGAGCTTATATCATCGTAGTGACCGTGTTACCTCCCTCAGATTTTATTGTGACAGCCTTTTCAAAGTTATCCAGTTTCTTAAGTGACTGCGGTCACTATTTTTGGCAGTTGGCTGAACCCACTTTTGAATTTCTCCTCCCTAACTCATTGCACATGTACATGAGAAGTACACTATTTGGCATATAAAACCTGATGAGGTATCTGCTTCTCATGTTATTTATAGCTTGCAGACAAATCGATTGATAGTGGAAAATGTTTTTGGCTTGGTAAGGATTGATTTTACCCCAATGTGGAAACCATAGTGTCTATTATTTTTAACACCGACTGGTGGGAATGTAACTTTAAAGAGGAAGAGACAAAGAAAATCAGAAAGAAAACCCTTTGTTTGACCATATGGAGGTTCCGATAAGTTATGGATAAACAGTTTTGTTGGATCCTGTTTGTTTGACCATATGGAGGTTTTGATAAGTTATGCAGAAATGGTTATGTCGGATCCTGTGGGAAATGAGTTAAGGTCAGAGTTCTTTTTTATCGGATCAGAAAAGGGAAAATTTTGCAGTAACTTCTGTTATGTTTTAAGAATCTTTGCCATATCATATCAATGCATAACCAACTATAACAACGAGAAAGTAAGTTACGCTTCCTTCTTTATTCCCTGTTTACTATGTTTTCGAAGTCCATTTATTTCATTTCCATAGATGATGTTGATGAATTTTTACTGGAAATATATTTTGTTTTATGAATTTTACAACTCCCCTATGGTATAATTGTCTAGGGATGTTCTTCAAATTTATTAAATGGCTCTTGCTGTAGAGTATGAATTTGTTAGCTAAGGGACTTTTGATCTTTATCTGGTAATCTTTTCTGCGGGGTATTTACTCGATGTATTTTCTTCTATCCTTTAGCATACAGATGATGCATGGTACTTATTTGTTTCTTCTATGTTAAAATGCTTAAATTGATAATCGTGTAATTCTTGCTTTACATTGTCTTTGTTGTTTGGTATGAGCTTTTTGTTTGCGGATGTCTGTAGATCATGACAGAGAGAGATTCAGGGCGACCTCGTGGATTTGGATTTATTACGTTTTCAGATCGCCGGTCCATGGATGAAGCTATCAGGGAGATGCATGGGCGAGAGTTGGGAGATCGCACCATCTCGGTGAACAAGGCTCAACCCAAGATGGGTGAAGATCTTGATCATGGCTATAGAGGAGGTTACTCATCAAGTGGCAGGGGTCGCCATTCAGGTGGAGACAGGCCTGTTGCACAAGATGAATGCTTCAAATGTGGGCGTTTTGGGCACTGGGCCCGTGATTGTCCTTCAGCTGGTGGTGGCCGAGGTGGGGGTGGCGGCATGTTCTCTTTACGTTCAAGATATGGTGGCGCTGATGACCGTGGTGATCGTTTCAGAGATCGTGATCGGTACATAGATGACCGTTATGATGGCGGGCGCTTTGGTGATAGGGACCGTTTTGACAGCAGAGATGACAGATATGGGGGCCGTGATCGTTTCATTGGCGACAGGTATATAAGTTTTACCCTAATGTTACCGCACAGGTTTGACATCATCTGTTATATCATATTATATCTTCAGTTCTAATGCTTCCACAAACAATGCAGGTATCCCCCTGCCGAAGATCGATTTGCTGATCGATATGGCGGTTCAGATCGTTACCCTCAAAATGATTACGGCAAAGAGAGAGGGTTTCGGGATGTTGCTCCAAGAGGTAGCGATAGGTATGGAAGTGGAGGGCCAGCAAGGAGTGATGGAAGAAGCTACCGGAACAGGGCCGGCCCTTATGATCGTCCGGGCATGGGAGGCCGCCCGTCTTCCTTTGACCGCTATTGAGTGATGTCATTATGATGTCTGGACTTGAAGGCGAAAACAGTATGCATAGCATAGGTACTTGGTTTTATCTAGTCTATCAATCAATGAATCATGTAGGATGATGGAATTTCCATGAATGACAAAGTTCAATTAAATTAGAGGAATTTCCATGAATGACAAAGTTGAATTAAATTAGAGATTCCGCTCCTTTTGTTATCTTGTTTCTTACTAGATGAATGTGGAAGTCAGCCTGGTAAGTTTGAATATCTGCCGTCTTCATGGACCGTCCATTAAAGAATCAAAATAATAATCAAGAATCTTCATAAAAGAAGTTAAATATTTTAAAATTTTGGGAAAATTATATTTAAGGCGAAACGTTATGGAAAAGTACTTTTTCTTTTCTTTTCCCATTTTCGGTCTTCTAGGTTTATTTTTGAGTTAAAATTGAATTAAGTGACTGAATAAAATAAAAATTTTATTAAATTTTATTAAATCTCTGTAAATTTTAAAATAAGACTTTTTTTTTTATCATTTTCGTTATCTAATTTTAACATCGTCCATGCTTGTATTGTCATTGGTGGAATTCTTAATTTCCAATTCAATTTTTATATGATTGTATGATTAGCCAAAGTAGTCAAATTTGAATTAAAACGGTTGAATCCGATTATTAAGGCTGTTAGGTCAAATGTTGCATTAGAGTCCAAGCTTTTACTTAGTTACATTGTAGGCTCGCAAACCAATAAACAAATATATGAATCCGATATCAGATACATGCATTTGTTTTAATGTTTTGAATTATTAATTAATTTATATTAGTGGAAGAGCTTTGATTTGCACGTTGGACAGGCCGCTCTGGATTCAGATTAACTTCATTTAAATTACTTTTTCGTAATCAATATCATTTTTTATTAAACTAATTACAATTATATTAATTTAGATTTATTAATTTATATAACGGTGTGCTTGACTTCTCCTTTCATGTATATATATATATATACACACACACAAGGTTCCAAGGCCAAGACTTCTAGGTGATTTGTGCGACTTTGAAGTAAAGAGAATTAAACAATCCGGGAGAGTTGGAAAAACCGTATTCGAATGTGATTATATAATAATATATGTTCTTTACTGTTAGTCTTTTAAAAATATACACACTAACACACACCAGGCAGAATACAAACAACGTTGTTTGAATCCGAATCACATAGAAGGAACAACGTCATCCTTTATTACTGGAGCCTTACATTTTTAATTCATCCCTCATATATTTACAAAATTAAATATTTACTATATTTTTTTAAATTCTTCCCATCTATAACATGTTAATCAAACGCTAATTCAATTAAAAATTATCAAATCAATAAAACTGCACATATAAAAATTATAATGTTAAATTATTAATTAATAGGTAATTATTCCATACGCATGCGGTAAATTTTTTTTGTTTCTACAAGCACCTCAATTTTAAGGTTTAGAGATTCTGTTTAGGGTTTAATGTTTAGGTGTTTGAGTGTAAGAATTTTAAATTTACGTGGTGTGATTATAATTTAGCATTTAGGGTTAAATTTAGGGTTTATAGGTTAAAACCTAAATTTTTAATCATATTACTTTTAAACCTAAACCCAACCTAAACCCTAAATTCTAACTATAACCCATAAACTCTAAACATAAACCATAAATTCTAAACTCCTACTATTAAACTCCTAAACCATAAACCCTAACTTAAGTCCCTAAACTCTAAAATTAAAGACGTTTGTAGAAACTTTTCATTTTCATCACCAGTGCATGAGATATTTTCCTTTAATTAATAAAATAAATTTAAAACCCCACCAATCCACTACTTAGTTTGCACTCTGATCCACCAACCCATTACTTACCTTACAAATTTATCCATTAACCCACACTAATACATACATACATATATATATATATATATATATAGGGATAAGATCCTGTTACACAATGTAAAATTTTTTAAGTTTTACACGTTTTTTAGATCGTTGGATGAGTGAAACGGATGGATGAGATTAAACAGTAGAATATGTGAAGATTATCACTTGGGAAAAAGTTAAGAGTTAATCTCAGCCATTCATTTCCCCCATTCAACGATCCAAAAAACGTGTAAAACTTAAAGAGTTTTACACCGTGTAAGTTGATCCTAACCCATATATATATTAAATATAAAAGGTGACTCAAATATAACCTTACCCATAATTGAGTGACATTCGTTGTAGTTTTTTCCTACACTACGTGTATATAAAAACTTAGTATATATATATATTGTGTTTTTGAACTTAACAAGGGGTCATAGTAAAAAAGAAAATGATGATTCAATCCCCACTTTGAGTACAGAGCAGTTTAAAATTTATAAAAATCAACGAAACGACGAAAGATTAGTCATTGGGCTCATTCAAATAAAAACCTAAAAACCCATAAGAAAAACACATATTCTTGAAGAAAAGAAAGAACTCCATGGTAAGTTGGAGATGAGAACACATCTGGGAAACCATAAAAAAATTGAACGACAGATGTCGTCTTGTTTTGTAGTTATTGTTATTTAAAGGAAGTCCATTGTTGAAGGGGACAAGAAACAAGATTGCAGAGATGCCGTTGAAACAATGGCATTGGTTACAAATTAGGTGATTTATTTAATTATGTATGACTTACGTGTCCGTAGTTATCTTCGAGGTGAATTGCCAATAATATTATCTCTACAAGAAGTAAGCTTGGCTACACACACAGGGGATTCAGTTGTTCTTATTCATCCCAATCTATGAATTACTATAGATTGATTGCTTCTTTGTTGTCCCACACTTAAATCTATTTTCCCAAGCAAACGATTAGTTTAATATTTTAATATTTAAAAAAGACTTCAACACTCTATCTAGTCAATTTCAGCATCTTTAATATATATTAATGTTTTTATTTTAAATCTTCAGAATCTACACGCTTTTTAAGGTTTTATTAATGAGAAAATATCTAATCAAAACGAAAACTTTTGACACTTTAGAGTTTCGGTCGAGAGTTTAGAGTTTAAGAGTTTAAGTTTATTAGTTGAGAATTTATAGTTTGGGTTAGAATTTAGACTTTAAAAGTTAGGGTTTAAGTTTAAGATAATATAGTTTGCAGGGGTGGATCGTTAAAGGGACTAGTGGGGGCCACAACACCCCAAAATTTTGGAAAATTTAAATTTTGTCCCTAATTTTTTTTAAAATTTTAATGTACCTCCTCAAAAAATTTAAAAATTAATAATAAGTTTCAAAATTTTGAATATTTTTAATTAAATTCTCTCTCAATTTTTTAAATTCGTTTTGTCAAATCTCTTGAAATTATTAAAAGTTTTAGTTAAACCTTTCTTCTTCTTTTTTGAAAATTTTCGTTTAAGCTTCTATTTTTAAAAAAAATTAAAATTGACCCTTTAAACTTTTACTCTGAATTCTGCCACTGATAGTTAGAGATTTAAGTTTGAACATATAAACTTTAAAATATTAATACCAAATTTTAAAGAATGGAATAAGATGAGTACTTAGTATATTCTTAAGTTTTACATAGGGTCGTTTCGTATTTTATTTCTGGATCCATTTTGAGTTGGAGCTAGGATCGAATTTTGAGAAATAAAAATTGTACAAAAATTTAAAATATATTTAAATAAAAGAATTAAGAGGATAAAAACTAATAAATGATTTGACTGTGATGATATATGATACATTTTCTCATGATGTTTTTATAGGATAAAATAAAAAATATCCCATCGTAAATAAAATTATTTAGGGATAATTATTTATCTTGAATTTATTAAATAAAATTATATATATTGTTTTTAAAATAATTTAAAATGACCGACTAAAAACTAAGATTGAAAAGTAGGGTTCCACTGGAAAAAAAGTCCCAGTAGCTGTCAAAAGATCAGATCAGATCAAATCCCTAAGTCAACTTCAATAACTGTAAGCAAACAAATCACCTTTATTTATTTATTTATTTGACCAATTTGTTTCAGCAGCCTCTCATCATTGACTATTTTTATATAATAATAATAATAATAATAATAATAATAATAATAATAATAATTTTTGAACGAATAATAATAATAATAATAATAATAATAATAATAATAATAATAATAATAATAATAATAATAATAATAATAATAATAATAATAATAATAATAATAATAATTGAGGAAGCCTTAACCTACAACATTATTGATGGTGATGAATGATGTGTATATAATAAAGGGAAATGTCATTCGATTATTTTTTATTGGGTGTTTGTTCATACTTAAACACTTGTGATTTTATGTGATAAAGGAAAATAATTTTTTGGTATCATGTGAGTTTTACGATTTATATTTAAAAATTAATATTGTTTATTCAATAATATTAAAATTCAAATAAGAATACCCTGTTAGGTAAATAGCGATTTAAGCAAAAATTAGAGGTTTGAGTATAATTAAAGGTTTGAGGTATAATTAGAGGTTTGACTAGTTAAATCCGCTAATATTGATGTTTGGTAAATAGCGGATTGAAAGAGCGGATTGGGGTGAAAAAGCTAATTTTGAAAAAGCTCCTAATATGAGTTTTTTGAGATTAGAGGTTTGATATTAGAGTTGTAACGACTCTTTTACCCTTAACAATTACAAAAAATCTCCAAATAACCTAAATTAAATAATAATATTTTTTAATATAAATAATAACATATTAAATATTAGACTTATTTGTTGGTACTACTAATTTATATGGTGACATTTATAAGTTAATTCTATTTTTTATTATCACATATTTATATGTGCATATAAAAAATTTAATAATTATATAAATAATAAATTAATATACAAATCTTTCAAATATGTTTATGAAATTTATATTAAAAAATAATTTTTACAAATCTAATTAATATTTATTAGATACAAAATATTAATAACTGATAAATTATTCAAACAAGTATTAAATATATAATCATGTCCTTATATGTCATTTTGCTTGTTTAAATAATCAAACAACTATCAGCTATCAGTTAATTTTACCAAACACTTTTATACAATCAGCTAATACAATCCGCTAGTCAAATCAGCTAATGCAATCAGCTATCAGCTAATGTAATCCGCTATCAGCTATCAGCTAATGTAATCCACTATCAGCTATCCGTTAGTTGCCAAACAAGATTTATGTGTGTATAAGGTGAATGTGCGTTGTCAAATAATTAAGAAAAAATATGAACATATAACAACATCGATAAATTAAAAAAATAAATATGAATTTGAATGGGGTATTTTTTTAATTATTTTAAATTTCTCTTCTTAACTCATTCGAAAACTTTAAATAATCAAGCAATTAATTTGGAGGGTGGAGACCGGAGAGTGGGGAGGACTGGGGCAAGTAATTACCAAGGGAAGTGTTTTTTTTTTGTGTGTGTGGATATTTTTGAACCTAGAGTTTTACAATCTAAGTGTTTTTTTGGGATATTTTTGAACCTAGAGTTTTTTATTATTTCCACAAACAAAACGAAGACTCACCTATCAAAAAGTGATGCACAAGAAATAGACGAGTTTTCAAAATCAAAGTTTTTAGGTGTTAAAATTGTTTAATTTTTAAAAACCGAACCAATTTTCAACTTTCTCTTTAACTTTTCTATTTGTTTTCCTAGAAAATTTAAATGAGAAGGAAGCTCTTTAACTTTCTCTTTAATTTTAGGCCACATGTCACTGGGAAAAATATTTTAACAGTCGAATTAAAAATAAGTACGAAATAAAACGTTAAACACATATTTTAACAAAAATATAAGACAGTTAAAATAAAAAAAGTGATATAATATATACACTTATATTATACTAAAATTAAAATATAATAATAAAAATATTCACTTTATCCTCTAACCATTTCTATGATGATAATGTTTTGTATGTCCTTCTCTTATTACCTTCAATATAACAGAATATGAACCAATACATGTGTATACTCATATATGGGATAATTATACAGTAGACGATATACACCGTAATGTACCACTAATTACGTGTACCGTAATGTACTATTAATTATTTTTATTAATTTTAAAATCATAAGGACTAAATGTGTTATTATCCCCTTTTAAATAAAATTTTAAAAAATAATATTTATATTGTTTTTCAGATTATTTTCTATTTTTTTAAATTCAAAAAAAATAAAAATTTTATTACTATAATAATTACTACATCTACTTTAATTTAAATTTTATTAGAAAAATATATTAAATACGTATAATTTGTAATCTAATATTATAACCAATCTTCATCTTCATAAACCCTAACCAAAAAAACCTAACCGCCGTCGTCGCCGCCGCCATCTCTGTCGTCGGTGATTGATCCTCTGCCGACATCGCTTCGCCCCTCACCAGCACCGACTCCGGCCGACGTCGTCGTAGCTGAAACGAGCAGCTGAAGCTGTTGGGATTCACTGGCGTTTGGCAGCCTCCCCCTTTGATTGTCGCCGCCATAAGTCGCCGTGAAACCCTCCCCGTTGACTGTCGACTGCAGCCCCGACCAGTGGCGACGCCATGCTGTAACGGTGCAGATTGAATATCGAGATTTGGGGGAAGAAACAGATAAGAAAAAGGTATGAAAAAAAACAGAAATTAGGAAAAAGATAAAAAATTTCAATTGATAATCGTTATCCCCAATTACAGCCCATTTCTTGCTTTTAACCCTTCTACACAGGACGACATCGTTTTATCTATTCACAAAGCCCAAAACGCTGCGTTTCATTAAAACAACTGACAAGCCTAAAACAGAAATTAAATAGTAAATAACTAACACTTAAAACAGCTCCTCAACGGCTAATTTCGAATCAGACTCGTGGCAATACTCCCTCCTTCAGGAAATCTTTGTTCTCAAGGATTAAAATTTAGAAATTGTTGCTTCAACAAATGAAAAACTTCCCAGGTAGCATCCTCTGGAAATGAGTTGCTCCACTCGACTAACACCTCTGTCACTGTCTGAGTGCCCCTTTTCCCAATTTGACGATCTATTATTCGAACTGGTTCCTTACTGATACTCCAATCAGCTTCTATAATAGGCCACTCATCCTGTATTTTGTCAGAACCTACTCTCTTCTTCAACTGAGATACATGAAACACTGGATGCACTCTTGAATTCTCAGGTAACTTCAGCCTGTAAGCTACATCTCCTACTCTTTCAGTTATGAGAAAAGACCCAAACCATCTGAAAGCAAGCTTTTGACCAGTTCTCGCACAAACTGTTTGTTGCATGTAAGGTTGGAGCTTCAAAAATACCCAGTCACCCACTTGAAACTCACATTCCTTCCTCTTCTTATCAGTCTGAATTTTCATTCTTTCCTGGGCTCTTTGAAGATGAAATTTTAACATCTTGATGACAACTTTCCTTGCTTGTAAGCTCCCGTCAACAGCTGCAACCATTGATTCACCAGCAATGTAGGGTAGATGTATGGGAGGTGGCTGTCCATAAAGAGCTTGATAGGATGTAGTTTGAATGGCTGAGTGAAAGGTGGTATTATACCACCACTATGCCAAATGCAACTATTCAGACCAGTCCTTAGGTCTCTCACCTGTCATACACCTAAGGTAAGTCTCAAGGCATTGATTAACTCTTTCAGTTTGCCCATCAGTTTCCGGATGGTATGTTGTTGAGGCATTCACAACCACTCCTAACTTCCCAAACAACTCCCTCCAAAATAGACTCATGAAGACCTTGTCCCTGTCACAAATGATGTTTTTAGGTAACCCTTGAAGCTTGAACACATTCTTCAAGAAAACCTGTGCTACATCCTTTGCTGTAAATGGATGAGTTAACCCAATAAAATGACTATATTTAGTCAATCTATCAACCACCACCAATATACAATCCATTTTTCCAGACTTAGGCAACTCTTCCACAAAATTCATCCCAATAGAAGACCAAATTGTTTCTGGTATAGGTAAAGGTTGCAGTAAACCCCTTGGGTGATGTTTATCTCCTTTGTTTTTTTGGCAGACCATACACTCCCTGACCAGGTTTTTCACATCCCTCTTGAGGCCCTTTCAATACAAAACAATAGACAACCTTTGAAAAGTAGCATTTGCCCCTGAATGCCCTCTTACAACACTACCATGAAAAAACTTCATCAATTCCTTCTTCAATTCAAAATCATTCCCCACTACTAGCTTCCCTTTCCTCTTCAAAGTCCTGCCATCCCACTTATATTTAGAGTGTTTGTCAGACCCTCCTTCTTTAGCCTCAATTATTTTTTCCAGCTTGTCATCTTTTTGCCAAGTCTCAGCTATTCTTCCCAATAATTCAGAAGCAACATGACTCAGCCCTATTGTGCAACAACTGCTCACCTCAGGTTTTCTAGACAATGCATCAGCTACAGTGTTGTGGATGCCCTTCCTGTATTGGATTTCATAGTCAAATCCCATCATCTTTACTACCCACTTCTGTTGGAAGGGAGTAAAAGCTTGATTCTCAGCCAGAAATTTCAAACTGTGATGGTCAGTTTTGATTATGAAATGTCTTCCAATTAAGTATGTTGACCACCTCTTCACTGACATCAACACAGCTAGCATCTCTTTCTCATACACTGAAAAGCCTTTGTGTCTCACTCCTAAGCCTTTTCTAAAAAACGCCAATGGTCTCCCCTTTTGTACCAACACAACCCCTACCCCTGAATTAGATGCATCAGTCTCAACCACAAATTTAGAGTTGAAATCAGGTAAGGCAAGTACTGGTGCATAACATACAACTTCCTTGAGCTTCCTGAAGGTTTCCTCTTCTTCCAATCCCCATTTCCAAGCTCCCTTCTTTAGCAAATCAGTCAATGGTCTTGCCATACACCCATATCCTCTAACAAACCTTCTGTAATATCCTGAAAGGCCAAGGAATCCTCTGAGTTCCTTCACAGTTGTAGGAACTGGCCAAGTGTAAATGCTCTTAACCTTAGACTCATCCATAGAGATACATCCACCAGATATCACATAGCCTAGGTCATCCACCTCTCTAGACCCAAAACATCATTTGGATCTCTTGGCATATAATTGGTGAGATTTCAGAATTTCAAGCACTACCCTCAAATGCTCTAAGTGTGATGCCCAGTCCACTAAATACACTAGTATGTCGTCGAAAAATACTAGCACAAACTTCCTCAAATGCTTCTTGAAGAGCTTGTTCATGAGCCCTTGGAAGGTTGCTGGGGCGTTTGTTAACCCAAAGGACATCACTAAAAATTCATAGTGACCCTCATGGGTTCTAAAAGCTGTCGTGTGAATGTCTGACTCCCTCATTCTAATCTGGTGGTATCCAGGTCTCAAATCCAATTTGGAGAAGAAATTAGCTGCCCCAAGTTCATCTAATAATTCTTCAATTACACGCATATGGAAACTTTCCTTGATGGTGAGTTGGTTTAACTTTCGATAGTCCACACACATCCTCCAAGAGCCATCCTTCTTCTTCACCATTACAATTGGGGAGGAAAAAGCACTGTTGCTATCCCTGATGATTTCTGATTGCAACATCCCTCCCACTAGCCTCTCAATCTCATCTTTTTGGTGAGTTGGATGTCTGTAGGGTTTCACCTTCACTACAACCTTGTCATCCCTCAATTCAATCTTGTGGTCATGTCCCCTTTCTAGAGGAAGTCCTACTGGTTCCTCGAAAACCAACTGAAATTCATACAATAGGTCTTCAATCTCTGAATTTAGCATATTTCCTCTAGTCTTTAACTCCAACTGAGCATCCAAAAACCATACACTGGCAGTATAAGGTCCCTTGGTTCCCCTCAGCAACTTGTCACACTCCTTGGAACCTACTACTTGTAAGGTTTGAGAAAGGCAACCTTGGAACTGGACTTCATTTCCTCTGTACCTAAACTGCATAGTAAGTTTAGAGAAATCCCACTAAATGTTCCCTAGTTGTGAGAGCCACTGAATTCCCAACTCCACTTCACAGTTTTTAATTGGTAAAATCAGAAAGTCAGAATTGAAAGTGACTTCCTGGCTTTTCCATTCCACCTTTGCACATTCTCCTAGTGTATTCATCCAATTCCCATCAGCCACTGTAACTTTCAATTGCTTTTGCCTGCTCATTCTCAGATTCAGCTGTTTGACTATGGCCAAGCTTAGAAAATTATGAGTACTCACTGTGTCGAACAGAGCTACACACTTCACCTTCTCAATCTGAATCTGTATTCTCATGGTGTCCCACTTTGCTGTCCCCCACATAGCATGTAGGGATAAAACATGCTCCTCAGTAGGTGAATTATCATGCACTCCCTGGTTTACAACTTCTTCACAATCCAAAAAGATCTCAACCTCTCTATCATCCTCCACTCCATCTACTACAATATGGTACATCTGGGTTTTTGTACACTTGTGCCCATGTGTGTACTTGGCAGCACACCAAAAACACAAACCCTTCCTCCTTCTTTCTTCCACTTTCGCTGTCGACTGTGTCTTCCCCGAGCTTCTTTGATTTCCCACATTAGGCTTCAAGTGCACTGGGCTGGTGCTCCTAGGAGTAGAGAATCTAGAGGATGAAGCTATGGTTGCACTACCCGTAGGTGCAGGGCCCCTAAACACACTCCCACTTGCTCTAGAAGGGAAACTCAAGACTGTGGGTTGAGTTGAGAAAGATTTTTGTAAAGGTCCATGACCCTTCTTCTGAGTTGGAAAATACATTGACTCCACATGTTTCGTTAGATGGAAAGCATCTAATAGTGATTTTGGTTGCAGTAATTTCACTATTTGCCCAATTTCTAAACACAAATGGTTTTTGAATACACTAAGAGTATAAGCATCAGAGCTTACTTATATGGTTCAGTAAGTGTATGAAGTCTTCATAGTACTTGTCGACTGTGTCTGTTTGTCGGAGTTCGATCAGGTCGGCAAAAGGATCATCGAACCCACCCGGTGCAAACCTCTCTCGCAACAGTTGTACATAATCCGTCCAAGCCATGGCGTTCAGATCCGTATGTGACTTCGAAAGGAAATGGTGCCATTGCAGAGCTTTTCCTTCGAGATGTAACATCACCACTCGCACTTTAGCAAAATCTGGTACCCCTTCCGCTTCGAAATATTGCTCTAGCTTACACATCCACTCGCGAAAGTCTGATCCATCGAATCTAGGGCATAGAAGCTTGTACAAAAAGTTCATTTGTTGAATCGATTCCCTCTCTTGAACTTCCCGAACCATCTCCCTCACTTCCGGCTCAACCGCACCACCTGGCTCTAACACTGTCGAAGCACCTCTCTCCGGAGATGGAGTTGTCCCAGCTTGCGGATTATCAGGAGATGTTCCTAAAATTCCAGAATGTTGCCCCACTATAGCGCTTGTGTCAATCTTCTTCCCAAGCCCTATTTCCAACAACTTGTGCAGGTTCGCCGTCATCGCCGTCTGCATCTCTTGGAAACGATCATTCATTGCCGTCTCGATCCGTTGAACATGAGCTTCGATTCAAGTCATTTCTTGTTTACAGTCCGGTATCGTTTCCTGCGTTGTCGCTCCCACTGATTGCGGAGGTACCCCACTTCCGGTCGTTGCCGATTGACTTCGTGTGCCCACCATTTCCGAGGAACGGTAGCTCTGATACCCTTGTAACGGTGCAGATTGAATATCGAGATTTGGGGGAAGAAACATATAAGAACAAGGTAGGAAAGAAAATATAATTAGGAAAAAGACAAGAAATTTCAATTGATAATCGATATCCCCAATTACAGCCCATTTCTTGCTTTTAACCCTTCTACACATGACGACATCGTTTTATCTATTCACAAAGCCCAAAACGATGCGTTTCATTAAAACAGCTGGCAAGCCTAAAATAGAAATGGAACAATAAATAACTAACACTCAAAACAGCTCCTCAACGGCTAATTTTGAATCAGACCCGTGACACATGCCTTGCTCGCCGGTGGTTTGCGAGTGTTGCACCTTCACCCAAAACGGATCCCACCTTCGACAATGAATCATCCACGATTCGATCCCCACCTCCGCGGCTGACCAGCCGGCCAAACCCCCTTCCACGTCACCGTTCATCGCGCCGTCTAGCCTAGTCTGGTGGCTGCCGATTGGGTGATGGTGCTGATGGCTGCAATTGGGGTTTCAAAACCATACTATTTTCAACAATTTTTTTAAAAACAATATTAAATTATTATTTTTCTATTATTTTTAAAATACTGATATTTAATTAAATATATTCAATATTTTTCATTAGACAATTATTATAATGTTACTAACAATGTCCGATTTTAATCTTATTAGGTATTCGTTCGACTACTTTGCCGTTGATTGTCAGAGAAACCCAACACCGTGACTTCAGTTTTTTGTAAGTAAATTTACTATAATTTAATATTAAGGGCAAACTACACGAAATACCACTCAACTTTATCTTTTGACTCGAACATACCACTGAACTATAATTTGATACTATTATACCACTAAACTTAACTTTTGGCTTCAATGTAAGCACTCGACCGTTAATTTATAACGAGTCGTTAAATCCAAAACGGCGTCGTTTTAGTTTCGTAGTTTTGAAGTCTAAGATAGGCCAAAACGACGTCGTTTTGTTAGTAAAGAAAATAAAAAAAAAACATTGCATTTTGGGAAGCTTGAACCCAAGAATTTTAAGATAAAAGGCTTATACCAAACCACCAAGCAAACTTAAATACTTGATATCATTCTAACGAAAATAATATATAAATAATACTGCAGTTGAACTTAAATTCATTTATCTCATGATATAATTTTATAATATTTATAATATAATTTTATAAATATATTAACTTTATACATAAATATTATTTATAATATATATATATATATATCTATATTTAATAGATATAATATATATAATTTAACCTAAACCCTAAATCAAATATTAGTTAAACACCAAACCTGAAACCCTAAAAACTACAAACCCTAAACCATATATTAAATAAAAAACATAAACCCTAAACTATATATTAACTAAAACCATAAACCATATATATAAACAATAACCCTAAACATAATTAAATCATAAATTCTAAACCCAAAATCCTAAAATTAAAATATTATTTATAATATATATTAGTATTTGTTATACATGGTTTAAGTTTAGGGTTTAGTTACATATATTGTTTAAGGGGTTAGGGTTTAAGATTTATTTATGTATATGGTTTAAGGTTTGGGTTTTGGCGTTTAAAGTTTAATTATATATATTATATCTATTCAAATATATATATATATATATATATATAAATTATAAATAATATTTATTTATAAATTTAATATATTTATATATATGGTTTAGGATTTATTTATATATATGGTTTAAGGTTTAGGATTTTAATTAATATATGGTTTAGGGTTTAATTATATATATTAAAATATATAAAAATTATAAATAATATTTATTTATAAAGTTAATATATTTATAAAATTATATTATAAATATTATAAAATTATATCATGAGATAAATGAAACTAAGTTCAACTGCAGTATTATTTATATATTATTTTCGTTAGAATGATATTAAGTATTTAAGTTGGCTTGGTGGTTTGGTATAAGCCTTTTGTCTTAAAAGTCTTGGGTTCATGCTTCCCAAAATGCAATGTTTTCTTATTTTTTTTACTAACAAAATGGCGTCGTTTTGATTACAATAAAAATGACATGAACATGCTCAGGTGTACGTCAATAGATAATTGCATAGAGTTCTATTATACTTATGCAAAAATTAAAGGTTTTAAAGTTCGAAAAGGTTCATCAGTAAAAATCGAATCGATGATCACTTAACTTCAGAGACCTTGATATGTCACAAAGAAGGTCACAGGCAAGAAAAATGAATAATTTACCTAATTGAAGACGTGGCGCAAAACCAATAACCAGATTTGAATGTCTAGCACGTATTCAATTCAAATATCATGAAAAATATAAATTTTGGAAGGTTCAAAAATTTTATGCAGAACATAACCATGAAATGGCGAAGCCAACACAAGTACCATATATCAAGTTAGTATGTGCTTATTGTGTAATGTGTTATTATTAAACTAGTAGTGTTTATGTATTTAATGTTTAATGATTTTTGTAGGTATTTTTGAAAAATTGGCGATGCAAATCAAATTAAAATTAGTAGCATGCACAATTCTGAAATTGCTCCAAATAGAATGATGCAAAATTTTGTGAATGAAGCTGGTTCTCTAAAAAATGTTAAATTCATACAAAAAGAATAGTATAATTTTATAGATAGAATCAAGCGAGAAAAAATGCAAGATGGTGACGCTAAAACGGTGATGGCATATCTTTATGGTAAGGAAGAAATAGATCCCTTTTTTGTGAGGTATACAAGAGGTGAACATGAGAATTTATAGGAGTTATTTTGGTGTGATGAAATATCACGTGCTGACTACAAAGAATTTGAACAAGTGCTTGCATTTGATAGTACTTACAAGTGTAATGCATATAAGTCGTTTGTGGTTTTGGTTGGCGTTAATCATCATCGAAATATTGTACCATTTGGATGTGCATTAATAGTGAATGAGAAAGAAAATACATATGTATGGGTGTTACAACAATTAATTGAAGCAGGAGATGATTACAAACCGCTCACTGTTATTACTGATAGAGATAAAGCAATGGCAAATGCCATAACTAAAGTACTTCTAGAGGTAAAATATAGACTATGCTTATGGCATCTTTTGAGGAATGTGAAATTCTACGCCAACAAAAAATTTCACGAAGAATTTATGAAGTGCGTTGACAAATGTAGAACGCAAACATATTTTGAAAAGGCTTGGAACGAATTAGTTTGCGAACATAAATTTCAAGACAAGAAGTGGGTTAAAAATTTATACGAAGACAAAGAGAAATGGGCAGAAGCTTATATGCAATGATACTTTTTTGCAGGTAATATATTTTGAAACACTTCAATTGAGTATATAGTTTTATTTTTTTTATTAATTAACTAAAAAAATATTATAAATCTTTATGTGCAGGAATGAGATCTACTCAACATTATGAGTCAATGCATAGGACACTTAAGTCATTGCTGGATAGAAAGATAATGTTGTATCGATTTGTCAATTACTTTCATAAAGAACTAGATTCTATAAGGTGGGAGGAAGGTCGTCAAGACTACAAGACAATAGATGAACAATCAGTTTGTGATGGTGTGTTAGCAACTTTAAAAAGGCATGCAACACAATTATATACAAGAAATGTTTTACTACTTTGTGCAAAGAAATATCGTACAAGGGATGTTATTTGGTCAAAAAGTGTCTACCTCATGATGGTCGTATATTATATTGGTTGGAGCATGGTGAAAAAGAAAATTTATGGTACGTTGTAGCTAAAGATAACAATTACGATACCATGTATTGTTTTTGTATGAAGTTGGAGTCTGTTGGGTTTTCCTGTCGACACATGTTTGTTGTGATGAAATATGAAAAAGTAAAGAAAATACCTCAAGGATGTATTTAGAAGCGTTGGACTATTCATGCAATGAAAGATCTTGAATTAAAAAAGAACAATGTTGAGATTGAAGGTGATAATCTAGCAGCAGTTCAAGCCAGGTATGCCAATTTAGCCTCTTTTTGCATGAATATATGTCATCGTGCATCCTGGGCATATAAAACTTTCAATGAAATTAAAGATCAATTTACAAAAATAAGTTTAAATTTGCAAGCGATAACAGTAGGATGTAAAAAAAAGAATTATTGAAAATAGAGTTCTTGGAATTGACGGTCCTATAACTCTTGAGACGGGGAAAGGAACACACATGGAAGTAAATGGAAAAGCTTCATCGTCTGATCCGGATATTAAGCATGTTGATACACTCCAATTACCAACAATAGCTATGCACATGCCCAACACATACAAACAAGGCGACATATTAGAGGTAATTACATATAAATGTATATCAATTACATATTTTTTCAAAACCTTCATTTCCTCAGACGTAATTCGAAGACGCAAAGGGGCATCCGTTGGAATCTGCTACGACTACCTTGTAACAAGGAACCTCTTTTATGTCTGAATGAAAGTTGACCTAAGGGGAATCACCTATACGACCAACACCTTTATTCGCATACGCATTCGCATACATTTTATCTGTTCATACATCATTTCATAGCATTATCATTCACAACATTAAATCTCTAATCATATATTCATTACATCATACTCGTCGCTAATTAGGCATCGAAACTCTTTGTTCAAATCTATGATGCATTACATCATACTCATTGCTAAAACTCTTTGTTCAAATTCATAATGCATTCATCACATCATTGCTAACTGGGAGAGACTCTCACCCAAATGAAAGAGAATGAATGACCGAGCTACTAGCTCAAACAGCTTCAAAGACACTTGGTTCAGGATCAAAGAGAGTCAATATTGTATGCAAAATTCCAATTCTCAGTTGGTGAAAACTGATTGTACCCAAGGGAATGATACAGCTATCCCGGGGCAAACGACTACCGGTAAAGGCAACTCAAATCCGTTAATCCCTGTGCATTTGGGAAAAATACAAGTCTCAATTCATGGATAATTCAAATGTCCATTGGAAAATCTATTTTCACGAATGGTCAAAGGGAAATAAATCCTTCGGAAAAATCCAACGTCATAGTTGGTGTAAACTGATTGTACCAGGGGAATGGTACGACTAGCCCGGAGCAAACGACTACCGGTAAAGGCAATTCAAATCCGTTCAACCCTGTGCATTTGGGAAAAATGTAAAAGAAACAAGTTAAGTTGTCGAGTTTTGGTCCTTTTTATCATTTCACTTTGTTATCTAGAAAACATTTTTCGCATTCTTTGATTCTTTAAACATTTCATTCACAAACTCACTATTGTTTTCTAAATATACAAGTATATACTATTTTGTGAAAATACATTTTAATTCAATTCAAAAAGAATTTTTTTTTCCCAAAAAACCGAATGTTGGGGACATTACAAAAGGAAACATTATCTGTTCTACTCAAGCCAAGGGAGAAGTGACAATGAGTGATCGAAAGTAGTGGGCCACTCCCATTGAATAAATTCTTCTCTCAAGCATTGTCGTCTAAGATCCTCAAATGAAGCGATAACCCGAAAACATCTACCACCTGAAGACTATTTTGATATCCAAGTATGGGAGGACATTTGGGATCCAAGCCAAGGATCACTTCCACACTAGGGGGCAAGAGGATGATAGTGCATGGACAAATGAGCAGCTTTCAATTCAAATCGTGCTATGAAGAGAAAAGGTGCAATAAAGGAGACACTTGGCCTAATCTTTACAAAAAAAGAGACAAAAAAAAGTCCGTGCTCAAGGAAGCCGACCCAAGCCAAGATCGAAGTCACCAACGCGTGAGCCCGGATCAACAAAAAGGCCAAAATAACTCTTCATACAAATGCAACGTAAACAACGAAAAGAAGGTTTGTGCTCAAAAAGCCCACGTAAACCAAGCTGAAAGTTATAAAAGTTGAAACCAAAAGTGAAGGCGCTAAACCAAAAAGCGCGAGCTATGAGAATTCTCCATCCAATTGGACCTCTACTTAGATTAATCGAAAGTATGCACCAACACAATGCAAAGGCGCAATTTGATCCGAAACTACACTTAATGAAAAGAGAACACCCAAAAATGGATAGTCTAAAGCAATCCAAGCATATCCACATCAGATAGTATATGATGATCTTCAATTCGGGGTATATGTCCCCCTTCTGTCACAACCATGGGTCGTAACCTTTATTTCGAGATATACAAGACCACTCCGACCATACACGAATGGATGGATTTGTCTTCAGAATACATCCCGCCTATCAGAGTTAACCTTTCTTCAAGGATTGCCACACTTCTAATGCTCGATCGAGATCAAAAACGAGAGAAGGATGGGGCATGGTGAGTCAGTGAGTCAAAGAGAGCCACCCTCAAATTAGGTAGAAACTAGGTATATGAGTCTATCCTCTCGGAAGCTTGATAGCCCGGAAAGGTTTTCATGTATGCCCTTTACAACATTCGTGACTTTTTCAAACAAAAATGCCATTTGAATCAATGCTTTTTCAAAAACCAGCAACTAGATTTCCATAAATATCACTTGTCATGATTTCCAAAATGTATATGTGTACATAATACAATTACTTTTCCAATAAACATCTCACACTTCTTCTCTACATCTCTTCGCAAATGGTTTCAAAAGTACAAGAACCAACAGCGAGCTTGCCAAAAACAAAACAAAACAAATTTTGGCTAAATAAAGCATACAAGAGTTGACTTCCCCCTAAAAAGGTGACATTTCAGAAGATGATAGCTGGACCCACAAAAGGTTGGGGCATCATTGAAACCATTTGATCAAGACCACAAGACTGAGCCGATATAACAACAAAATTAGGGGGCATCCCTTTGAATGTCAACATCAGGATCAGTTGCATTACATTCGCATCAACATTAGTGCATTCAACATGCATTCACATCAAGCATCTGCACTATATATCAAGATACATACATCCATACAAAACACACATACCTCATCCGTACAAAAAAACATGTCAAAAGCAAGGATGGTGAATCCTCAACTAAAAGGAAGCCACGCCAAAAAAAATCAGATCAATAAAGAAGTTGAACCCACCAAGAGGGACAACTACGACAGCAACTCCAAATTTGGATCTTGTCGTGCCGTTGATGGTGTAGCGGATCTCCTCCAACATCGATCTCGTCTTGCCGTTGATGGTAGTGTATCTTCTCCAGCATCGATCTTGTTATGACGTTGATGGTGTAGCGGATCTCCTCCAACATCGATCTTGTTATGCCGTTCATGATATAGCGGATCTCCTCCAACATCGATCTCGTCCTGCCGTTGATGGTAGTAGATCTCCTTCAGCATCGATCTTGTTATGCCGTTGATGGTGTGACGGATCTTCTCCAGCATCGATCTCGTCCTGTCGTTGATGGTAGCGGATCTTCTCCAGCATCGATCTTGTTATGTCATTGATGGTGTAGCGGATCTCCTCCAGCATTGTTGAGTGTGTAAAAGTTCTATTATTTACCCCCTATTTAACCCATATTTCTGCTGCATTCAAGCACAATTCATTGCATTTAGGTTAGATTTCAATTATACATCACAAATATATTAAAAGGCACAGTTTCTACTGAAATTGGTTGCTTTTGCAGGTTGCTGCTGTAGTAGATGCAGAAGCAAGCGTTGGGCAGGATGCAGCAGAGCTGGAACTAGATGTGCAGACGAGGAGGATGATGCTGCCATGGCCGTCGCCGTGGCAGCCAAGGACGACAGCAGTTTTGAGGAGAAGAAGCAAAGTGGGCCTCGACAGAAAGAGAAAATTAAGCCCGTCTGTCATGGAATACCTTCATATTTTCCAAGCCCTAGATCAGAATGAAGGCCAAGCCCAAAGTTCAAGGAAGGAAACTCCAAGCAAGAAGGAAAGACGAATTAAAGATATATTCTCTGAAGATTTAGTCTTTAATAGAGTTATACTTTAATTTAAACTTGTATTCTTGCTATATTAGAAAACTTGAACCCAAGGCCTATATAAAGGCATGTAATTCGACCTAGGAGAGGACATCACCTATCTCTAGTCTTCTTCCCAAAACCCTAGCCTTTTTCCCCTTCTCAACATGTTCTAAATTTCCACTAGGGCCACGGGTTGATTTGTAAAGTAGTTGCAAGGATTGCTTTTGTTTTAGGAATTTTCTGTTCAATAAAATAAACTTCAAGTTCTCTTATTCTGGTTTTCAACATCTTACAAGAGTATCGGGAGAGCATTGTGAGGTTATCTATTTACTTAATATCGGGAGAGTTAAGTATACGAAAGGAATAAGAGCGGGTTCTCTAGTTTATAGTTGAACTATCTCGGACCTAGGGATAGGACGAGGTTAAGTGGCTAAAGAAGAATTCAACAACATCGGTGTTCATCCTTCGATTCACGCCGGAGGTATTATCAAAGACGTGTTCATCGACAGACTTGGACCTAGGGATAGGCCAAGGCACATCAGTGATTCTTGCCAAGCTTAAAGTACAGAGTTGTGTGATCGCTGCTGCGACTAACAACAGACCGCTGCCGCGACGGGTGCTGCTGCGACGGGGACGACGACATAACAAATATTCCTAGACTTAGCAATACCTACACTACTGAGCAATTCAATACCATCCCATTCTCTCTATCTTGATTCTATTACTCTTTTATTTAAGTTCTCTTTATTATCTCGTGACAACAACTTAAATAATTCTTTTCTTCCTCGTGCAGTAATCCAAGGTGAAGCTATTAGCCCAGTCCCTGTGGAGACGATATCCGATACTTACGTATCAGTTTACTACTTGCGTCGTGTACACTTGCACTACATTGCGATAGACACTTTTACACGCAACAAGTTTTTGGCGCCGTTGCCGGGGACTGGCAACATAACTTTACCCTATGTTTTACCGCATTTCTTTTTATTTTTCTGTTTTATTTTGGATTGTTCAACCTGTGCTTTTCATAAGGTTTCTTGTTTATGCGCAGATCGAGACGAGGAAAGGAACCTGAGTATCCATTAGATCCTGAAATAGAACGTTCGTGCAATCTTAGGAACCGACTTCGCCACGTACTAGCTAGAAACGAATACCTTGAAGAACAGTTAGCAGCCATGAACAACCCAGGGGATCTCCAGGATAATAACAATCCTGTCGGAGATGGAAGGAATGATCCACCTGTCGACCCTCCTGCCGCTGCTGCACGCCGGTCGTGTCGAGACTACATGCTCAACGATCGTGTAGAATTAGAAACCACCCTTCCAGATGTAGATGTTGCCAACTTTGAGCTGAAACCTGTTATGTTCAGCATGATCAACAACGCAGGTCAATTTAGTGGTGCTGCTACAGAGGATGCTAGGGAGCACCTGAAAATGTTCCAGGAAATCTGTGGTTCGTTTAGACTACCAGGAGTTAATCCAGAGATACCGAGGCTTCGGTTATTTCCTCATTCATTGAGGGACAGGGCAAAGACTTGGTGGAATAAACTAACGCCGGGTTCAATTAGAACTTGGGCAGATTTAACTCGTGAATTCTTATTTCGTTTTAATCCTTCACACTTATCTAAGCGATTACGTAACGAAATTGCTACTTTTCAACAGGAAGACGACGAGCCAATGCACGAGGCCTGGGACAGATTTACCACTCTTCTAAGGAACTGCCCGATGCATGGATTCCCCGTTTGGAACCAGGTAACAAAATTTTATAATGCTGCCAATTTACAAACTCGTATAAGAATTGATTCAGCAGTAAACGGATTACTGCTGGACAAAGACCCAGATGAGGTAATGACATTATTGAAAAATCTGGCGAAGAATGAGGAACAGTTTCCGACAGCAAGAAGAGGGGGTAAACGGGTCCTAGCTGTAAAGGATTATGAGGCCGACAGCTCATTGAAATCACAGGTGACATATCTCACTAAGGCAATGAAAAAGCTCTTGAAGGAGGATTCACAGCCTGTTTATTCTGTTGAAGAGGTATGCGAAATTTGTGAAGGAAATCACAGTTCGGAGGAATGTCCAATACAATTAGAAGAAGGGATGTATGTTGGGAACTACAATAAGCAGAATTATAACTCCAACAACTACAATCCCAATTGGAGAAAGGATCCCAAGTTCTCTTGGAGCAATCCTAATAATGCTCTGAATCCTCAAGCACAGAATAATCAGAACCATGGAGGACCTAGATTGCTGACTCGGTAGCAACCGCAGAAGCAGCAACAACAGCCACCAGCTGCCACAAATAGTATACTGGAACAGACTCTGGCTACGTTTATGTCTCAAACAGGAACCTACATTGAGAACACGAATCACTTTGTCAAGAAGACGAAGACATTCATCGATAAAACAGAGATGCGGATGACCAATCATGAAGCTACTCTGAAATCATTGGAGACACATATGGGTCAGGTTTCCCAGCATATTAAACCAAGACAGAATGGAGGATTTCCTAGCGATACTGAAAACGCTAGACAACCCACACATGAGCAGTGTAAAGCCATTACTGCTAGGAGTGGGAAGAAACTATCAGGGCCAGAGAAAGAAGCTGAATCAGTTGAGAAACCAGCCTTGGATTCAACTGTCGAGGAAGCTGCCCCGACAGGTAACACACAGCCTGCTGCCGATGAGCCTGTCACGACAGCAGAAGGGACAGAGGAGAAAGATGATGAACCCAAACCTCCTCAGATCCGTATGCAGTGGGAAGGATGTATTGCTGATTATCGTCCCCCACCTCCTTTTCCCCAACTGTTACAGAAATTGAAACATGAATCACAGCTTAAAAAGATTTATGATATTTTTAAGCAGGTTCATATCAACATTCCGCTGATAGATGCCGTTAGGGAGATGCCCGGTTATGCCAAATTTCTCAAGGATGCCATGTCAAAGAAATCCAGACTTGCGGAATTTGAAACGGTTAAGATGACGAAAGGATGCATGAGTATTCTGCACAAGCATCCACCCCAAAAGAAGAAGGATCCTGGGAGCTTCATCATACCATGCGTAATCGGAGACAAATTTGTGGGTAAGGCACTTTGTGATCTTGGTGCTAGTATAAACTTAATGCCCAAATCTGTTTTTCAGAAACTAGGTGTTGGAAAAGCTCGGCCCACAACAGTAATTCTGCAGCTGGCAGACCGCTCTTATGTTCATTCAGAAGGAAAAATTGAAGATATTCTGGTAAGGGTGGATAAGTTTATTTTTCCTGCTGACTTTCTTGTTTTAGATTGTGAAGCAGATGAAAACGCACCAATCATCCTGGGGCGACCTTTCTTAGCCACGGGAAGATCACTGATTAATGTGGAAAAAGGAGAATTCACCATGAGAGTAAACGATCAAGAAATAAAGTTGAATGTTCTCCAAGCAATGAAGCATGCTGATGTAGAAGAAGAATGCAAGGCTATCACTAAAGTTACCCTTGACCAACCCTGCATCAGGTCGGGCTGCCACGACATAAAAATTGGTCACTGCCTCGGCAGCCACTTAGAAGATTGTAATGACAGCACCGACGACAGCAACTCCTCAGAATCTGATACATCCGATACTAAAGATCAAGAGGAGGTAAATTGGATAGGCAATCGTCCAGGTAAGTTGTTCGAACCTTTAAACTATACCTCGGATAACCATGTAATTCAAAAGCCATCAACTGTTGAGCCCCATGTTATAGATCTTAAGCCCCTACCATGACAGCTAAAATATGTTTTCCTTGGTTTAAATGATACATTGCCCGTAATCATCTCTTCCAAGTTGGTGCAGGAACAGGAACAACAGTTTATAGGGATGCTGCAACAGCACAAGAAGGCAATTGGATGGACGATAGCTGATATCCAAGGCATCAGTCCGGCATTATGTATGCATAAAATTCTTTTAGAGGATGATCATAAGCCGACTATTGATGCGCAAAGGCGTCTGAACCATGCTATGCAAGAAGTAGTGCGTAAAGAGATAATCAAATGTCTAGATGCTGGCATAATCTACGCCATCTCGGATAGCAAATGGGTGAGCCCAGTGCAGTGCGTTCCAAAGAAAGGAGGAATGACTGTGGTAACCAATGAAGACAATGAGCTAATCCCAACCAGGACTGTGACCGGTTGGAGGGTTTGTATGGACTACCGGAAGCTTAACAAAGCTACCTAGAAGGACCACTTTCCTTTACCCTTTATTGATCAAATGCTTGATAGATTAGCGGGTAAACCTTACTATTGTTTTCTTGATGGTTACTCAAGTTACAATCAAATAGCCATCGCACCGGAAGATCAAGAAAAAACGACATTCACATGCCCTTACGGAGCTTACGCTTTTCGGAGAATGCCTTTTGGACTCTGTAATGCACCAGCCACCTTTCAAAGGTGCATGATGGCAATCTTCTCCGATATGGTGGAGGATTTCCTAGAAATATTCATGGATGACTTTTCAGTCTTTGGAGACAACTTTGAAAGCTTCCTAGGCAACCTACAAAAGGTGCTCGAGAGATGTGAAAAAGCAAACTTGGTATTGAACTGGGAAAAATGTCACTTCATGGTGGATGAAGGGATAGTCCTTGGCCATAAGATTAGCTGCCGTGGCATAGAAGTCGACAGAGCTAAGATAGAAGTGATCGAAAAGCTGCCGCCACCCACCACAGTCAAGGGAATCAGAAGTTTCTTAGGACATGCTGGTTTTTATCGGAGGTTCATTGCGAACTTCTCAAAAATCACCAAGCCCCTATACCATCTTCTGGAGCAGAACCGACCCTTTGACTTTAACGCTGAATGTACTGAGGCATTCACGGTTCTGAAAGAGAAGCTGGTAACAGCCCCAATAGTACAGCCACCAGATTGGACATTGCCGTTTGAGATCATGTGTGATGCTAGTGACTATGCTGTAGGGGCAGCACTTGGGCAGCGGAGAGACAAACTCTTTCATGTCATATACTATGCCAGCAAAACACTGAACGACGCCCAAGTGAACTACACCACCACAGAGAAGGAATTATTAGCTGTGGTATTCTCCATTGACAAGTTTCGTTCTTATATACTTGGAACGAATGTCATAGTCCACACAGACCACTCTGCATTGAAGTATCTGTTCACGAAAAAGGATGCAAAGCCTCGACTGATACGTTGGATTCTGTTACTGCAAGAATTCGACCTTGAAATCAAGGACAAAAAGGGAACAGAGAATCAAGTGGCAGATCACTTGTCAAGGTTGGAGAAGGGAAAAAGTCTACCGGCAGATGAGACAAACATATTGGAGACTTTCCCTGATGAGCAGCTGTTCGCTGCCACAATCACTGCCGCGACAACTATGGCGGCAAGTAAGTCTTCTGAAATCCCCTGGTATTCTGATTTCATTAATTTTTTAGTTAGCGGAATAATCCCTCCTGGCCTTAATTATCAAGCTAGGAAGAGGTTCCAAAATGATGTTAAGCATTATTATTGGGACGAACCTCTTCTTTTCAAAATTTGTGCAGATCAGGTTATAAGGAGATGCGTACCACAAGATGAACAAGAAGATATACTTCATCACTGTCATGCTTCACAGTATGGAGGACATTTGGGAGGTAACAAAACTGCTTCCAAGGTTTTGCAGTCGGGATTCTATTGTCCGTCACTGTACAAAGATGCTCAAATATTCTATAAGAGCTGTGACAAGTGTCAACGGACGGGAAACATCTCAAGGAGACACGAGATGCCGCTGCAAAATATTCTTGAAGTCGAGATCTTCGACGTTTAGGGGATAGATTTTATGGGACCATTCCCATCTTCATGTGGGAACTTATATATCTTCCTGGCAGTAGATTATGTGTCCAAGTGGGTTGAAGCAATCACCACTCAGAAAAATGATGCCAAGACGGTTCAAAGGTTTTTACATAAAAACATTTTTTCCAGATTCGGCATCCCTAAGGCGATCATCAGTGATGAAGGGAGGCATTTTGACAATAGGGTTATAGCTGCTGCCTTGAAAATGTATGGTGTCAAGCATCGGATTGCAACAACATACCACCCTCAGACCAATGAACATGCTGAAATATCCAACAGGGAGGTCAAGAACATTCTTGAAAAGATGGTTAAGCCAACTCGGAAAGATTGGTCTCTACACCTCAATGATGCATTATGGGCCTACAGGACAGCGTTCAAAACTCCATTGGGAATGTCTCCTTATCTGCTGATTTACGGAAAAACGTGCCATTTACCTGTCGAGATCGAGCACAGAGCATACTGGGCCATCAAAGTAGTTAATATGGACTTGGAAAAAGCAGAGCAGAAAAGGCTACTAGATATGAACGAAAATGAAGAAATTCGAACAATGGCCTATGACAACGCAAGAATTTACAAGGACAAGACCAAGAAGTGGCTTGACAAGAAGTTGTTGCCACGACAGTTCTGCCCAGGGCAGCTTGTGTTGCTTTTTAACTCTAGGTTGAAACTCTTCCCAGGGAAGCTGAAATCTAGATGGTCTGGCCCATTCCAAGTGGTGCAGGTTTTTCCCCATGGTGCCATCACGATCAAATCTTTAAAAGACGGGCCCCAATTCAAAGTCAATGGACAGCGATTGAAGCATTATCAGGGGACTGAATCCCCAAGAATGCAGGAAGTGGTTACCTTAGGAGATGCCCCACCTAGCATCCCTAATTTAACCTAAATTTTATTTTTATTTATCTTTATTATTATTTATTCCTATATTTATTATTTTTAGGAAATAATGTTTTTATTTTTATTATTTTTTTAGGAATAAAGGAAACAAGAAGAAAAAGAGAAATGAATTCAGCCCACCATCTTTCCATCAGCCCAAAAAGCCCAACTTTGGAGCCTGCCGTTACAGCTACCGCGACAGACGCGGAAAATACAGCCTGTCGACACGCTGTCGCGACAGACACAGAAGCGCGTAACAGACGAGCAGTAGACACGAAAACGCGTGACAGACGCGTCAGAAACCGCGTAATAGCTGGCCCCGTTATCCGCGCCTGCCGTTACAGCTCCAACGGGCAGCAAACTCTTTCCTATATAAACCCCGTTCACTATTCATTTTTTCACTCACTTCTACTCTTCTTACTTGCTTTCTCTCATATTTTCACTTGCTTTCATTTTATTTTCTTACACAATCCTTGTAACCATGTCTTCTAGAAACACCCGTAGAAGTGCTGCTTCAGGCTCTACCCCGGCAGCATCAACCCCACGATCCTTCCAGATACGTGACATGTGGGAGGAGAAGGGCTTTATCTACACTTCCAAAGAGGGGAATTTGGGACTGCAGCCGTTCATCGCGAGGAAAATCAAGGCTCTGCAGTGGCAGATATTTGCAAAACAACCAGAGGAGATGAATGTATCTCTGGTCCAAGATTTCTATGCTGCCATCAGCAGCAGAAACGCGACAACAGTCACCTTTAGAGGGAGAGAGGTGCCCTTCGAGCCAGAATATGTCAACACTCTATACGGATTTTATGTGGGAAGCAACGAGGATGGTCACCAACAATTTCTGGATAGCTTAGACCCTGCTGCCTACGATGCTGTCATGGCAGAGCTCACGGATGAAGGTACTCAGTGGAACACTAATCCTAAGAACCCGAGGACGGTGAAGAGAACTCAACTCCTTTCGGAGGCTAAACTGTGGAACGCTTTCATCAAAAAGCGAATCATGCCATCCTCGCACAATACCACTGTCGACCAACCCAGGTTAGCCATCATTCATTCTATTCTACATGAGAGGCCTATTAATGTTGGCAACTACATCCGGGAAAGTATTTTGGAGTGTGCACACCGGCCGACAGGACCACTATACCTCCCCTACCTCATCACCGCCCTCTGCCACGGCCACCATGTACCAGAAGCTGCCACTGATCTACGAGTCCAAGGGAAGGGCTGGACTGAGAAAAATATACTCACCTTAATGGAACTTACTGCTTCCACCCCGCTGTCGTCTTTCGATCCCACTGCCCCAGCAGTAGAGACGACAGACACTGAACCTACTGCCACGGAAGCCAGGCAGCCCAGAGCAGCAACAGCTCCGGCCGACACCTCCTCCCAAATCCTCGCTGCCATACAAAAGATGGATTTCACTACAGCTACGGTACAATTCATCCAAACTTCTCTTAATTTCCCTAATGTTGTATTTCCTACCTTTCCATCCCAATATTTTGCTGCCACCACCCCTGCCCATACCCCTACACCTGCTGCCACACCCAAGACGCCTTCTGCAGCGTCCACACCAACTCCTGCCACGACAGTTGCAGGCAGCAACCGTGCCGCTAATACCTCTACTCGTGGAACCAAGAGAAGAATGCCCTCAGAAGAACTCGATGCATTCATAGCCGGTTTCTCCTCTTCTTCCATTTGGGAGGAAAGCGACAACGAACCCTCTGTCAAAAGGAATTTATCCAAAGAGTTCACACCGGTCAAGCGGCAGAAAACGGTGGTAGACAAGAATAAGCCAGATAGCGGCAACGGCAGTAGCAGCGGCAGCAGTAGTGACAACGGTAGCAGCAGCAGCAGCTCCGAGGTGCAGGTAGTGGAGAAACCTCCTCACATCTCCCCTACCCGTATTCAACCTCCAAGGGAGGCCAAAACGAAGAACACATCCGCCTCCCCCATCCGCCAACCAGTTAAGAAGGCCCCTCCCTGCCCGCTGACAGATCCGACTTAACAGCAGCAGCGACGATAGCGCATAAAATTTGAGTTTCTTACCTTATTTTGCTGTCTGCCTTTATATATTTTGTGATTTACTTTTTATTTTCTTTTCATTGTCACTTGCATTGAGGGCAATGCAACCCTTGAGTTTGGGGGTGGCCGTTTCTTTTTTTTTCCTCCATTAATGGGAGTCTTACTTAGTTTAAAAATGGTGTCTTTACTTAGTTTATTTTTGCTATAAAAATGATGAAAATTTTGGCTTAAGTCTTTGAACTGAACTTACCTGCCGTGATAGCTCTGTCGTGGCAGTGCCTTTAGGATAGTTTTAGGAGCAGTTTAGAGCCTTTCTATAGTTCTGAAACTTAAAAACCATTTGTGACTGTTATATTGCCTAGAACTCTACTAGTAAACTAGAATAGGAAGCTTAGCACTTGAATAGCCCCTAGAGGTGCCTAACACTGGCTTTAGGAAAAGAAGTTTAGCAAAATAGACTCAATATACCTAGAGGTGCCCGAAACCGGCTCTAGGAAGTTAGCTAGAGGTGCCCGGAACCGGCTCTAGTCAAACTTAAGCTTAAAAAAATGAAATCGAGTCTGAATAAAAAAATTTAAAGGAGCATAAGAAGTGCCTTCAAAAAGATAAACTTTGGCATAAAAATTCAAGTTAGAGGCTGAAATATTCTAGTGAAACTAAGGGAGTCTTGGCATATAATTGTTCACAAGCATGCACACACTGTACAAGGACTATAGCAAGATTCCGGACGAATCCTAAATTATCCGACAAGGTGTTGCTCACAATAGGGAATGAATGGAAGGTAAAGGAAAGTTCACTGTTTTAAGCCAAAACAAAAATATTTATTTTTCTTTTAGGTCTAAATTGCTTGAGGGCAAGCAAAAACTTGAGTTTGGGGGTGTGTTGAGTATGTAAAATTTTTATTATTTACCCCTTATTTAACCCATATTTCTGCTGCATTCAAGCACAATTCATTGCATTTAGGTTAGATTTCAATTATACATCACAAATATATTAAATGGCACAGTTTCTACTAAATTGGTTGCTTTTGCAGGTTGCTGCTGTAGCAGATGGAGAAGCAGGCGCTGGGCAGGATGCAACAGAGCTGGAACTGGATGTGCAGACGAGGAGGACGATGCTGTCATGGCCGCCGCCGTGGCAGCCAAGGACGACAGCAGTTTTGAGGAGAAGAAGCAAAATGGGCCTCGACAGAAAGAGAAAATTAAGCCCGTCTGTCATGGAATACCCTCATATTTTTCCAAGCCCTAGATCAGAATGAAGGCCAAGTCCAAAGTTCAAGGAAGGAAACTCCAAGCAAGAAGGAAGGACGAAGTAAAGATATATTCTCTGAAGATTTAGTCTTTAATAGAGTTGTACTTTAATTTAAACTTGTATTCTTGCCATATTAGAAAACTTGAACCCAAGGCCTATATAAAGGCATGTAATTCGACCTAGGAGAGGACATCACCTATCTCTAGTCTTCTTCCCAAAACCCTAGCCGTTTTCCCCTTCTCAACATGTTCTAAATTTCCCCTAGGGCCACGAGTTGATTTGTAAAGTAGTTGCAATGATTGCTTTTGTTTTAGGAATTTTTTGTTCAATAAAATAAACTTCAAGTTCTCTTATTATGGTTTTCAACATCTTACAAGAGTATCGGGAGAGCATTGTGAGGTTATCTATTTACTTAATATCGGGAGAGTTAAGTATACGAAAGGAATAAGAGCGGGTTCTCTAGTT
This sequence comes from Hibiscus tridactylites, assembly GCA_958450335.1. Taxonomy (NCBI): domain Eukaryota; kingdom Viridiplantae; phylum Streptophyta; class Magnoliopsida; order Malvales; family Malvaceae; genus Hibiscus; species Hibiscus tridactylites. Next base: position 61,219,530 of record OY288278.1, on the reverse strand, counting down.
TATAGTTGAACTATCTCGGACCTAGGGATAGGAAGAGGTTAAGTGGCTAAAGAAGACTTCAACAACATCGGTGTTCATCCTTCGATTCACGCCGGGAGGTATTATCAAAGACGTGTTCATCGACATACTTGGACCTAGGGATAGGCCAAGGAACAATAGTGATTCTTGCCAAACTTGAAGTACATGGTTGTGTGATCGCTGCCGCGACTAACAACAGACCGCTGCCGCGACGGTTGCTGCCGTGATGGGGACGACGACAGAACATATATTCCTAGACTTAGCAATACCTACACTACTGAGCAATTCAATACCAGCCCATTCTCTCTATCTTGATTCCATTACTCTTTTATTTAAGTTCTCTTTATTATCTCGTGACAACAACTTAAATAATTCTTTTCTTTCTCGTGCAGTAATCCAAGGTGAAGCTATTAGCCCAGTCCCTGTGGAGACGATATCCGATACTTACGTATCACTTTACTACTTGCGCCGTGTACACTTGCACTATATTGCGATAGACACTTTTACACGCAACAAGCATCGATCTTGTTATGTCGTTGATGGTGTAGCGAATCTCCTCTAGCATCGATCTTGTTATGACGTTGATGGTATAACGGATCTCCTCCAACATCGATCTCGTCTTGCCGTTGATGGTAGCGGATCTCCTCCATCATCGATCTTGGTATGCCATTGATGGTGTATCAGATCTCCTTCTCATCAGGTTTCGTCTTACCGTTGATGGTGTAGCGGACCTTTGATTACGCCTCTTCGTCAGAGTCGTAGCTTGATCATCAATATACTACTTCGGATCATGCCTCTTCGTCAGAGTCGTAGCTTGATCTCCAATATACTCCTTCAGATCATGCCTCTTCGTCAGAGTCATAGCTTGATCTCCAATATACTTCTTCGGATCATGCCTTTTCGTCAGAGTTGTAGCTTGATCTCCAATATACTCCTTCGGATCATGCCTCTTCGTCAGAGTCGTAGCTTGATCTCCAATATACTCTTTCGGATCATGCCTCTTCGTCAGAGTCGTAGCTTGATCTCCAATATACTCCTTCGGATCATGCCTCTTCGTCAGAATCGTAGCTTGGTCTCCAATCTAATCGGATCATGCCTCTTCATCTAAGTCGTAGCTTGATCTCCAATCTACTCTTCAGATCATGCCTCTTCATCTAAGTCGTAGCTTGATCTCCACTAACTCTTTAGATCATGCCTCTTCATCTAAGTCGTAGCTTGGTCTCCACTAACTCTCCGGATCATGCCTCTCCGTCAGAGTCGTAGCTTGATCCAATCCAATCTCCTGGTCTTGTCTCGTCGTCGGTGGCGTAGCGGATCACCCTCACCCAACAGGGAAGTGTGACAAAATTAGTGCTTATGGTCTTTGCTTTATCATTGTTCCACAAGTATAAGCAAAGAGGGGCAAATGTAATCACTAATTTTGTCCCGATTTGTAATTTTATTTCTTTTATGATTCTCGGGCTTTTAATGGGCTACCTTAGAAAGAAAGAAAAGAAAGAAGAAAAAAAAAGAAAAGAAAAAAGAAAAAAAAGAAAAAGAAATCAAAAAGTGTTAGCATTACTATGGCATTTTTGTTAATATTTGTTAGTATTGTTTATATCTAGTAATATTGTTATAACTAATTATTGATATTTATTATCAATTCATAGTATTGTTAATTATTACTATTACTATTACTACTAATATTATAATAATTATTATTTTTGTTATTATTATTATTATTATTATTATTATTATTATTATTATTATTCTCATTATTATTATTATTCTTATTAATCATTACTTATTATTATTATTATATTATATTATTATCATTATTATTGTTATCGGGTACTATTGTAAATGAAAATAAAACAAATAAAAAGCCCAAACATAACATTGATTTAAATAAAGCCCAAGTTCATTACATTTTAAATAAAAGAATATTACATAAATGGCCCGTTTTGGCCCATATTGACCTAAAAACCCTAAGCCTAATCCCTTTTTTTATTTCGCGCAGCTGCATCTGGGCCGTTAGATCTGGTCCTTGATCTAACGGTTCAGATTACACCCGATGGAGAAACCCTAGCGAGTTGCATCTTTTACTTGGCGGCGCGCTTTGTGAGCCATCAGATTTCGAGATGATCTGACGGACTGGATCAACCTGAAGAACATTCCAGATCCCTCACGCTCCACACGCGCGACCGCCCAGAGCCCAACGCGCGACGCTCCAGCTCCCCACGCGCGCGTCACTGGCACGCTCCAACCGTTGCCCTTCCGAATTCCATGCGAAGCCCGTGAGCCTCTGCCACCACCACGCCTTCTGTCGGTGTCTCCCCTCCCATTTCCGGTAGCACCAACATGCAACAGAAGGGAAAACAGAGCCATCAGATACCCAAGTTGGCAACAAAACTATAACACCTGTGTTTTGGGGTTAGGAGTTAGTCGGGTTAGTTGGTCTGAGTCGGTAAAATTAATTTTAATCAAATTAACCCTAGTTGGATTTAATTGGAGTTTAATTAAAAGGGAATGACCATTGTGGTAATTTAGCCAAAAAAAGTAGACAACCTTTTTGAAAGTTAAAAAGAACAAAAAAGTGGTCTTCTCCCCCATTGCTTCCAACATGAAAATCAAACCTAAACCCCTCTCAAACCCCATTTACTATTCCATTTGATTTCTTCCTCATCACAAGGGCATTTTTAAAGGTGATTATATATTTGAACTCTCCTCTTCATCCTCTACATTTACCTAGTTTTAGAATTTAAAACTATCATCTTTTGGAAATTTGGGGTTTAAAGAAAGTTTGGGTTTTTATTGAGTTTTTCAATTGATTTTGATTTATTAAGTTGAGTTTTGGTTTAGTCACCTTAAAATACACATAATATGTTAAAATGGATGATTTTGGGTGAAAACCCGAAATGGGTCCTTGTGGCCATTTTTGAAGTGTCTAAAACTTGAATTTTGGTGAGTTTTAGGGTTGGGTTGAAGGGTTGATGGTTTAGGGATGTTAGGAAGGTGTTTTGGGACCATTTGGGTGTCATTTGGATGTTTGAAAACATGGTTTTCAGCTGGGTTTTAAGGGAGCTCGAAAATGGAAATTTTGGGTGATTGTTGGGTTTGAAATTGTTGAAGTATGGTTTGTGTTATTTGGTTGGAGTGGTGACTGAAATTTAGCATTGATTTGTGAGTAATGGATGTGTTTTGATTGGCTAGAAACAAGAGGAGACATTGGAGAAGCATCGGGATCGAATCCGGGCACATAGGAGGCTTGCTTGCTTGTTTTGGTTGCTAGGGAAGGGTGGTGAGTAACCTTAAATATATTTTAAAGTTGGTTCAAGTGTGTGTAGTGTATGTGTTGGAATGTGCTTGGTAGGTCATTCCTATGTGGGAGTTAAATTGGTAACTTAACTCCTTGGTTCCTATTGATGAATGATATGCCATTGCCTACTTGTTCTTGTGAAATGTGGATTGGTTTGTATATGTGTACCTTGATATGTATATGTGATGAGTATGAGATATAAATGGTGGATATGTGATTTGGTAAATGAAATTGGCACTAATTAACTTATCGGATGTTAATGATCGATCATTAAGATTAGTGTACACACAAATTGAGTCAAAACGTACGTGGCCTTGATGGCGTTGAGTCATCAAGGAGGAGTACGGTGATGTAACATTCCACCGGAAATTTATTTATATTCTACGTGGTGATGAGTGGAATCCCATCCGTAGGGCATGTGGTGATGAGTGGAATCCCGCCCATGCAAGGTCCGGTGATGAGTGTAATCCTACCGAGGTAATGTTGTTGTTGAGAGTAAATCCGCACATCCGGGTAAACTAATAGTGGCCAATGATATTGCTCTCATGTTTATGATGTTTGATAAGTGAGATAATTGTTGTTGAGCTTAATATGATGTGAGATGCCATATTATGAATCTTGAAAGACTAGCTAGGTTGACTTGTTGATATCTATGTATGTTGTTCGTGAGATTAAGGAATTGCATGCTTGAACCCTGCATTGTTGATGTTTTCGATTTTAGAGCATCCTCACTAAGCTTCTAGCTTACGCTCTCATTTTCAACAATGCAGATCATTAGCGTGGTGTTAGCACGGAGCAAGGCGAAAGGGCTTTCCATGTTTTTGTTGCTCAAGTACGGTTTAGCAATTAATGTGGTAGTTTAGCAATGTGGCAAGAGTGTGTTTTGTATGAGCGATGTATGACTCATATATGTGATTAATGTTCATGAATTGACTTTGATTGTAAAACATGTTATGTCTTGTCGAATGCTTGTGTGATGACATGCCTTATGAATGTTTAAGTTGCTTTTGGATGGCATGTAAACCTTATTGTGATGAATTGTGCCATTTGGCTTTCGAGTCCTTAAGCATGCCTTTATATGAAGTGTTGCCTTTGTGTAGATGCCATGAATGGATGCTTCATCTTATGCCTTGTGTGTTTGACCATGTTTGATATAGGGTTCATGCCTCTAGATCATGCTTGTAAGTGTTGAGTGCTCCTTGGGGTCGTTTAGGGCCTTTATAGTTGTGGAGAAATGTTTAAATCTGGTTTTGAAGGTTACAGACAGCCAGTGTTTCGAAACGAACTGAGCCGTTTCGGAACGGGTAAGGCTTCAGGGACCCCGTATCAGAACGCGTTTCGATACGGTTTGGCCACTGTGAGCCCCTGTTCCGATACGAGTTTCGGAACACTTTGGCTACTGGAAATTTGAGAAATTGCCGAGATGAAGGCGTTTCGAAACGGGTCTAAGGGTTTCGGAACGGTCAATATCTCGTTGACCACGAGAAGTTGACCGTTGAAGGTGTTTCGGAACGGTTGACCTCCGTTCCGATACGACCTTCTCGTGTGGGCTTAGGGCAGTTGACCAGGTCAAGGCGTTTCGATACGCCTCAATGGTGTTTCGAAACGGTCTGCCTAATGGATTAAAATTGGACTGTTTATTTGTCGTTCTGTGTTCAGTTGCGTGTCTTCCACATTTTATTCCGCTATTATGGTCACATAGGATTTAAAGGTGCCATTAGAAAAGATTAAATTAAAAGAAATTTTTAGGGTTGCTAACCGAGGGGGAACCTTAACGGGTTTCGCTTTGGTTTTCCCCGTGCGGCCTACTCTGACCGGTCATCCGGCCAGACCGGGACGAGGGGGTTACAAAAACAAAATCAAAGCAAAGTCAACTAGACAAAATTCAGAGCTACAACAGGATATCAGAGTCCGACAATATGCAGAGTGGCAGCAACAACACAAAAAAACAAGACTAAAAGGATGTACTATTTTTTATCTTTCCCTCCTGTAATCGTATATAAATCCGGAAGAAAACCACATGTAGTAGGGGATTCGATTTCGATTCAAAAAAGACCCCACCCAAAAAACTCATGTGACCCGGAAAAAAATATCAATACAAGAGTTTTTTTTAGTTTCCCAAAGGTATCGTTTTTGTGCATTCATGAAAATCGAAGTAAAAAAACATAAAAAAGAAAGAAAAATCGAAAAGTTTTACCCTCGCCATTGGTCTTCCGGCCGTTCTCCCTTATTTCGCCTCGAGTCAAACACGACGATAAACTTTTCAGTCTCCTCCTAGAAGCCGTTAACGACAAGCTGTTTGGTTTACGCGAAAAGGGGGCTTTTGGGTTTCGTCTCTGGATTTCAAAAAGAGGGGAAGAATGTCATAGTTTGAGTCTGGGTTGGTTTTAAGAGAAGAAGAAGATCTTCAGGTTTTTTTGTCGTGATAACTCACCGGTGCCGTCAATCGGTGGTCAGAAACAACCATCTTTTTTTCTCTGCTCACAAACCCTAATGAGACGAATGAGGGGAAATAGGGTTGCGCCGTCTCTTTTCGGTTTCGAAGTAAAATGCTCAAAAAAGCTAAAATTTTCGCAAAAGGGGGCTACTTATACTGTTTTAAGCTTTTAAAAATGGTTTAATAGCCATCTTGGTCCTTCCGTGTTTTTAAATAGCACCGACAGGGCTTCCATTTTTCGAAACCACACTCCTAGTCCTCCTAAATTTCTTGAATCTTTCAATTTCACCCCCATTTATTTAGAGCGTTCTTTTTGGGGCAAATCTTCTTTCAAATCCTTGAAACCTTAAATTTTATCTGATTTCGTCCTTAAATCGGCGGTATAATTACTTAATCAGCCCCTTGGTTCACTCGTATTTAATTTACAATCACTCATTGTTCATGTTTGTTTTATATTGTTATGTGATGAACGTAGGCACTTAGTTTGTTACTTTACATTATTCATGTGATTATACATACATTTACATTTCTTTTCGTGACCATGCATATCCTCCAACTTTTCTACGTAATTATGTGTGCACCTATATATCTAAAATTATGTCAACGCAATTCTCATGATATACACTTCCGTTTCTTTGTTTTTTTTTTGTGACTATGTGTATGCAAATATATATATATATATATATATATATATATATATGCGTCCACATGTCGTGCTACGTTTTATATAACACATGAATATATATATAAATTTCCTTTAGTTTTTTTTATATAGTATAAGTTCAATATATGTATATGTATTATTTTTTTCTTTTTTTCTTCTTCTACATCACATGGCTATAGGGATATGTATGTTATATTTGTCATGCTTTATTCATTCTCATAAGCCATGCTAAGTCATATTTGGAACTTAAGAAACATAAAAAAATATTATGCGATGTTCTTTTATTCGGAAATAAACGAGGCCAGTACCAGTCGTAGTGGTAGTGGTTCGGACGTTCCTTTTCGAATATTAGGATTTTCGGAATTTACTCACGTATGTAACCAAGTCTCGGTTAAAATTGTCACTTTAACTCGTAAAATTCGTTTTTAATTAAGCGGTAAAATTTTGGTACCAATTTTGGGCATGTTGAGGGTGCTAACCCTTCCTCGCGTGTAACCGACTCCCGAACCCTTTCGAATATCTGGTTTCTATTTCCGGTGTCCGGTCTACCATTTCAAAGTGGTCGGTGGCGACTCCTTTTATTTTTTAAAATCTTTTTCAAATTCCCCTATTTTTAAATATTTTTCTAAAAAAATCATATTTTTAAAAACAATTTTAAAACCCTTAATATTTTTCCAAATAATTTTTCTAAAATCTATTTTTACCCCTCAATTTCCCCAAATCCCTTTTTTAACCCCTATTCCTATTCCCAAATTTCTAAAACATCCTTTCCACTACACACTACACATATACTTATAAGTATTTTTCAAAAAAGACGTTGCTACACCACTAGGCCAAGCTTATTTTTGTGATATGAAGTACAACATATAAGATATCTGTTATATTATTGTTAATGCATGGAAAATGGAGGAAATGTGGTTTTAGGGAACTCAAAAACAAAATACTTAGATTAAAAACATCTACCCCAATTAAATAAATCTAATACTTAAATTAAAATTAACAATATTTTGTATATATTTTAAATTATATTTAGTGCACGATTAAAATAAAAAATTTAAAACTATATTAAATTCATTTAGCGAATCCAAAATCACGAACATAATTCAATCAATTTAATATGATTTTATTTTTTTTATTTTAATCGTGCACTAAATATAATTTAAAATATATACAAAATATTGTTAACTTTGATTGAATTATTAGATTTATTTAATTGGGTTAGATGTTTTTATGCATCATAAGTATGTTGTGTTTGAGTTCCCTAAAACCGCATTTCCTCCATTCTCCATGCGTTAACAATAATATAATAGATATATTATATGTTGTACTTCATATCACAAAATAAGCTTGGTTTAGTGACAAGCACATCCTTCTTTTCACCAAGGGAGCCTTGGTTCGAATTCCCTCGGCCCTAATTTTGTTACTTCCAATTTTTCCAGTCATTTATAACAATATAAACATATATTATATGTGGTACTTCATATCACAAAAGTAAGCTTGGCAGTAAGCTTGGCTTAGTGGCAAGCCCAACTTCTTTTCACCAATCTAACCCTGGTTTGAATCCCCCAACCCCAATTCTTTGCTTTCAATTTTCTTTCTCCAATCATGACATGTCACAACCTGATTGAAGGGGGAAATTAATTAATTAAATAAAATAAAAATAATTAAAGTCCTCAGATAAGGTGGTGACATGTGTCACTAAATAATTAATTTATTTTATTAAATTGAAATTAGGACCAAATTGATAGATGTATAAGTAACAAGGACCAAATGTATAATTATACCCTTATTTTTTAACCGCCACGTCACCCTTCAATTAACCTCTAACGGCTGGTGGTCAAATTGCATCTAATTTAATAATATAGTGGTTTAATTGCTTCGAAAAAAGTAAGATGGTCAAATCGCAACTTTTCCAATAGTATAATGGCCATTTATGTAATTTACCCTAAAAATAATACTTTAATAATTTTTTTTGAATTAACATTTAATTAATCGGTGACACTAACTCAATTGGAACTTAGTATTAGTAATTGTAGTATAGATACCTTACGTTCTAACTTAATAAAAAAGCAATTGGTTAAAGTAATAATATTTACAAAATATTAACTAATAGAGGAGAGTAAAATATCATTTAACAGATAAATTGATTAATTATATTTTTCATTTTTATTTAATTTGATCCGATAACGGTTTTACTAATAGAAGACGTGATTAACGTGTATTGATAGTTTAAGGATAAAATTAAAATATTTAAAAGTTTAGAATCTATTAAAAGTTTATATACAAATTTAGAGCGATAGTGAATTGAAATATCAAAAAAATTAAAAACTAATTTAAAATGAGAGTAATAATTTAGATGTCTATTGTAATTAACTCTAATAATATTTTTAACAAAAATGAAGTTTTGTGAAGTTTCATTCGCAGGAGAAATTATTAGATGAACTCGACTCACCACATTATCCGTAGTCTCAGCCAATAAAATCCATCCACTTCAAAATAACTGCCTAATAATTCTCCACCCTCTATTAACGTGTAGGAAAATGTAATAATTTACCTTAAAAAAATTTAATCATATATTATTGACTGTGACCACAAATGACGTAGTGAGAATCATCTAATAATTTTCGTTCGCAGACTCTCCGAGTCAACTACTGAGTCCGTTCTGACAGAAAAGGAAAAAAAAACTATGGAATCTATCCAAACTCCAAAGACTATTTTACCCTCCATCCTTTGTTTCCATGCACGTTATTTTCCTTCGTTTTCTCCTATATATTAACTTATTAAGCACTAAGTTCAAAAACAACCTCTAGACCATCAATCTCCGCTGAAAACAATACAATTTGAAGCCAAAAAAATGGTGGTTGCAGGGCCAGGTTACGGTGGCGCCACCAGGCCAACCTCAAAGAGCTTAGCTGTTCAGATCCTAACAGGACCATGGCTCATGGTTTTCGGCTCACTTTTGATCATGTCTGCTGCCGGTGCAACCTACATGTTTAGCTTGTACTCCACTGACATTAAAGAATCGCTTGGCTATGACCAAACCACTCTCAATTTGCTCAGTTTCTTCAAGGACTTAGGCACCAATGTCGGGGTCCTATCGGGGCTCATCGCCGAGGTCACACCGCCTTGGTTCGTGCTATCCGTCGGTGCGGTCCTCAACTTCTTTGGGTACTTCATGATTTGGATGGCCGTGACCAAAAGGATCGCCACACCACAAGTGTGGCACATGTGTTTGTACATATGTATCGGTGCCAATTCGCAGTCTTTCGCCAACACCGGCTCTCTCGTCGTGTGCGTCAAGAATTTCCCGGAGAGCCGAGGCGTTGTGCTGGGGATTCTCAAGGGCTATGTTGGCTTGAGTGGTGCGATCATAACTCAGTTGTACCATGCTTTCTACGGTGACGATACCAAGGCCTTGATCTTGTTTATCGGTTGGCTTCCGGCCGCAATTTCGCTCTGTTTCGTGCGGACGATTCGGATCATGAAGGTGGCTCACCAGGCTAATGAGCTTAAAGTTTTCTATAAATTTCTTTATATCTCTCTTGGACTTGCTTCTTTCTTGATGGTTATTATCATTGTGGAGAAGAAATTCTTGTTCACTCAACCTGAATATGGTGGCAGTGCTGCCATGGTACTTTTCTTGCTGTTTTTACCACTTGGTGTTGTGATTATTGAAGAATACAAACTTTGGGAGGCCAGAATTAAGGCCTTGAATGATCCCAATTCTCCGTTGAAAATCGTCACCGAGAAGCCAAGTTCCGATGTGTCCAAGGACAACACCACAACTATGGTGGCAGCAAACACTTCGAGCAGCGGCGATCAAACCGATGTTTCATGCTGGAAAACGGCATTCAAGACACCAAACAGAGGAGAAGACTACACGATTTTGCAGGCACTTTTCAGCCTAGACATGTTAATCCTTTTCTTAGCCACGACTTGTGGCGTCGGTGGCACTTTAACGGCGATCGACAACCTCGGGCAAATCGGAACATCCTTGGGGTACCCTAAACGAAGCATAAGCACATTCGTTTCCCTAGTGAGCATATGGAATTACCTAGGCAGAGTTACATCAGGTTTTGTCTCAGAAATGTTCCTGACCAAATACAAGTTCCCCAGGCCTCTAATGCTCACCTTGATTATGCTCTTCTCATGTGTCGGTCACCTTTTGATTGCCTTCAATGTCCCCGGTGGCCTCTATATCGCATCGGTCATCATCGGATTCTGCTTCGGGGCACAATGGCCATTACTTTTTGCCATTATCTCCGAAATCTTTGGACTCAAATACTATTCCACTTTGTACAATTTTGGGTCGGTTGCGAGCCCCATCGGCTCCTACATACTCAACGTGAAAGTGGCCGGAAACTTGTACGATCGAGAGGCTAAGAAGCAAATGGCAGCTCTGGGTCTTGTGAGGAGAGCCGGTGAGGATCTGGATTGCAAAGGGGTTGAGTGTTTCAAATCGTCTTTCATTATAATCGCAGCTGCTACCTTGTTTGGCACCGTTGTATCATTTCTTTTGGCACTTAGGACTAGGAAGTTTTACAAGAGTGACATATACAAGAAGTTCCGGGAGGACGTGAAGGCGGCGGAGAAGGAAATGGCAACGGCCGGAGACAGGATTTTATCGCCGGAGGTGAAGTCTTCCAGTAACGGCGTCCACCGACCGGATGCAAAGACGGGGTAGGGTTGTTTCACTGTTGTAAAGTTCCTAACAAGTGGGATATAAGATATAGGTAAATGGAAAAAATGGGGGAGACAGTGTCATTGAATTTGATAAGGATAAGATTCCTTTGTAATATTTTTAAAATTTTATGGGTGTTTCTGTTAAAAACAAAGGTTTGGGTTTTTTTTTAGAAAAATTACAGGGGTTTGTAATAAAAAAACAAAAAGATTAGCAACTTGGCAACTGTCATTTTGACTATTGTGGTCTTCAACAATATTATTATTATTATTATTATTATTATTATTATTATTATTATTATTATTATTTTGACAAATCTTATATCTAGATCTCATGACCTAAAAAAATATAAAAGAACAAAAATGAACAGTTTAATCAACCGGTTAAGTGTATTTCTCAACAATGTATTATTATAGTACCTAAATAGATATCTATTGTATAAAATTATAATCCGATTCAATGCATTGAAAATATTACCAATTGACAGAAAAGTTGAGTAAATAATAAATTTATATAAAATTGCAATATGATCCAATGCATTGAAAATATTACCAATTGGCAACAAAGTTGAGTAAATAATAAACAAAATTAAAATATTAAATGTTCATTGATCGGGTATAAACTTTCGGGGTTAAGTATTAGATATTAGTTTTCATTTTTTTGATTGGCCCATGGAAATAAAATGTGTTGGATTTTTAGCACGCTCGAATCGATCACCGAAATCGTCAAAGAGGGTTGTAAATGTTTGGTGGTTGAATTGGCTAAAATTGAAATAAAGGTAGACAAGAGACATAATGATTTTAGAGTAGTTCGGCCTTCTAACAAGCACCTACATCCACTACCTTAGCACACCACTAAGAATTTCCTAATTCACTCAACAATGAATTCGTCCCCTTTCCCCGGTTTAAGAGGAAACCGTTACAACCCTTTCTTTTGGACTTGGCTAAGATAAAACCAACTATAATTTTTTTCTCAAGGCTAAACTAGAACCTCTCCTTTTACAATGGATTTGTTTGGTAAACTAAATACCTCACAAGGTGGGTGTTTACATAAATTTAAGCTCACAAGAGTACAAAAGATTTACAATTACGCACTCTCTAAAGACTATGTACAATACAATAGTAAAATAAAGATTTAGACTATATTTTTCTTGATCATGTTTCTTGGATGTAGTCTCTCACCATCTTCAAGTGTTCTAGCTTTTAATTTATAGTCTCAATTGAGTTTGTGGCCGTTGCTAGCCGTTGGGGTCTTTATTTTCCACATTAATTGCAGTTCTGGTGCCTATCGTATCGATACACGGGGAACCGTGTTGATACACGGGGAACCATATCGGTACGATCTGTATTTTAAAAGACCGTTGGGAAATAGCCGTTGAGGTTAGTTAAAATAGGGATCAATACCCTTAAAGGCGTATCGGTACGACCCCTGTCCGTATCGATACATGCAAGCCTGTATCGGTACGTGTTTTAGCAGAATCAATACTGGGGAAAAAAGTATCGATACGGAGTATACCGTATCGGTACGGTAGAGCTGAAAAGACGGTTTTGAGTACTTTAAAACATTCCAAACTTTGTCAAAAACCTTTTTAAATACCTCAAACATATTTTTAAGTTGTTTGGACTTAAAGACATGTTTTAAATTCTTTTCAAATTAGTCCAAAATATTTTTCAATTATTATATCAAAACATTAGTTTTACAAAATGTGTAATACATTTGGACTCACTCTCAATAACATATGCAGAAGTTACAAGAAATTATATTATAAGTCCGGCTCACCACGTTATTTATGGTTCTAATCAATAAAAACCATCTATTTTATTATTTTTATATCATATTTTTATCAAGTAGTTCTTTAATCATATTTACTGTCAATTAAATTTAAAAACAAATTTTACCCAATAAAAATTCACTTGATAAAAATATGACATGAAAAAATTAATAAAATGAATGATTTTTATTAGTTGGGACTATGGACGATGTGACGAGCCGGGCCTATAATATGATTTCTCCTTGTATTGGAGATACTCTATCCCGAATTAACCGGCAAATGCACAAAGACTTTTCCAATTCTGAAAACTTATTGGTTATGTTATCCGTATAATCATTGATATTTAATTTATTAATTTATTAATCTGAGTAAAGTATTGCATAGACTTATTGTGAGGCGATTATCTCAATCAAATTGTTCTATTCATAAAGCCATGATTCTAATTACTGACATTGCTTAATGGATCTAGTGATTTGTCCTATTAGACCAACTAGTTTTAATGTTATTGGTTAATTTTCAACTTAAATTTTAGGGTAAAGTTTACAAATAGTCATTAAACTATTCTAAGATCAATATTTTGGTCATTAAATTTAGAAAAATTATAAAATGAGCATTAATTTAAATTTTATTATAAAATTAACATAGAATTAGATGATGTTAACAGTCTAACGACAAACCGATTGAGCAATTAAAGTATAACATACTAGTGGTTACCAAATGTTCATTGAGCATTATAAAAGTTGCATTATAATTATTAAACTATTTAAGTATTGTTTGTTTTAAAAAAATTATTTAATTATAGCCGCTCTTCTCTCAAAATTAATTTTAGTCGCTTTCTATTTTGTTAAATCCCTTTGATCAATGGTCGGCAATCAATCTTCGTACTGGTTGTCGACCACCGATTTTATCAATTTTTTTGTTTTTATTTCAATAAAATTTTCTGCTTCTGTAGCTCGCTCTTTGTTTGTCCTAGTGACAGCTTCTTCTTCTGTCTTTGTGACCTGTTTTTGTTTTGTTTTTTTGGTTTGGTTCATCTGTCTTTGTGGCAGGTTTCAGCATACCCTAGCGTTCGGTTGTTGTTCGCACAAATATTCACTCGGCGCTAGTTTCTGATTCATGGTGTTGTCGGTGGTCACTTGGAATGTTTTATCCCCACTTGTTGATGGTTGTTTGCCAATAAAATCAGTCTTAGATAGCGGTACCTTTCTCCTGACAGAATGGATCATGCACCACTCCTTTCTTCTTTATTCGTCTCGTTTGGACAGAGACAAAAAGATTCAGGAAGCTTTTGAATTTTCTTTGGTATGCGTTTTTCCATAAAAATTTTCGTTTTCATTATTTTTGAATTGTAAGAATTTTTTAGGTTATTTTAACCTAAATTTTCTTCTTTTTATTGCGTTGAAATTGAATTTTTTTATGATTTTAATAAAAATTCAATGGCTATTTCAAAAAAAAAACTATTTAATTGTTACATAATAGTAAATTTATTATTTAAATATTACAAAATAATTATTTAACTATTTAATCATTACAAATTAATTATTGAATTATTTTATAATAACAAACTAAAAAGGGCAAAACAAAAATTTAATATGAAATAATCAAAAACCGATTCGAATCAAATTAAAATGGACGATTTAGCTCAACCCCTTGTGTCCCAGTGGTAAAAGATGATGTTCATCACATTGGTCACCCGGGTTCGAGCACCAGTGTTGTCATGCTGTGTGTGCCTTCTTAAAGAAAAACTAAGAAAGTTTGAACAGATGCTACCTTGCATCACACCAGCATATTAAAAAAAATAAACGATTTAAAATATCTAATAAACTCGATCAAACCAAACCGATCTCACCCCTGGTATTCTATTGTGCTCAGACTTCATCTTGACCCAGTCTTCACACCAAAATTTGCATCCTTCTCAACCCAAAATTTTCATTATTTTTCCGAAAAACTTCTAAGAAGTCTTGAAATCAAGATTTAAGTTTGGGATACTCGTGTCCTTAAACGTCTTTTCAGTTGTTTGAACTTGTCTAACTTTTAAGTCAAAAACCCTTAAATCACATGGATTTTTTGACAAGCTCCGACCAACACAAAAGAAGAAGAATAGAGGAAGGATGAGAGGAGGATATCACGTCACATGTTTTTATTGGTCCGAATATTTTTTACATCCATGTGCCAAAATATATAACAACCCATACTTCATAGTGTAAAGTGAGAAAAAGGGTATCATTGGAGGGCAAAATTGGGTCAAAAAGGTTCCTGACAAGCAGGATATAAGACATAGGTAAATGAAAAAAAAACGGGAGACAATGTCATTGAATTGATAAGGATAGGATTCCTTTGTAATATTTTTAAAATTTTATAGGTGTTTGTGTTGAAAACAAAGGTTTGGGTTTTTTTAGAAAATTTACAGGGGTTTGTAATGGAAAAAAAAGATTGGCAACTTGGCAACTGTCATTTTGACTATACTGGTCTTTAGCAATTTATTAATATAGTACCCTAAATAGATATCCATTTATATAAAATTGCAATATGATTAAATACGTTGAAAATGTGGGCATTTGCTCGATTGTAGAGGCCGAGCTTTGGGTATTGTGGAGGGTTTACAACATGCTTGGACTCTAGGTTTCTTACGTGTAACAATTGAGGTTGATAGTTCGGATGTTAAGCGTTTGATGGACTCATCGGTAAGGAGCTCCCGTTATATCTCGTTATTACATTCTATCAATTATTTGCTCCAAAGAGGTTGGAAAGTGCATACTAGTCAAGTGTTGCGTGAGGCTAATACCGTTGCGGATTGCTTGGCGAAATATGGTCTTTCTTTGTCATGGGGTGAACAAAATTTTGTTCAACCCCCGAATTGCGTTTTGACGGCGTATCATAAGGATTTTATGAGATTGGTTGTGTGATATGTTGTTTTATGTTTTTTTTGTTTCTCCTTGGTTATGTAAGTTACTAGATGTACTCTTTTCCTCCATTTAAGTGTAGGGAGGTTTTTAATGAGACACCTAACTAACTCCCCTTTTTCTAATAAAAAAATACGTTGAAAATGTTACAATTGACAACAAAGTTGAGTAAATAATAAGGATGAGTCTGCCACACTCGACGAGCACCGATGAGTACTACTAACGACGAGTACCGATGAACACCATTAATTTAATTTATAAAGATTAAAAATTTAAAGGATTCATCGTATAATTATAAATTATTTAAAAATTAATAAGTAAATTAATTAAAACATATTATTTTATTTTTAATTTTCTTTTAAACATAGATCAAAATACTTATTACCCCTAAATTACAAAATTTTAATTTTTGTTCATTTAAAATTTAAATCGTCGTTGATGCTACTGTCGTCGTCATTGCCATGCCGCGGGGAAGGACAACCATTTATATACCTTTTACCATAATGAAAAATCCATGCTTTTAAAAATCTACTTCTTTTTAAAACCAAAAACCAAAAATCCATTCAAATGAAAAATCCGCTGCCCTATTCATGCTTTTTTTTAATATGCTGGTGCGATGTAAGGGTAACATCTGTTCAACTTTTTAAATCTTTTCAAAGACGGCACACACAGCATGACATTATTGGTGTTCGAATCCGGGTCCCAAAGGATGATAAACATCTACCTTTGCCACTAGGACACAAGGAGATGAGCTAATTCATGCTTTTTACCAGAATGAAAAATCTACTTATTCTACTAATAATTTTTTATTTTTGTATACTAAAAGCAAGACGGTGCTTAAAATCCACGTCTGGCGAGGAACGACAACCATTTATACGATGTTAATTAAAATGGATTTTTTTTTTCAATCTGCCCCAACCTTAGTGTATATCGTAAGTTAATTGAATTTTAAATGGATTAAATCCATGAATTAATTCACGCTATTCAAATGTTTTTTATCGGTAGGGAACGGCGACGGCGGTGACAGCTTAAATTTTAAATGAACAAAAATTAAGGTTTTGTAATTTAGGGGTAGATAGGTATTTTGATCTATGTTTAAAAGAAAAATAAAATAATATATTTTAATTAATATACCTTTTGATTTTTAAATAATTTATAATTATACTGTGAGTCTCTTAGATTTTTAATCTTTATAAATTAAATTAATAGTGCTCATCGGTGCTCGTTGTTAGTGGTGCTCATCGGTGCTCGTCGAGCGTGACAAAATTTTCGAAATGATAAATACTTTTTTAACAATATCTACGATATACGGAGGGAAAGGGAAAATTCCCATTGATTGGGCATAAACTTTCGGTGTTAAGGGTTAAATATTTAGTTTAGGATTTAGAATTTAGTTTGTATAATTTAGAAGATATAGTTCATAATTATTAATTTAGTGTAAGGTTTAAGTTTTAAAATTTTATGATTAAAATTTTAAATTTTAAAGAATAAATATGTATAATTATTTTTACATATATGTATAAAAGACTTATTTATTTATTACTATATTTTATGAAGTTTAAAAATAAGGTCCAAGTTTTCATTTTTAATTGGCCCATGGAAATAAAATATGTGATACACTTGGACCCTCTCTCAATAACATACGTAGAAGTTACAGAGGTATTGGAGGTACTCTATACCGATTTAGCCGGCATCTGCATAAAGACTTTTCATGTATTTCCAAGTCTGAAAACTTATCGGATATTTTATTGGTACAACCACATGTAATTAATTTATTGGTTGAAAATTTGAATCAGATATTACAGAGGCTTATTGTATGATAATTCTTCTAATCTAATTGTTCTATTCAGAATGTCATGACTCGAATTCCTAACCTTACTTAAGGTATCTAGTGTTTCACCCCACCGAACTAGCTGGTTGTTGATCTTATTGGTTATTTAGATAAGCTATTCCAACTTAAAATTTAAGGTAAAGTTTACAAATAGTTATTATACTATTCTAAAATATTATTTTGGTTGTTTAATTTTCAAAAGTTATAAAATAACTATTATTTTAATTTTATTATAAAATTGACATTGAGTTATTAGATGATGTTAACAAACTGACAGGTTGGCTGAGCAATCAAAGTAACGTTGGTTACAAAATGATCAAAAAACTTTCAAAATGTCTTGGAGTCAAGATTTAAGTTTAGAATACTTGTGTTGTTTGGATTTGTCAAACTTTAACTCAAAATCCTTCAATTGTATGAAATTTTTCGACAAGGTCTGACCATTATGGAAGAAGAATAATAGAGGAAGGATGAGAGGAGGATATCATGCATTAGTGGTCTTTCAATTGTGTTGATCTTCTTTTTTGGTTCGTTTGCCGATGTAGTTAGATCTGTTCATATCAATATTTTGTTTGAGTCTTTTGACTGGGTTTTTAACCTTTTCATTGTATGATCTAAAGTGACAATTTAATCTTCTCTCAGTGGCACGCTTGATTTCTTGAGTTTTTGTTTTCTTTCTCTTTGAATTTTCCCATCTTTTTCATGCCGGTCGTGGAAAACGACCTTGCGAGGCTGGCACTTGACACACGGGAAGATAAGTTTCTTCCAGATGATGAAGTATCGGATCTCCCACCTGTTGGTAAAATAGAACTGCAAAACCGGCTGTTAGCACTGACTGGAAAATATAAAAAACAGTATATAAATATGTGAACCGTGTCGTGGTATGGTGGCCACTGCCTTAGAAACAAAACTGCCCCGAACAGTGTAGTCGCTTCACAGGCAGGTTGTCCCCCGAGGTGCACACGGACGCTCCAGGAACCGCACACTCAACTCCGGAGTGAACTACAGTGGTACTGCTCGAACAAACAATGGAGGAAACAGAGAGAATAGAATATATTTGTAATGTGTTTGATATTTCAAATGGTGCATGCATCACCTCTATTTATAGGCTGGACATCATGTCTATAATTGACATTTCACTGTCCAAATAATTACAGAATTAATTCTGTATAACAGGAAAAACAATTATGCTGTAACAGCTGCAATAACAGCCTCCATAACCATGCAATTAACAGTGCTGTTATACCTTGAATTTGACTGAAAAATAGTCTAAATTCATCCACTAAACAGACTGTTCATATTCGAATAATTTCGAATAAACTACACTAGCATCAAACGTTCGAATCAAATAATTATGCTGAACGTTGCAGTTCAGATACGAATTTAATTTAAAAATAAATTCCATACGAATGTTCTCCAAAAAATTATTTTGTTCTTAAGAAAATTCCATACGAATTTTCTCCAAAAAGAATAGAACCGCGCACGTACGTGTCAAAGACATGTGTTACCCGAGCCCGAGCCGGACGGCGGCGGCGGCGGCGCGCGAGGACTTCCCTTGTTCTTTCCCACTCAACAAGGGAGGGAGGAAGCATGGGTATAAATACCCTTCACTAACCATTTTCCCAACCAATGTGGGATATGGCCTTAGTAATACTTGAAGCATTACCAACATTCCCCCACTAATGCGAAAGAATTCATCTGTATCTCAAACACAGACCTCCTCAGACGAGCAATAGCGGAATTAGTTGCTTAAGCACTAGTGAACGTATCTTGAACTAGTACATAGTGATAATGATCGATCCTTCTCTTAGATAAGTGAAACTAGTCTTGAACTTTTTAAGATAGGGGTAAACTAGTCTTGAACTAGTACATAGTGATAATGAGCAATAGCCGAAGTTCTCGATGTGTAAGATATATATACACAAGTGTATATTTGGCCATCTTACCCTCAGGATTCTAGTAAGTGTTTTTAGAAAAATGGCCCAACGTTTTTCACAGAAGGTGGCTAATCCTTCTCACTTACATAGGTTATTTCATCAAGTTTATCTCGATATAAACCACCCTGAAATCGGGCTATGAAATAATTAAGAACCATTTGTAATGGCTCAACCTCTTATAGACATATGGTGATTTCTTCAAGTCCATTTAAAATGAACCACCTAGTCTTGGGATAAGAAATCATTAAGAATAGATATTCAACCTCATTATCGGTGAATTCAAAATGTCCTTCTCAATAGGATCATTCAAACTTTGAATTCATTAAGAGTTTCTTGAAACTCAACCTTTTCTGGCGGTAAGTTCATCTTGTCCTTCTCAATAGGACAACACATTCATACTTGTGTTATGAACTTATTAAGAATAAGTATTCAACCATGATTCGGTAAATTCATCAAGTCTTTCTCACAAAGACCACCCATAATCTGGGCTATGAATTTATTAAGAGTAATAGTACTTAACCTGAACATGTACATCATTCGTCATAGGGATAAGCAGTGAGAAATGTACACTATGAGTCTTTCCATGGTTTCGTTTGACCACATTGAACTTAGATAACTAAGTTGGGTATCCACCATGAATTCCTCAACCAATGGGCTTTAGACCCATCCCCCTCGACGAATCTAGGACCAATTTCCGACTTAACCCTTTGGTAAGCGGATCTGCTAGGTTTCTTTCCGACTTCACATACTCTAAAGAGAGTACTCCATTCCTTATTAAGTGTCTAACAGATTCATGCCTTATGCGAATGTGTCTCTTTTTACCATTATAAACTTGACTCTTGGCAACACAAATCGCAGCTTGTGAATCACACAACAAGGAAACAGGAGGAGTCGGAGTTCCCCACAACGGAATATCGGCTAACAAACTCCTTAGCCACTCAGCTTCTTTCCTAGCTAAATCAAGCGCTATAAACTCTGATTCCATAGTAGAGCGAGCAATACAAATCTGTTTTGAAGACTTCCAAGAAATTGCTGCTCCTCCCAATGTAAATACATACCCACTCGTAGAGCTTACTTCATCACTATCGGAGACCCAGTTGGCGTCACAATATCCTTCTAATGTAGCAGGAAAGCCAACAAACTCAAGTCTCCAGTCTATAGTACCCTTAAGGTACTTAAGTAAGCATCTAAGATCAACCCAATGCTCACTACTAGGGTTATGAGTATATCTACTGAGTCTGCTAACATCATAGGCAATATCTGGCCGAGTATAGTTCATTAAGAACATCATACTGCCAATTATTTTGGCATATTCCGTTTGAGGAACGCTACTTCCTTTATTCTTAAAGAGATGTATGCTGGAGTCATAATGAGTTCGAACAGGGACGACATCAAAACTGTCAAATTTCTTTAACACTTTCTCGATATAGTGTGTCTGACTTAAAGAAAATCCCTTTTCAGATTTGATTACTTTGACTCCTAAGATTACATCGACTTCTCCCAAGTTAGTCATCTCAAACTTAGTGGACAAGAAACTTTTTGTTTTGTTAATGGACTCAATGTTAGTACTGAAAATCAACATATCGTCAACATATAAGCTTATGATGACACAATCAGTACCAAACATCCTCGAATACACGCATGCATCCGAACCATTCATAACAAAACCAAAACTAAGAATAGTTTTATGAAATTTCTCATACCACTGTTTAGGAGCTTGCTTCAGGCCATAAAGTGACTTTTTAAGTCAACATACTTTGCCTTCCATACCAGGCGCCTCGAAGCCAAGAGGTTGCTCCATATAGATCTCCTCATCTAGATCCTCATTCAAAAATGCAGTCTTTACATCCATTTGATGTACTTGCAACTTGTGAATGGAGGCTAGTGCAAACAATGCATGGATCGTTGAGATTTTTGTGACAGGAGAGTAAGTATCAAAGAAGTCTTGACCAAATCTTTGAGTGAACCCTTTGACTACT